>JAXQQM020084081.1:0-199131 GCA_034641835.2 Pinus albicaulis
AGCCCCTTTCACACCTGTAAGATATAATTTAAATAACCCAGATATGTCTCTGTTCACATGGGAATTGATTTATTCTTAGTTTTTAGGAGTTTTACATGTCCTCCTTCACAATTTATTCATTAATCATGAAATAAAAAATAAATAAGGCAAAATTAATGTTCCAATTAGTTGAGCTAATTTAGGACCATTACATTAACTAAGAATCTTCTGAAACTTAACTTCAATCATTTTGATCTTGATGATGCAACTTTGTTTGTTAAGAAAGTTGGAAAAAAGTTGTATATCTTGTGGTGTATGTAGATTATCTTTTGATGATAAGGAAAAATGAAAGTTATATTGCATCCATAAAGAAGGAATTGAAGAAAGGTTTTGAAATGACTGATTTGGGCTATGTTCACTACTATCTTGATATTGAAGTAAATCAACACCCTAAATTTATATTCCTTTCTTCAATGAAGTACATTGGAGATCTATTGAACAAGTTTGGCATGGTTGAATGCAATCCTTTGACCACTCCAATGGAACAAAGCTTGAAGTTGGCATCCATTGAAGGGAAGGAATTTGAGGATGCAACAAAGTATAGAAAACTTGTAGGAAGTCTCATCTACCTGACTACTACCATACCAGACATCTCATTTGTTTTTGGAATCCTCTCTAGGTTTATGCAAAAAATTTGTGAAGGACATTGGTATGCTACCAAAAGAGTTCTAAAGTACTTGAAAGGGACTCAATACTTTGGACTCAAATATACACAGGTGGGAGACTTCAACTTGATTGGATACTCTGATTCAGACTTTGATGGATACAAAAAAAAATGGGGTATCTACTTCAGGTTATACTATGAGTCTTGGATCAGGAGCTATCTCATGGAGATCATGCAAACAGTTAGTTCCAGCAAATTTCATAACTGGGGAAGAATATGTGGCAGCAACTGAAGTGACAAAGGAAATTTTGTGGCTTAGGAAAATCCTAAAATATTTGCAGATGAAACAAATGCATTCAACTCCACTCATGATCGATAACATTTCTGCAATAAATTTGGCCAAGAACCCAATGTTACATGATCGAACGAAGCACATCAATACAAAATACCATATGATTCGACATCATGTTGAGGCCAAAACTATCCATCTATGTCATTGTTCCACAAATTAATGAGCAGACTTCAGACATCTTCACCAAAGCGCTTGGAAGATAAAAGTTTGAAAAAATCAGAATGATGCTTGGACTCACCAACATCCATTCTGATTAAGGGGAGGGAATGTTGACACCTAATCCTAAGGGATTGGGCTAAATTGTATATAAGTGTAAAATAGGAAATAAGGAAGTCTAAGAGACATCCGGAAATGAATCCCAACAGTATCACCTATATGTATATATTCATGAGCACCCTCAATTAAATTTCATGGTTCATTTTTTGGAGTTACCTCCTAGCCTGACATAATCTATGCAAATATTACTAGTAAAATATATTGGGGATAATATTCCCCCACCCCGAGGATTTCACATGTCCTCATGAACCAATAAAATTGCAAAATTTTATAAATCTGTCCTTATCATTGTATGGTCTCAGTAGCTTGGATGAAAATCTCCAAGTTGCTACCTTGATCTCTCTTATTCCTCATAGCAATTAACCATATTTTCTTCTTCAAGTGTATTCTTGCATTAAATTTTTAATTTATGAATGCATCTTCTCATTAATTTTCTTGAAATTCAAATTATTTTTATACCAAGGTTGCATCCTTTCTAACATATTCTAATTATGTGTCTTCAAAAGTTCATTTTCATTCTTGATGTGTCTTTTTAAGATTGCCAATTATTTGGTTTCTTATTTTAACTTCTCAATGTTGGAAATACTAGGGGGGGGGGGTGAATTAGTATTCCTTTCAACTAGAGCATTAGTTAATCTTCAATTATTATCAGTGTTTGTACAATTATAGCAAAAAACAAGAGGAACACAAATGCACACATTTTTTAAGGTGGAAACCCACTCCGGGACAAAAACCACCTAATGATTTTCTAATAATTCTTTAATATTCAACTCCAATTGAAAATAAAGCTCCAACTTCTTAGAATCTAGAAAAGCATTATTCTCCAGCTCCCATTGGATGGACGCTCCAATGCCCGAGATTATTCAGTTTTCAACTGAATGGATGCCCCAACACCCAGTGAGCTACAACTCACCCTAGCACCACCCTACCACCCTATAAAAGAATAATAGAAGAATGGACTCACGTACCAGAGAAAATGATACCTTTACAATGATTGTATGCAGTGCTGCCCACTTGAAGACTTCATATGATGAACTTCTTGCTGTTTTTATGCACCTTAGTTGCTACTCTTTTCATGCTACCCTCTGCTGCACCTTTCTTTGCTTTTCTGTCGTAGAAATTCTGGTCCTTTGCAATCCTTGACAACACATGATCTAGCTTTTTCTTGCCTTCTACGAGCTTGATATTGAATCTGGTGTATCTCTACTATTTCAGATCCTCAATATCTGATTTTTGTTCTTGTAGTAGTCATCTGAGTCTTCTTTTCAATGCCAGAGGTCTGACCCAATTTGGATTCTTCAAGAGAGAGTTATACCCAATTTCTCGCAATTCCCTAATTATGGACTATTTCAGGAGGGCGCACTTGTACGGCATGCCACGTGTCACTGTTTCTTCATTTGGCTCTGAAACTGATAGAGAAAAAACCACAGACTGTGCACTATTTTCCACTTTTTACAAAATTCCAATCCGATACTCAGAGAGAGAGTTATGATGATTTTACCAAGGTCACTTCTTTGAGATGAATTTCAGGAGCCTGCAAAAACCCTGACTTCCACAAATCATATCTCCAAAAAATTTCCGCACCTTGATCTGAAATTTTTACTTCAGCTTCCTCAAGATTTCAGCTTCGACTCATAAAAATTTCAGCTTCTGAACCTTTGTATAAAAAAATTTAGAGCGAAAATTCCATGATGACCTGTTTCAGATGGCCAAATCCCTTGCCTAAGGACGAAATGAAGATCACAATTTATATGAATGCTTAAGTTGAGAAGGGCTTCAACAAGTGAATGTGGGAGGGATTTTAGGAGCTTAAAAAATATTAATTATGACTTTTCAAAGACCCATGCCCCAACCCCATGGGGTTTTAGCCCACTAACTGGGGGTACAAACTTCAAACATGAATATCTCTCAGACCGTGAATAATTACATGGCGTGCCATATATCAATGGAAACATCTCGAAAATTAGAAACCATCAAAAGAATTATTCACCCAAAATATATTAATTTGGTAGTTAAAAATTCCCATGCAATATTGGGTTAGCCCCTACTGCTACTTGGGTTGGCATCAATGACAACCGCTGATCAACAATCTCCCCCTTTGGCATTGATGGCAACACAAGTACTCCCCTGCAATAATGACACCTCTTCCTACAACATTCTCTCCCCCTTTAACATCAATGGCAAAGGGTAAATCCCCCTGAAACAAAACCATCCTGCGGACCTGTAATCTACTTCCACTCCCCCTTTATATTCTGAAAATGGAAACTCTAATAAGAACTTGGGAGAATCCCAAGCTTCTGGTGAAGATATTCCAATGTTGGTGAATATTTAATATTTGATTCTTTTGGTGCTACTTGGAATCTTGCTACTTGTCCAACTGCTTACATAACATCTGGTTGGGAGGCTGTTACATATAGAAGACTACTAATCATAGATCTGTACAACCTTTGATCCACATCCTTAGATGAGTCGTCTATGCTCAATTTGCAACCTGTTACCATTGGAGTAAGGATGGGTTTACAATATTCCATTTTAAATTTCCTGAGCATTTCCTTGATGTACTTGGCTTGAAATATAAATATTCCTTTCTCTTGCTGAGATATTTGAAGCCCTAAGAAGTATGTCAGCTCACCAAGTAAAGACATCTTGAAATCTCTTTGCACCTTTGTAGCAAAATTCTTTCTTAGTCGATCATCATTTCTACCAATTGTTGTATCATCCTCTTTAGCTACTAGACATGCTTTAGTTGCTTCATCCAAAACATATATGTTGTTTGGAGCTCGACTTACTGTAGCCACAATTTCACCATACACACCTTTCCTAATTTCACATTTCGTGGAGTTGAATAGTATTGTGTGTCCTTGATCACACATTTATCCAACACTGAGCATATTGTGATTCATGTTTTCAACCAATAGAACATTCTTGGCTAGAACATCTTTTCTTCTGAGAGTGACAGTACCTGATCCTATAAAATTTGAAGATCCATCATTTCCAAAGGACACGGTTCAATCCTTCTTCTCTTTCAGAGATACAAATTTATTTCTATCTCCAGTCATATGCGTTGAGAAAACACTATCAACATACCACACATCTTTGTTCTTTTGAGCCTTGAGAGCGAGAGAACAATTATCATTCTTCTTCTTCTTCCATGTTCGTTCATTCTGTGGCTTCGAAGATTCTTCTGGAGGATTTTCAAGTCTGCGGTCTTTGGCTATGTGTCCAAAGTTTCTACATTTGTAACATTCAATATTATTTCTTAAATGTTCAAATCTATTGATGTTTCGTTGAGCCCTAGGAGGTTCATATTTGACATATCTCCTAGAATTGTATTCGTTCCTAGGGTATGTGTGGCATTCTACAACTTCCACATGAATAACAATAGCCATAAAAAATATGTTGGTACTCGGATGGAAATTTTCGTCGAGGAATTGTCTTCCAAGGCTGTTCTTGAGAATCTTGTCCAATGAAGTGTACATGCATGTCAGATCTCATAGGTTCATTGTATTTTATTGTAGAAGTTCCCGCTTCTTCTTCTTTGTAAACGATGCCAGTTTTATCTTTGTAAGATCGTTGATTTTTGATGAGTTCTTCCAATGCCCTTGAGCTGTCGGCATAGTTTTGGATAGTTTTTCCTTTATTCACTTCGCTTTCTTCCAACTTCTTTTGAAGTGACTCTTCAATGCATTTGTGTTCTTCAACTTCAATTTTGAGATCTTGAACTTGTTCTTCAAGAGTTTTGGAATGGATCTTCTCTGCCTTGAGATCTTTTATAAGCGTGATTGCTTCCTCATAAAATTCGTCTATGGTCCATCCTTCTTCTTCGTTTTTTGATAGCTCTTGCTTATTGTGCTTGGGTTTATTGTGCTTGGCCATAAATAATACTCTCTCATTGGCTTCTTCTTCACTATCATTGTCTTCATCAGATGATGAGTTATCTTCTTTAGAGAGAAAGTTCCTCTTGTATCCTTGCTTGTTTAATTTCTTAAAGCCTTTCTTTCCTTTTGAGTTCCCATTACTTTTGTTTGGACATTTTGCTGCAAAATTCCCAACCTCATTATAGCTGAAACATATCAATGGAAGTTTACCTTTGAATTGTCCCTTACCAATTTGCAGTTTTCTCATGAAGTAAGCGTATTCTTCATCTGAAAGACCTTCTTCATCATCTCCTTTTTCTTCACACTTGCAGGTGCATGTCTTTTCAATTGAAGGTTGTTTATCCTTATTGGTTTTCTTAGATGCAATGAACATAGTTTATAGATGTGAAGTACCCTCTTCTTCATCAAGTATCATTTCATACGCTATGAGAACTCCATGTAATTCCTCTTTGCTGAGTTTGTCCAGATTTGTACTGTATTCTAAGACCGATAACTTTGGGTTGAATCTCCCTGGTAACGTTCTAAGAATATTCTGTATAATAGTATTCTCATCAACTGGCTCTCCCAATCCTTCCAGAGTGTTGGTTATTTCATCAACGTATTGAAATTATGAAGCAATGTTGCAATCTTCTTTCATTCTGAGTTGCTCAAATTTTTCTCTATAGATTTGAAGCTTTGCTTCTTTGACATTTGAGTCACCTGCATATATATTCCCAAGGTTGTCCCATACATTTTTGGTGGTTTTAGAACCCAACACCTTATGATAAGCAGATTCAATAAGTCCACTAATAATAATATTCTTTGCTTTTGCATCATTTACCAAATTCTTCTTACCTTGTTCATTCGCGGTTGATGTAAATCCATTTTGAACAGTGTCCCATACTTCATAACCTTGCACCAAGAGATAGACCTCCATTCTTCCTTTCCAAAGTGCATAATTATTTTCATTGAATAGAGGTGCACCATTCTTGGTATGCTCCATGACCTCCTTCCAGCTGTTAAACTGCTATTGAAGGAACCAAGCTCTGATACCAATTGTTGGAAATACTGAGAGGGGGGGTGAATCAGTATTCCTTTCAATTAGAGCATTAGTTAATCTTCAATTATTATCAGTGTTTGTACAATGATAGTAGCAAATAAGAGGAACACAAATGCACATAGTTTTTAAGGTGGAAACCCACTCCGGGACAAAAACCACCTAATGCTTTTCTAATAATTCTTTAATATTCAACTCCAATTGAAAATAAAGCTCCAACTTCCTAGAATCTAGAAAAGCATTCTTCTCCAGCTCCCACTGGATGGACTCTCCAACGCCCGAGATTCTTCAATAGTCAACTGAACGGATGCCCCAACACCCAATGAGCTACAACTCACCCTAGCACCACCCTACCACCCTATAGAAGAATAAAAAATGAATGGACTCCCGTACCAGGGAAAATGGTCCACTTTACAATGATATAGAATGATGTAGAAGAAGAAGATATACTAGACCATAACCCAAACTTTGACACAACCACCTAATGATGATCTTAGACCTCCCAACATTGCCTCTTCAACCCTTGGCAGATAGATACTAGTACAATTTGTACAATAATGTATTTACAATGACTAAGTACAATGATACCTTTACAATGATTGTATGCAGTGCTGCCCACTTGAAGACTTCATATGATGAACTTCTTGCTGCTGTTATGCACCTTTGTTGCTGCTCTTGTCATGCTACCCTATGTTGAACCTTGGTTTTATTTTATGCAGTAGAAATTCTGGTCCTTTGCAATCCTTGACAACACATAATCTAGCTTTTTCTTGCCTTGTAGGAGCTCGATATTGAATCTGGTGTATCTTTGTTATTTTAGATCCTCAATATCTGATTTTCAGTCATATAGTATTCCTCTGACCATCTTTCCAATGCTAGAGGTCTGACCAAATTTGGATTCTTCAAGAGAGAGTTATACCCAATTTCTCACAATGCCCTAATTATGGACTGTTTCAGCAGAGCGCACTTGTATGGCATGCCACATGTCACTGTTTTATCCATTTGGATCTAAAATTGATAGAGAAAAAACTACAGACTGTGCACTAACTTAAATTTTTACAGAATTCCAATCTGATACTCAGAGAGAGAGTTATGACGATTTTACCAAGGTCACTGCTTTGAGATGAATTTCAGGAGCCTGCAGAAACCCTGAATTCCACAGATCATATCTCTAAAAATGTTACACACTTTGATTTGAAATTTTTACTGTAGATTCTTTAGGATTTCAGCTTCATCTCATACAAATTTAAGCTTCTAAGCCTTCGTAGAGAAAACGTTAGAGAGAAAATTCCATGATGACCTGTTTCAGATGGCCAAATCCCTTGCCTAAGGAGGAAATGAAGATCACAATTTATATGAATGCTTAAGTTGAGAGGGGCTTCAACAGGTGAACGTGGGAGGGATTTTAGGGGCTTAAAAAATATTAATTATGACTTTTCAATGACCCTTTCCCCAACCCCATGGGGTTTTAGCCCACTAACTGTGGGTACAAACTTCAAACATGAATATCTCTCAGTCCGTGAATAATTACATGGCATGCCATATATCAACGGAAACATCTCGACAAGTAGAAACCATCAGAAGCATTATTGAAGCAAAATATATTAATTTGGTAGGTCAAAATTCCCATGCAATATTGGGTTAGCCCTTGGTGCTGCTTGGGTTGACATCAATGACAATCGCTGATCAACACTCAACTCTATCCATTTCTTTAAAATTATCATATGGTGGATTATCGATATGATATGGTACTAAACTATGAAGAGAAGACATTGGTCAACTAAAAATAAAGGAATCACTAGAGGACCATTGTACATGTTATTATTGAGCTTATTTTTCAAGAAAATCAATATATTCATGAACCTTTTGTTGAGTGATATTGAGTTCTCAACTGGTCTCTTTATGTTGTGGAATATATTGAACGATATCAATTCTTGGACCATTATCTATTTGTTGTGTAAATTTTGTAGATTTATGTGAAGAAGAAACCCTTGGTTTCTTGTTTGTTTTCCTCAATGAATTATATCCATCTTCATTATAGTTTTTAATGTTGGCTACTAGATAATTAATATTTCCTTTCTCCATCATTTCTTTTGTCATACTTTGAGTAATTCTTGAGGGTCTATCATTAGACTTAAGGTTTACTTTATTTTAATTTTTCTTCTCCAATATTTTTCCCTTTATAACTTACTTGATTTTAACTTCCCATATGGTTGAATTGTACTTTTATTTTGGTGTAAGATTTTTCATCTTTTGATTTTTATTTCCCCTTCTATTTTTCTATTAATTTTCCTTATTTTTTCATTATTTACAAACTTGAAACCCTCTCTTAAGTTATTTTTTTCACTAGAGAATCTTTAGGCTTGAAAGTTTCTATAGGTTCGAGATTTTCTTCAAATTCTCGTATTGGCTAATCTATAGGCTTGTTTGTGGATTCTTCTCTAGGATTTCTTGTGGAGTTGGATACAAGCTTACTTATGGATTCTACTACAATCCTAAGGTTTTGAGTCTTAGGCTCTGAAACCATAGCATAGTGTGCTTCTTCTTATGGCTTGGAAAATTTGTTTCTTGGGAAGATGTTGGAGCTTTGAAGTGATTTCTCATGTGAAAATTATCCCAATCATCATGATCTAGATTTAGGCAGGAAAACAATAAAATACATAAATAAACATAAAGTTAGATATGCAGTAGGAATAACACTTCATTCCATTAATATCAAATACTGAAAAATTCTTACAGACAAAATAGAAAATAAACTAGCTTGAGTGATGGTAGCTTATCTCTGAGAAGAGATGTGATGGCTACATGCCTATGAACTATGTTACAATGAGGCACAAGGGCCTTTTTATTATTGAAAAATAAGAGAAAACCCTAAACAACCAAAACCATAACCTGAGGAGATGTAACACCAAGAGTTTATGGGCCTCGTTGGGGTTAATTGGGCAGCCAACTTCTCGGGGTCGTAACTTGGTTATATTATCTTTGTTTGATGCATAGGATACCTTTTTGAAAATATATATCCAAGGAATACAAGTGCTAATGCAATTTCTATGAAATCATTGAAGGAATCATGCCTAAATAATGTTGTTTGGGGCCTCAAAATGGCTCTGGAAGTTCAGGACCCAAAAAACTACTAAAAATAGTAAATAAAAAAAATTGACGAAACTAACTAGGTGGAATAGGGGGGCGGCCACCAATATCCACATGGATCATATCCCCTTTTTGGTGGTATTCCTCATCAATCAAGATTCTAACAAGCCCAAAATAGTACATACATATTTCTATATTTTTGAGATTTTTCTAAACTTTTCAAGCCATTTTCTTAAAACTATAAAGGAGATAATGTGTTAATTTTATTTCATGTCCTTTATATAAATGCATTAGGTGATGAATATGATGGAAAATTATCAAACCATACCTATTTTCACAAGTGATGGACTTTTGGTATTATAACCTCCCCTCCCACTTTTACCCACTTTTACCAACAAGCCAGGGTAAACGTGAGAAAAGTATCACTATTATATGACCCAAGCTTGAAGTTTCAATTATGGAAGTGGGGCCAACGAACTAATAACAAAATAACTTTCCTCAAAGAATACAAACCACTCAAAAGGTTGCAAACCACCCCAGGTGGTCCATCCCTGAGTTGGAACCTCTTTTCAATGACCTAACAACCCAACTACACCGTAAGACTACATGCATGTGTTTATGAGGATAAAACCGCACTAATAAGCTTGCATCCATGTGGTTATGACTTAAAAACTCCAATTCTGAGCATGCGGTTTTGGGATTTGTGCCACTTTTTTAGGCTAGCCTCTAGACCACTACCAAAAATTTCCTGTAACTTTCCATAATGTAATCAAATATATTTACAAAGCCAACCAATAAAAACTCAAGAAATAACTTGATCCAAATATTCCTAATTCATAACAGGAATTTCACCAAACACATGAAAAGCATGTAAGCTACCAGTCATGAATGCATCTAATCATAAACTGATAATCTTCATCTGAGAATCACTAAGAAGGCTGCAAGTCCTATTTAACTAGTTGTAATAACACTTGTTATGTCATGCATTCATCAAAAATTCAAATAATTATCAAAACATGTCAAGAGACATAATAGAATAAATCATAAAACCGACATATAACCATCATATAAACAATATAGAAGCCATGTAAAATCAACCATAACATATTCATCATAATAATAAATACAAATGCTCATAGATCATAATAGGAAAATAACTCTTATTAACTTGTGCAAAAGCCAACCAAGTCAGGGACATCCATGTACAACCTAACAATATATTGGGATAAACCAAATCTCTCATTCATCCAATGACCCTCACCCCATATTACAAGCATGAATGTGGGATCTCATGGAATAAGCCAAAAAAAAAAAACCAAACTAGGGCTTCTAGAGGCCAAACCACCTCAACAATAGTGATTCCATCTCTATGGTTTGAAATCACTAACATCAACCAGATCGGTCTCTACACAAGTTGTCCAGGGCTCCAGGAACTACTAACATAACACACAACTAACTCAGTGCTCTAGAGAATTTATTCCAATCTATCTTCAAGAACTAGTAACTCAACCCAGCAAGAGCTCCAAAGCATTTGTCCCAACCTATGGCTCTAGAAAATACTAACTCAACCCAGGTTTTTCCAGGGCTTCCAAAATGTTTGTTACAACACACAACCATAAGGAACCTGAGTACCAATTAGAAAACAAGTGGGAAACCCACAACGCCATGGCTATCCAGGAAATGACAAGGCAAGGTTGAAACCACTGCCAATTTAGGAAAATATCGATGCCAATGACAACACATAACCAATGAACCACATGCAAATACCATGCATCCAAAAACAAATAAGGAAATCACATATGCAACATGTTACTTGCAAAAATATCCCTTTTGTAGCTGTTGATCTAACCTTTCCTTCCACTACCCACTAGTTCATTTCTTGTCCTTTTCTTGCTTCCTCCAAATCCAAGTGAATACAAGAGTGCTCTAAGCATGCTCAAATAATTCCCTAATTGTGAAACAGTGTATAAGAGAGAGAGTGAATAAGAGCTCAAACAAAAAAAATTCAAAAGGATAACAACTGTTTCTTTGAAGCCTTTTTATCGTTGATGCCTTTGTTTTCTTCATTTTCCCTCTAATTTACCTCTCATGCATATTTGTGTCTCTTCATCTCCATTTTCTCCTATTTTAGTTTATTTTCATATTTAAATGCCAATTATTTCCTCTTTTCCTTTGCCAATTCCTTTCGTAATTTCCATAGCCATACATAAACAACAAGTGATGCCCACCATAATTTGTTTCCCACTGTGTAGCTTCAAATATGTGTCCCATAACCCTGGTATTATTTTATTTACATATAAAATCAACCAAGGGTTGTTACAAACCACTCCCTCTTGGGGGAACACTGTCCAGGGTGTTCACTGACACTTATAACCGGCCAAACATTGCACTAATGGAGCTTTATAATAGAGCTTGATGCAACATTTCCATAATACCAAGCTGCTGAAACCATGAACACCATACTGATTATTGGAGCTTAATAACATAACTCATTAAAATATTTACAATACATAAGCTCATATATAAACATCGAATAAAACACATGTACTGACATGACTGCTCAACTGGAAAATAAGGAAGGATACATAGCCTGCATCTGATCCACCATCTCCCATGTAGTTTTAGCGGGCTTAAAGTGCATCTACTACACTTTAACCTGCTCAATTGCTTGGTTCTGGATCATGAGTTATTTCCACTAAAAAATTATCTAAGGTTCTGGCTGAACTCTCCTTCTGGTTCCACCCGCAATACAGACCAATCAATCACATGATCAACATCTTGGATATATCTCTTTTGCAATGAAACATGAAAAAAATCATGGAATTTCACCATTGTCGACAGTGCAATTTTGTAGGCCCATGGTCTAATCCTCTTAAGGATCTCAAAAGGCCCACAATACTGAGGTGCCATCTTGGGACATGATCCAATCCTCAAGGAGATACTCTTGGGCTTTATGCAGAAGTATACATTTTTCCCAACCTAAAATTCCTTGAATGCTTTGTGCTGATCTGCATAAATTTTCTGTCTGTCATGTGCTTCCTTTAAATTCCCTTTAATAACTTGCATTTATGGCTCCATCTCATCCAACATGTCTGGTCTAATCAAAACCTTGTTCACTAGATCACTCCACCTGATAGGAACGTTACAACTTTGCCCATAGAGATCCTTAAATGGACTCATCCTCAAGGATTTTCAATACTCATTATTATATGAAAACTCGACCAGTGGAAGATTCTCTTCTGAATTCCTTAGTTGATGCATGACATAGATCCTCAACATGTCCTCAAGAATATTGTTAGCCCTCTCTATATTCCCATATATATATATATATATATGGATGATAGGATGTAATGAAAGTAAATTATATCCCCAAGTCTGCAAATAACCCCTTAAAAATTTTGGAAGTGAATTTCGCAACTATATTTGATATGATATTCTTGGGAACACAATGCAATCTCATTATCTCCCTGATGAATATTTGAGCTACCTCATTATATGAATTAGTAGACTTCACTGCAATGACGTGAGATACCTTTCTCAACATGTCAATTACAACCATGATGGATTCATGTTTTTTGGATTTCGTTGGTAAACCTGCAATGAAGTCCATGGAAGTGACCTCCCATTTCCATTATGGAATTGAAATTGACTATAAAAAACTAGGTGGATGCTTACACCATGCCTCCACCCGCTGGAAATCCAAATATCTTACGATTAACTCAACCACCTATTTCTATAATTTCGGCCAATTGTAGAATTTCTTTAAGGTTTTCAATGTCTTCTGATATCCCAGATGGCCTAAATATGGCTTGACATGAAAATCCTTCAAGATAAGCTTCTTTAGCTCACTAATATCTGGCACATAGTTCCTATTCCTAAGTCCAACCAAGCCATCTGTCGTAGGGATATAGTCATAATCCTTATCACCTTGTTGTTGCAATCCCTGCTTCAACTATTGGTACATGTCATCATGATTCCTTGCATGCAAGATCTTCTCCTGCAAGTTTGTCCCATATGAAATCATAACTAAAATGTGATTCACTTGCGCTCTCCTACTAAGACAATCTATGTTGTCCTTGCCCTTGATGTACCTGAACTCAAATTCAAATTCATTAAGGGTAGCCAACCATATAGCTTTCCTAAAATTAATATTAGGTTGGTAGATCAAGTACCTCAACCCACTATAATCACTCATCAAGACGAAACTCCTTCCAAGAAGATAATGTCTCTACGTCTTCAATGCATCAATGATAGATACCAGCTAAATATCATGAGTTGCATAGTTATTCTCATGATCATTCAATTTCCTTGATTCATAGCATACCACCTTCCCTTCCTACACCAAGACTCCACCAGGTCCCTCTTTGCAAGCATCTATACATACCACAAAATCTTTATCTGGATCTACAATATTTAATACTAGAGCATTGTAAGAAAATGATTCAACTACTTAAAGTTGGCTGCACACTTGTCTATCCATTGAAACTTATTCCAGTTTTTCTAAAAATATTTAATATAATAGACAATCATTGAGAAGTTCCTGATGAACCTCTTGCAGTAGATTTCTAGTTCCATGAATGATCTCACTTCATCCACATTCCTAAGATTAGGCCACTCTATGATACCTTTAATCTTTTCCAGGTCCACAGTTATCCTTTCATTGGAAACAACATGTCCCAAGTAATTAATCTCAGTCTCAAATAATATGTACATGCTAAGCTTGACATACAAATTATTCTCTCTCAACAATATCAATATTGTTGCCATGTTTTCTTCATGCTCTTCCTCATTACTAGAATATATCAATATGTCATCAACAAAAATTATCACAAACTTGTCCAGATAAGAAGGCAACACACTGTTTATCAAACAAATGAAAGTAGCTAGAGCATTAGTAAGACCAAAAGGAACCACTACGAACTCATAATGCCCATACCTAGTACTAAATGTGGTATTTTATATATCTTATTATTTGATGTGCACCTGATGATATCTTGATCTTAGATTAATCTTCGAGAACATTGTTTCTCCCTTTAACAGATCCAAATGGTCATCAATCCACGAAAATGGATACATGTTCTTGATCGTCAACTTGTTCAACTACCTGTAGTCAATACACAATCTGAAAGGACCACCCTTCTTCCTCACAAATGACATTGGTGCACCCCAAGGAAATACACTTAGCCTTATGTATCACTTATTAATAATTCCTTAAGATACAAATTTAATTCCACCAACTTCTAAGTGCTCATTCTGTAAGGTGATTTAGATATTGGTGCCACTCCTGGAATCAACTCAATAGAGAAGTCCACTTCCATATGAGGTAGTAACTTTGGAATCTCTGCTGGAAACACATCCTAAAACTTCTGCAAAACAATATAATTCTTTAGAACTTCCTCATCCTCAAAATCCTTCCCTTTGTCACTAAAGATGTGTACTGTAAATAATAAACATCCTTTCTTGTGATTTCTCTTATCTTGCATAGTTGTAACCATTCTTACCGATGCAAGTTCTTTTTTCCCTACAAGATTATTCTTTCTCCATCATCATCCATACACTCAATAGCCTTTTCATAGAAATCCACTTTAGTCCGGTGAATGAAAAATCAGTCCATGCCTAAAAACGTATTGTATGAACCCCAAGGAAGCAAATTTAGATGTGTTGATGTAGGCATACCATTGAGATCAAATGCACAATATCTCACCCAATGGTGAACTCTTTTCTTATACCCTATAGCCAACTAAACCAATCAAGATTCTCCATGCACTTCTTCATTCAAGAAATACTTATCCACCAGATTAGAAATAATATAACTATAGTGAGATCCAGGATCAATCAAAATAAAAATAGCTTCATCATGAATCTTAAATTCCATTTCGATAATAAATTATTGATGATAAGCCTACCTATTATCCACTGTTGCATAGATATTAAGAATACAATCACCAATGTCTCCAACTTTATGTGCCTCCTGAGCACTATAAATATGAGATCTTCCACCGTCATGACATGGACAATCTCTCCTACGATGCTCTCCACCATAAATCCAACACCTCAATGGATACCTACCATTGCACTTGTACTGCTCCTTAGGCTGAGACATGTGTCCCACATCAATTGAATTGAACTTCGTGTGCAATGCTACATTTTCCTTATCGCTTTTATCCTGAAGTCTTTGTCGCTTCTTTTCCCACTTTCCTACATTCTTCTCATTCCCTTTCCAATCCTTCTTAGACTTGGATTTTCACTTTGATTGTTCATAACAATGATTTATATTTCCAATGGATTCCTCCAATTATCTAGGCTCATCAAACTCAATCCGTTCTCTTAATGATATTAGAAACTCATTGATGAACCTTTAAATATTTTATTTCTTCTCCTTTAGGTAAGGCACACAACTCAATAGCTCTAGAAATCTGCTAATGTTCTCATCATTTGTGACAGATCCCATCTGCAATTATAGAACTCATTTTCCATGTCATCATAGTACCATTCATATAGGTACTTCTTCTTGAAGAGTCTCCTGAACACATTCTGCACTCACTCCTCCTTGAATGCCACTGGCGTTCTTCACACACTCCCACCAGATATTTTCTTTCACTTTAAGATGAAAGGTAGATATCTTGGATTTCATATTCTCTAAATACTCATGTAGTCTGAACAACTTCTTCATCCAAAGAAAATAGGATTTTGCATCTTATGACCCATTCATCTATCCATCAAATGTAGGAACCTTTTCTTTATTTAAATCACCTTGAAAATATTGCTTCTCACTCCTCCTATAAGGATGGTGGTGGTGATAGTGATGATATATCTTAGAACCAGAATTTGAATATAATCCATATGCACTACCCCTCTCGTAAGGTGTATCCAATGATCTGTTACCTATGACTATGTCCTCTCTATCCAACATGGATCCTGATTGAGACCTGTTGCCATATGCCCCATTAGTCCTTTCATCCTGTCCATGACTGATCCTCATTTGTCCATGTATCTACAAAATTGACATAATATTAAAGATGAATTCATTAACTTATTCTTGCTTTTCCTGAGCTCTGGAAAGGATTTCTTATGCCTTAATCAACCTGCTATTGTCTACCTTACAACTTCTAATTCCGACCTTCAAACTTCCTATTGTATCTTATATATAAGGGGAATAATCATCTCATTGATGTTCATCTGATCGATAAGGAGATTCACGCGAATTATATTCCACCACTGTACTACTCATATTTGGCCTTCTATATCCTACAACCATGTTGTGTTAGAGAAAATAATAGAAGCATAATCAAATCATACCTCAGTGAAGTTCAGGGGAGGCTATCACATCCCCTCAAGTCAGTCTAGATTAGCACGATACATATATAATGTCATCAACATATAAACACCATGCATGATAATAAAAAACCATAACACTACATGATTACCATAACCACTACAATGCATGTATAGCCTACTATGCATGCATAACAATATACATTTAGCCCATCAAGTCAAAGTGTTTGAACCTAGAAGGTATGATACCACCCAGTGGTATCATATATCACCCAAAGAGAATGGAACCCATTCTAATACCACCCTATAACCACCCCTCCTAAATTTACCTACTTTTTCTATCTAGCCATGGTAAACATGAGAAAAATGTCACTATGATATGACCCGACCTCAAAATTCTAGTTATGAAAGTGGGGCTAACAAACCGATAAAAAATTAACTTTCCTCAGAGACTACAGACCACTCAGGAGGTGGCAGACCACTCAAGGTGGTCCATCCCATATGACTACATACATGTGTTTATGAGGATATAAACACACTCATAAGGATGCTTCCATGCCTTATGACCCAAAACTCCAGTTCTGAGCATGCGGTTCCTGGATCCTTGCCACCCTTTTAGGATAGTCTCCAGACCATTGCCTAGAATTTCTTGTAACTTTCAATATTTTAATGAAATTTATTGACAAAGAAAACCAATTAAAACTTAAGAAAGAACTTGACCCAAATATGCCTAATCCATAACAAACATTTCATTAAACACGTGAAAAAACATGAAACAGACAGGTCATGAATACGTATCTGATCATAAAATGATAATATTCATCTGAGAATCACCAAGAAGGATCCAAGCTCTCTTTAGATGGCCACAATAACACTTTTTAGGAAATTCATTCATCAAGCATTCAAATACTGATCAAAACGTTCCAAGATTCATAGATAGAATACATCATATAATGAACATATAACAAACATATAACCATCATATAACCATAATATAGAAAATATAGAAACCATATAAAATCATCCATAACATTAGAATCACAATTAATACAAATGCTCATATATCGCAGTAGGAAAATAACTCTTATTAACTTGTGAAAAAACGAACCAAGTCAGGGATTTCCACGTACCACAAGACCATAAATTTGGATTAACCAAATAACTCTTTGAGCTAATCACCCTCACACCATATTCCAAGAATGAATGTGGGATCTCATGAAATAAACATATTTTCGTTGCTACAACACCCTTAAAAATTCACTACATTCAAATTTTGGAGCTTACCATCATTGTCAAATCTAGAGTCGGTTTGATCTTCAAGTGTTGTGTCATGTTATTCTATGTGTTTCAAGTGTCTTTGAATGATCTCAAGTTTAGTTGCAATGATCAGAACATCATTTAGTGCATTTTTTGGTCATAAAATCCTCGTTTTCGTAAAACAAAACTTTTGGGTCGCAGTCACACACACTACACTCAATGCACTTGGGGAATGGGTAGAAAGTGGCATTTCAATAAATATTTACCATTTTTCAAAGTTTTCTAAGTTTTCTTGTTGATTTAGTGTGCATCACACTTGTTTCTATGTCTAAACTCATCCTCTTCACCACTCACCCCATATCACATGCTTAGACAAAATTTCGGTTCAATGTGAACACATTAAGGCTAAGGGCACACAAGCACACTCTGAAGCCTTGATGGGGAACCCTTAGCTGTTCATAAGTGTTCCATGTGTCCTCCAAGGGCAAAAATCATACTCCTTAAACACTCTTTCCTCTTTCTTACTCCAAATTACACTGTCCTCAGACCAAGACTTTCTTGAGCAAACTCCTTCGACTCAAAGAAATGCGCCCTCCTTGAGCGAATAGATGCACCTTGAAGGCCTTGAGATTCACCATATATCCATCTCTATTGTGCCATGTGCCATCCTGGAATGTTTGAGTGCATGAGTGTAGTCCGAAGGCACGAAGCCTCAACCTTTAACCTTCAAGAGTGTTCCCTCAACCCTCCTGGGCCTCTTGAGCACATGAGCGTACCCTGAAGTCCTAAATCCTCCATCCTTCAATGTTCAAGATTGCACCCTGTGCCCTCCATATTTCCCTTAAGCATAACTCACTTCATAATCCTAAAGCTTTCCTCTTTTTCATTTGGACTTGCACTGTGCGCCCTGCCTTGATTGTATTTTTTAAACTTAGCAATAGAATAGGCAGGAATAGAAAACATAGGAAATATAAGAGTGATATGTCATATTATTCACAATGATATAAATTTATATTACATTAGGTGTGACTCTTGGATTCCACATTCCAAGGTCTCTTGGACTCCCTAAGTCTCTTGAGCTTCCACACTAAACCTAGAAGGATTAGGTGTCCAACATTTCCCCCCTTAATCCGAAGGGGTATGTGTGAGTCCAAGAAGAGAGTTGTAATACAAAATTGAAGCATTAAGATGAATGCGCTCTCTAAAATGTTGGCATAATGAGGTGGTTTAAGGATGACCACCAACACTTGAACACTTAGTGTAGTTCCCGGAACTCTTCGAAATATGGCAAGAAGCTAGGGTCTTCTTCTATAGGAAGTGATCCTAATGTTTTGAAGAGGGAGACCTTCAACCTGGAAAAGGGATTTCTCCAACCTGTGATGGTTTAAGGATGACGACCAACTATGGAATGCTTGATGAAATTCCTCGAACTCTCCCAAAACTCACAAGAAGCTAAAGTATTATGCTAGAGGAAGTGTCATGAATTCTTTGAAGATGAAGAATATCAACCTGGCTTAGATGGTTTAAGGCTAACCAAAAACCAAAGGCATGCTCATGGGCATCTATGTCTCTGGCTACAAATTTGAATCTAGAATGGAAGGTCATGGCTTGGGCTCACTTGAACTGTTGTGTCTCTTGCTACAAATTTGAATCTAGAATGGAAGGTTATGGCTCAGGCTCACTTGAACTTCTACGTCTCTGGATACAACTTTGAATCTGGAATGACAGGTTAAGGCTTAAGCTTGCTTGTTGTAGATTTTAAGCTTACAAATGAACATCATTTCCCCCCTGTCAAATAAAAGGTGAGATGATGGTGAAAACTCAACTAAAAGACTATTAAATACTCTAAAACAAGTTTTGATATATGACTGAAACATCTTCTTGGCTGTTGATTCCCATTTCCAACAAGCGATCCATCCAAGATGAATATTTTTTCTTGTAGGAGGCTTATTTCTGGAGAATTTGTGTGAATAATGAGTGTGCTGGCCACAATTATTGCATGGGTGAAGATCAAAACAATGATCTTTCATATTTCCAATTCGGTCACAATGTTGGCATTTATCAATCTATTGTCGTTGTTGTGGAAGAGGAGTAAAATCTGGAATAACTGAAGGTGAGCTATCATTAAGAAATCTAGCACTTTAAAATTGAATGGGATTGGAATAGTCTAGAATATGAAAGGAAACATTCTTGTCATATCTAAGTCTAGTTCTGTAATATTCCCAATTAGCCATGAGCTAGTTGGAATATTAAATTTTGTTTTGCTGATGTGTTTAATGAATAAGAGGACAATGGAGGTCCAAAATTTTCCTTAATAATTAATAAATCAATGCCAATGTGAAAGAGATAGATCTTGACAGCTTAATCGAGCACCCTTAGGTGTGAAAGGGGGATAGAACACCTCAATTGAGTCAACCTTGACCAAATCAATAGTGTTGTCATGGAGGAGTGGTCATCAATGAAAGATAGTGCAGTTTTAGATGGAGATGCTTTGTGTGGAAGTAGTGCTATTATTGGATGGGGCTTAGGGTTTTCAATTTCATATCTTATTTAAGGAAGAGGATGGCAGCCATATTGATTATGTTTGGGTATTTTATATTTTTGAATATCTGGTCTATTTAGACATATATCTTTCTCTTGCTGTTTAGATGAGATAGAGTGTTTTTTAGCACAGGGTGTTCCTGATCAGGAATCCCAACTCTTCCATTGAGAATCTCTTGCAGGAGTCTTGTACTACATTTTCCACTATTAAGCTTAAGGCCAAGCTTCATCTTTCATTTACAACACATTACCTGTTGAGGGTTTGGTTGTTTTGCAGGTTGCAACAAGTGGAGTCTAGATCTGGGTCATTTCATTGCTCATTTTTAGTGGAGGCAGCTTCCTTTCCATTGGAAGGAAAATAAGGAAGGACCTTGAGAATATTTTCAGATCTTGGCATCAGGCCAACCTTTTATTCAGCCCTACAATGCAGTTTACTTCTAGATTTGCGTTATTTCTATAGGAGGAATTGCAGGGTGGATTGGCACACCATTTGGAGAGTTGGTTTTCTAGTGAAGGGGATCTGCCTTTCACTTAGAGGATCTATTGGAGGAGGATATTGTATTTATCATATGAGATTAGCCACACTTTCTAGATCTGTATTTGCAGTGGATCTTTAGCCTTAGGGCCTAGATCCCCATCTTGTATATGGTGTTTTGTTGAAAACCCTTAAGGGGCTCTTCAAAGGAGGTTGTATAGTGCTCAGATATATAATAGATATATCTTTTGAGGCACATCTTAGCCCTAGATCTGATGTATAATTATTTGTTGTAGCAGAGATTTTAAAACATCACTGTGAGAGTCTTCCAACTTTTATATATAGTAGTAGCACCTCTTATTGAGTGATTTTGATTATTTGAGGCTTGATATTTCTTGTTGTGTATCTTATGGCCCATTATTTATGCATATTTTGCTGTTGTTATAACATATGAAAGGTCTCCATATTGGCCTCCTACTTTTAAGTGATGATTTACACTATTGTTCTAGAATTTTCCACTATATTATTACTTTTCCCATTTGGGAATATTACAAGTTCTATGCTTGTTGCTGACAAGCTCTTTCCAAGGTCTGATGATTGGCTTGGGAAGTGCAGGCTAAATTTATACTTCTGCATGCAAATCTGCTCCTGCACTAGTGACTGATTGTGAATGAACCTCAAATTTATATTCTTGGTGCTGATGGGAATCCATCTCAATGTTTTGAACAGAAACAGGTTCAAAATGATGATTCCACTATTGTAATTCTTCTTGTTGAAGTTGATATTCAAGCTATAAAAAATCAATATTCTATGGTACATTTTGTAGATATCTCTAAATGTTAAAGAAAGTTTCCTTGCTGATGTTTTATATCTCATTACCAACAGAATGTATTAGAGCATTTAGTAATTCTAATACATCATCAATTTTGGAAATTAAGTCAACAAAATAAAAGGCTCAAGAAAAAAATGAGGAGTGTCATTTTTTTTTAAGAAATGTGTGCAAGGAGTCCAAAAAATCCTTGAACCAAACTAGGACATAGTTTGAATATTCCTTCAACACTATAATTCTTTCTTGCCCAAAAATTGCAAGGAACCAGCAAATGCAATTTATTTATTTATTAGAGCTATGTAACATTTCTCATTTTTGTTTGGGAAAAATAGTGTGAATGCTTTACACAACTAATAAAAAGGTTGGATTTGCATAACTTAACAAAAAATATGGTCATAGACATAGAAGTAAAATTCCATAAAAACACAAACATATTCCAAGTTCTAACTAAAAGTTATACTGTCAGTGCCTCATTATACAACAGACTAATGATCCCTATTATGCAGACACATATAACTCTAAAGTATAGTAGAAGATAGAGTTATGTTACCCTTATGATCAATTATATAACTAATCTAACAAAAATGTTCCCTGACTGACAGAGATAACAAAGCTTAGGATTGTTGTTTTCATATCAAAGTAAGCATAAATTCTTCGTAGTCTCTAGTGGTATCTGTTGCTATTACATGCTCTAATGTTTTTCTAGTTATTTTGTGGTATTATTCTTTGATATTACCCAGGTCAGTCTCAACACAAGTCACCAACACTCACAAAACATTTGTCCCAAGTTTATCTATTGCCGACCTTTGTAGAGTATCTTTCAGGAAAGAAATTGTGTTTGATAACACTTCGTAGTGACTCTAGGAAGTCCTCTAGCTTCTCATTCTACAAGTCCTTGTTGATATGATGACCAAAGTCATATTTGTAATAATTGAAAGTGGAATTCAATTATGCCTTTATCGTTGTAGTAAAATATAAAATCTCTCCTACTCCTTTCACAATTTTCATTGATACACCCCAACGAAGTAATACTCAACCCTAGGCTACTTGAATTTCGAAGGCAAGCATATCATTAACTTATATCAACAAATTTTCAGACATGGGTGTTGTTTGTTTGTGGTTAGCTCGATTTCGATGCAATAATCGACCATTTTACAAGATATTTGCCATTAACAATAGGGCACCCCACGATGGAGAACATTTGGAGGTTTTGGGGTATTACAATCCCTTGCAAGTAAAGTATGGATGGAAATGCATGGGTCTCAATTTTGATAGAGCCAAGTATTGTCTATTTGCTGGAGCTAAGCCCTTTAATCCAGTTCATCATCTTCTCTTTAGAGTAGGAGCGTTATTCACTTTGTGTTACTGACTTTACTTAATGGCGCTGATTCGAGTATAATGGAGTTGAGATATGATATAATGGAGGTGATGGCATTGATTGTGTTAGGGTCCTATAATAGTAGGATTCATAATTTTGAATTTACTCTTATTAGTCTTGTAAAATGTACATACTTTGCTTTCTACAAATAGTTTTCCCATATTAGAAAAATAAAAAAAATTTAAAGAGGGTAAAATTCCTAAAAGAAAAATCAAAAGAACTGAAAGAAAAAAGATAAAAAAGAATATGAAAATGAACCCCAAACAAAAAAGAGATAAAATAAAACATGAAAGAGATGAAAATTCAAATGCCACTACTATTTACTTCTACTACAAAATAAAGATTGTGTGCAGCTTGTTAAAAATGACATAATCAATGAAGGTTAAACAACTTAATCTTGACCTTTCATGCTTTAAATTTCATGCTATTCGATAGAGAATAAAGATCTAGCCAAACAGTTTAATCTTGGCAGATTAGTAGTTAGGTAGAGTATAATAAGGAGCTCAATAATTTAATCTGAGCCCTTGGAAGAAATAATGATAGAATTAGTTAGTTTTTTGTTTAAAAGAAAAATGAATAAGGGTTTGCAATCTCAAATGCACCCATGTGAATGAAGAAAAAATGTTAAGGTAGTAGATGGGTAGGTAGAAGCAGTTTTCACAAGGAATGGATGGCAAAAAATTGGTCATTTGATTTACTAACCTCCTTTCAAAAATCATTCCCTTGTAAAAATACCCCCTCCCCTTTATTTTTACCTTTACCACTTCATTTTCATCCTTTTCCCCACTAGTCACTCATTTTCCCTTACAAAACCCCTTTTCCTAAGTTAAAATGCACATTTATCCTTTGGAAAAGTAAACCCCTTTACTAATTTCCCTTTTCATTTAAAAATACACCAAAAATGCAAAAAATACTTTATCCTAAGTGTAAATGTTGAAATTTTATATTGGGCCCCACTATGAAAATATCTATCCCCAATATCAGTTTTAACACTATACTTAGAGTATCTAACATCCCAAAATTACATTTCATTATTAACATATTAACATAATATATTAGCTCCCTTTATAAACCTTTACCCCATATTTTAATAATTCTCGTATATATCATTTCCACCCTTATTTTACGTTAAACCATAGTTTAAATTTCTCACGTGTTGTATATTTCGGGCCCACCTTATGGTTTATATTATCCCTGCCTGTTATAAAATCACACTTACCTTAACCTTATTGGTTATATCGTATAAAACCCAAACTTATTATATATATAACCAATCATAGCAAAGTCCCTGTTATCACTCAGATTGAACCTCAAGGCTGAGAGAGGCAATCCCGAGGTAACCTCAAATGAAACTTTAGACTTGGTATCTAGCCCTACAAGTCAGAGAGGGATCTCTCAATAAAATCACAACCAATAGGACTGGATGAAAAATATTTTAGGCTAGCTAAGGAGTACAGGGGGTTTTGATTTTTATTTTAGGGTTTGTTGGATCAAGAGGAACCAAATAGCTAGGGCAAGGAAATTAGGTCAAAATTTGCAGGGATTCCAAGGGGAAAGGTAGGTAGAAGGTTTAAACATTTAAAATTTAATTAAATGAGATGAGTTAGACTAGTGATGAGCTAGGGAAAGCATCTAGTATGTATTTTCCCTAAACTGAGGAGAATGAACAAATTATACTAAATTTCCCAAAACATAGCATAAATGAATATGGATTTTGCCTTTCAAACTTTAAATCTAGTATATTATAGACATGAAATGGCTTATGAGTTAACAATACATTCAAAAAAATTGATAACATAGAGGAAATTATGTCTAAAACTCATACCACATGGATCTCAAGAAAATAGCTGCAAATTTCTATTAATGTCCAGGCCAAACTAATATACAAAGATGTCTCTTCATATGCCAAAGCGCCAAGTGAGTCAAACCTCAAAAAATGACTTAGAAATTACATCAAATAGACTTCAAAACCACTCTCCCTAGCCTTAGGGAGTCGAATCCATGAGATGAGGATCAGTTTCACCTAATCCCAAACAAGAAACTGAAAACTAGGAAGACCCAACAACTTGCCTCTAAAAGAAAGGAAACTGATTCATTTGACCTCAACTAATAAACTACCTAATGTATCTACCTTAGATGAAATAAAAACATGAAATTTACATTCACCATGACCATTTACATCAGTAATTTTCTTATTTTCCCAAGTAAAAAGTCAAAAAGTCAAAAATTTGTTGATGCTAATGAAAACTACATTTTCTTGTTAAATGCACAACGCCATGGAAAACAAAATGACCTGTCTTGTAGACAACTTTTGAGGCCTCCCCGATGTCGAAACAAATACCATGATATCTAATTGGAAATCCCTCTGAGTCTAGTTTCCAAATATGCCTCCATTTTCCAAAATGGTGTCCATATGCCCTATCAAAAACCTATGCTCCCAAGACTGGTAAATGTGCAGTGCCAAGGTGAAAAAAGGAGGCAACATCTTCTAAATGTGCAATGCCACTGCAACACCTTTTTGCAGACCACATGTGGAGGCCTTCCTAGTGTCCAAATTGGGCCAAGGATAGATCGTTGGAAATCTTATCCTGTCAAATTTTTAAATATACCTTTGGGTTTCTGTTTGGAGTTCATTTTCCTTGTCAAAAGTTGATTTTTCCTAAGCCTGGTCAAAAAGTGTTGAATGAGGGTGCAGAAATGCAGAGTGCTGGTGCATGCAACTTTGGAATGCCTTCCTCAACTCCTAATTGAGCTCATGATAGCTCATTGGAAAGATGTTTCTGTCTAGTTATTATTTGACTTATCAAGCAAGTCATTTGGACACTCTAGCTAGGAGAAAACTTGATGTTCCCAAGGTCACTCCAGAAATGCAGCAAACCTCATGTAGCACCTGTATTTTTAATATTTCTAAAAAACCATGATACCTGTGTAAAAAAGGAAGGATATTTTTCTTCATTGGCCTATTATGGAAAAAATCCATCTCACATTTTTCAAATTCATTTCTATTTGGTCAGAAACATAGTCTCAAGAGAAACTAGCCCTATGTGTGGCAAATGATTTGTCCCTTAAAATGATTTCTTGAAAAATGATGGAGGTATGATGTTTATGAATTTGGATGGCTTCATACTTGATGAAATGACCTCCCTTTTTCCTCCTCTTCTCTGATGTCTTTGATTCCATAGTAAACCCTAGCTCAGTGAAAGAGGAAATTAAGGTTTGGTGTAGGAAAAACAGGGGATTTAGGATTGCATTATAGAGGGAGGAGAATCAAGGGGTTAAGGGTTGTATAAATTATTGGGGAAATTTTTTGGGATAGGGATAGATTTTATGAGTAAGAGAAATTGGACTTTCAAGGATTGAGTGAGGGGAGGGGGTCCAAAAGGGAGAAACATAGGCCTAGTCTCGAAAAAGTGTCAAATTGTAGCAATAGGCTAGGGCTTGTGGAAAAATGATTATTTTGAGGGATAGGAGTGATGGGAAGTGTTTAGGAAGTTATATTAAGGATAGTGGAAGGTTTAAGAGCATCGGGATACAATTATTTTTTATTATTTAACCATGGAAGTCATGAAACCAATAAAAATGCCCTTAAAACCCTAGGAGAGGGAAATGAGCTTTCCAAGCACAACTGAGAGACAAATATGGTAAACACAAACCCACTTACTTGGAAATGATAGTTTATAACCTGAAATTGTTGAATACATTTGACTATTACTACTCCTTCAAAAGAAGAATTTGATGGTGAAATGACCAATTTTCATGAATTTGACCCTATGACCTAATGATGGCACAACATGGAAGAATGAGCTGAATGATGACCATGATGAC
This sequence comes from Pinus albicaulis, assembly GCA_034641835.2. Classification (NCBI taxonomy): domain Eukaryota; kingdom Viridiplantae; phylum Streptophyta; class Pinopsida; order Pinales; family Pinaceae; genus Pinus; species Pinus albicaulis. Next base: position 26,856 of record JAXQQM020084081.1, read on the forward strand.
TATAGGAATCTTGGGAAAAATGTTTAAAAAATGAAGCGAGGTCAATGAAAATGATGAAGATGAGGTGAAATAAGAGTAAAATAAGGTGGGATGGGTGGGATGCAAATACCAGTGCTAACAGTCCCTATCCCATGTGTATTATACCATAATTTTAATACACATAACCTATCACATAAACACATATCCTGGCCACATGCCTTTTAAAACCATGAATCCATCACATTATTATATTCTTCAGATCATCACCCGCCAGATCTAACATCTATCAAACCTTGTCGCACATCCAATAACATAAGCGTTAACATACCCTCAACCATGCGAAATGTGCGGTTTATGGGACTCCCCTCTAGGCTACGTGTCGGCTTTTTATTTGATCGCATTGATCAAAATATTACCACTTACGACCTTTGGCCATTGCGAAAACCACTAAATGGTTTCTCCTACCCGTTGCGTAAACCAGTTTGTCAATTCAAATAAACCCGCGCATTCAATGCAATTACTTTTTGACAAAAATACATATAGCTGCACTTTATGTTATACTTTTGCATAGAAAGAGCTATTTAGACTGAAAAAATTGTTGCCGACTCTATTTTTAAGCCAAATTCAAACATAATTTAATCAATTCGCTGCTACAACTGTGCAGAAGTCATCCAACACACTATTAAAGACATCTAAGCCTTAGAGAAGCCTTTTGCAACCCTAGAACCCTTTTACAAAGCAAAATCTTCATGTTTCCCAAGTATTATTCAAAGAAAAATCCTATTTATTGATCTAAAGAGAAAATTAATCAATAATTGAAGTAAAATAGAAGCCTTTGCAGACTAAAGGGAAACTTTTGTGCCTTTCAAACTTTTAAAACAAACCCTAGGCCTCCTTTTGCAGAAATTTGAGGTTTGAAGATTACTTTTGGTCACAAAAAATACAGTTTTATTAATTAAATCCTTTAGAAACCATTTGCATACCTGAAGAAAGCCCTCTTTCTTCCTAAATCCTTTTTTTGCAAACCCTGTACCTAATTTCACAGGATTCTCAATACCTAAGATTGTTATGCCTACAAAGAGTAATAAATTGACCAATTGGCTTCTTAAATTCTTCTGCAAACTATTATAATTTTTTAGAGGTGCTCCTAAAGGCCTAAAATCAATTTTTTTTAAGTCAAAAGAGTAATTAATTGTAAAATCAAACAGAGACAATGGCTTCAAAAGCAGTAGTATCTGTCAATCCTCTACACCCTCCTGTTGTAGATGTAGAACACACTCCACTAGATTATAAAGATTTCAAGATTAATGACATAACCACATGATTTAACCTTCTTGAGCTCCACTGTTGGAGCCATGAAAAATCCATAGATCAGGCTGATGAAATTTTTATTTGTGAGTAATTTTCCAAAATATGTTGTCCCACAGAATTTCCAATGCCCAAAAGTGATCAGACTATGTCAATCCTGCTATTTCGTTGATCAAAGAGCCATAATAAAATCTGAAAAATAAATCTTGTTTACCATTACTACTGAGTCAATCAATCAAATGATTTAGATCCAATCCATACCAAATGATGTTCCTTTGTTCATTGAGGCTATCACACAATTATACCTAAATCTAGACTTCCCCAAGAGGTTCTAGATATTCCAGACTTTCATGCCTTCTTCTGTAGAAATTCCCAAGATAAATCCTCCATACAATTCTGCAAATTTTTCTGAAAGGGAAAGACATATCATCTCCATGCTATCTTTTATTCTTGGATATTTCACATATGAGCATGCCGATGTTGCAGTGCTAGGTTTTCTATCTACTTTCACACCTGGTCAACATCCTTCTACCATATTTATTTTTTCCCAATACCTTGGTGACAATATTCCTAAACATTTGGTCAAAATGCCTTCTTAAGGTGTTTTCAAGTATTCCTTAGTCTTATTCCACATGTTTTTGTACTTTCAGTCTGAGAATTTTTCCATAAACCTTCAAAAGCTTGATGTTAAAGGAAACCCACAGTCAGTCATATTTTGGACTCCTTTAATGTGAAAAGATTCATCACAGTCCACTTATACAGAGTTTATAGATACCTTCATTCATCCTATGGTCAATTTGCTGAACAACAGCAAGCAACCCAGAATTAGTGAAGAGATTAAGAAAATCCTACAATTTTCAAAGCATAATAGGACAGGTGATTGGTACTTGTACCAAAACCATACATAAATAAGAGTATATGGATCAAGTATTGTTCCATTTAAACTGCCCAAATACCTCCCAATGAGTTTATTTTCCCTTGAACATAAAACACTGATTCTTAATTCTGATGCAATCAATTTTTTGGAAGCTAAGAAGAAGACACAGTTCAAGTTAAAGAATCAGGTTGGCCCTTTCATTTGTAATAACATAGATTTAGGTCCAGAGGCTAAAAATTGTTTATAGGAGTTTAAATTTAGTAAGAGTTTTCTATGGTACTATGATCCTCTAGGAATAATAAGTAAAATGAGAGTTAAATGCAAACGAACTCCTTATGTGCATGAGAAGAAACCATAAATTGAGAAATACTCTAATCAGTCTGAATGGTTGCAGAATACCTTGTAGAGGTAGAGAAGCAAGGCGATACTAGTCAAACCTTGTAGACTCCAACCCAAGAGGATAGAATCTCAAAGAGAAACAGAGAGGAAGTATCATACACTGCAGAGACAACTACTAAAACTAAATTTAAATTGATATACAGGAAGAAACCTAAGTTAAATCATGTCAATGAAGGAGTAGAAACCATAGAAGTGAGTGATACAGATACAACAACAAAGGACAATGCACCTCCTACAGTGATTGAAGAAGAGCAGCAGCCTTCCACTTCACACACTCAACTTATTCATAAGTAACAGAGTGTTGACATGTCCTCTTCTAGCAAACTAGCAGAGAAGGAGATAGATATCATGCAGAAATACAAAGAAATAAAAATGAAAAATGAAGCTTTGAAAACAAACACATATAATCAGTATTGGAAGCATTCACCCAGTGACCAAAGAAGATTTCTTTCTACTTTTGACTATAAGACTAGGAAAATGCAGATGACTTTCCTGCAGCCTAAAGTAAAGAATCCTAAAACACCATCAGATTACAAAAAATCATCATATGAAGTTCAATAATATGACCTTCATCCCATTGATCAGAATGAATTTCACAAACAGGCTGGTGAAATTCTTTACTCAACCATGACAAACAAGGAAATGAGTGTGCACAATCTTCAAAACACTCTTGCAAACATCAGAGATCAACTCAGATTAGAAAAATCATCCTCATAGGCAAAAGACAATAGAATTAAATATTTAGAAGATTTAGTAATTGAAGTAGGATTTGATCCTAGTAATTTAAAATTTGCAAATGAACTAATCAAAAATAAAAATGCAGACATTGCTGCATTAAAGAAGAAACTCAAGTTGCCTCCTACAAAACACCCTCAAGCAAAGGAAGTACTATAGGATACAAATCAGAAAGATGAGATCACGAGTCTCATTCTACAGTTGAATACTCAGATAAAAGAAATTGAGAATGAAATGGATAAGTTGGTCCAAGAGAAAAAGGATAGAGAAGCAGAAGTTCTAGTCATAGTTATTCCTGTAGTCACCACAGTTGTACCTTCCACATTGGCAGAATCGCTCCTACAGTTCCAATGGCTACAACACTTCCGGTCACTTCATCAACAACTTCTACAACAGAGTCTTCAACAACAGCAACACATCATATAGATGAAGCAAGAAAGTTAGTAAAATCTATGCAAGACATGTCTATTCAGACCAATGAGATTAACAGAATTAAAGAACAGCTTAAAATTATTGAAGATGAAAAGAAAATTGCTAAAATAATGCATAAGAATGAATAACAAAGGGAAAATAGGTTGAATGAGCAATTGAGGAAGTTAGAAAAAAATCTAACATTAAAAGAACCCATGGCACAAGTCATACAACAGTTATGGGCCAATATCATTGAAGCGATCAATGATATTTGGCCATCAATCCAAGTTATCTATGAGCAGAAATATTTGGTCAAATCAGCAAGAGAAGCTATCCAAAAGATCAAAGAAGAGCTTGGCAAGAAACCTAAAGAAGCTCTTGAAATTATTAAATTTCTTAATTCCAAAAATAGGCAAGAACTTGAGGAAATTGGAATTAATGATAGAACATAAACCATCCTATAAATTAGGAAGGTAATTTCTAAGAACAATTTGACGATACAACTAGAGGAGAAATGCCAAAACATGGAGGTTTCTATCACAAGGTTTATGATGAAATTTGATGTCCTAAGGCAGAAAGGCCTTCCCAATCCTCTGGTTAAACATGATAAATTAATGAAGCAGGATGAATATGACAAGAAAATGAGAGAAGTTGCCAAGGATTAGGCTAATCTGCCTTCCTCACAAGGTATTCCAACAGGGAAGGTACTTTACAAGAATTTTGAGAATTATTTTTACCTACAGCATGAGGTAAAACACATATTTATCAATAAGCCTACATTCTCAAAGTATACTGAAGTTAATGAGATATTCAGAAGGATGATGAAGATAAAATTTCCAGAGGTAGAATTCTAGGAAAAATTGACTGATTTACTGTGAAAACAGTTTGCAGTAAAATAGAGCAGTAACGATAAAACGCAATAGTCATAGTTTACAGTGAAAAAGAAACAATGAAATAATATCAGTTACAGTTTAAAGTGTATCAGTTGAAAGGTTAAAGTAAAAGTCAAAACAGAGATAAAGCTGCCCACGTGAAAGACACTCAACCAAAACCTTCATTGAGCAACAATCAAGAGACAAATCAGCAACAAAATATTAGCAAGTGAAGACAACAAACATTAATTTCAATAAAAATAGGGACAACTAGTATTAGTTAGAAATTTGTCACTATCTTCTTGCATGAATATATTTCTTTTTCCATGAATAACCCTAAGCTTGCTTTAGGATACTTTGTGAAGAGCTTTGCATAAATACTTCTAGCCTGGGGTTACTGAGGGTGTAGATGAATTGTCAACATTTCTATAATTGTACCATTATGAACCAAAGGTGAGACTAATTTCAAGTTGCAATTCAACAGTAAAATAAAGAATCATATTACAAGATTCGTTGTAAGTTGGGCCTCTTCAGTGAAGTATTTTCACTTGTTCTTTATCATCTATTGGTAAAGGTATGCTCATATGTTGTTTTAAATGTAAATGACAAATCGTAATGTTATTTTAATATGTTAAAAGTTGAATTTGTTTTCAGATCGTTTATCATTTATGTTTTTCTAACACAAGATAAGCAATTTCACTGCTCCCTTATTTCGATTTACCTCTTTCTTTTCACTCATTATCCGGATTTGAGAACCCTTAATTTCTCTCTTACCCTGATTAAAACCATTTTCACCATCAGCCTTGAAGATCTAAAGTAACTCAGCTATCTTTACCTGTAAAAATTTCCCTTTAGACATTGATCCTGATCTGACTGCTTGACACATTGACTCCATTAGCCCAATGGTATACAGACCTACATCTATCCATCTGAGTAAGTAATTTCACCACCAAAACAAATCCAAATCAAAACCCCAAGTAATCCTACATAACTAGCCTAAAATAAAATACAATCAACAAAGTTAAATCATATAGAGAGAGCCCTCTCTGAGCATTAGGAAGGTTAGATCCTAAGGCTTAAAAGTAGGTTTGTGGTTACCTCTAATATTCTTTAAAACACAAAAATAATAACAATTCTTGAGAATTATTTCAGTGATAATATATTTGAGTAGGTAATACAATGTGGGAGTGGTGTATTAACGTGGTGGTAGCACCGAGAGGAGGTCCAAGGAGCCACAAGAAACTGGTGGATGGAGCGACGAGCTTGGTGTTAACCGGGAGTCAATGAAAATGGTAAATCTTGGTATTAATGCACAATGGTATGGAGAGCCACGAAGGTCAGTTCTGGTATGGAGCGTCACCGCGCTTCCACTTCAAAACGTGTAGTGGGGAGAGCGAGGAGTCGGAGTATCAATTAAATGCAACTGGAAGACCAGTAAATAACTAAATCTGCAGTGGAGTGTTGAGAGGTATTACCCAAGGGTGCGAAAGAATATAGTGGCCGATGAATTACCACATATACCACAATGTTGAAACATGGTATAGGGTACGCTGAGATGAAAACAGGGAACAAAAGAAGAGATATTCATCCAAGAGAATAGAAAAATCTAAGGGGAATATTTTCACACCCTTTGGGGACTTCAAATACTAGACCAAAGTTAGATCACATGTAATATCAATTATCCAATCAATATTATTAGGAAGTTGAAAAGTTGGTCACACCAGCAAAGAATGGAGATAATTCAATACACAGTCGATTTAACGCACAATATTTTTAGTAATTTCAACACACATATTTCATACCATTCAACACAACCATCATCCCAGTAGCCACACTAGTTCGATCCTGTATAGGTCACAATCTCACAGTCATTCCAACGACGCTCCCTTTCTCACGTAGAGATCCATTACAACGTAGTTAAATAACACAACCATCGTACATACATTCCAATTCATAATAACCATCGAGAGCATTGGTTACAAAAGGCTACACATCATGGCTCTGATACCATGTTAAACTTAGTAATAGAATAGGTAGCAATAGACAACATAAGAAAGATAAGCGGGAGATGTCATATTATTCACAATGATATACATTTATAGTAAATTAGGTGTGACTCTTGGATTCCACATTCGAAGGTCTCTTGGACTCCCTAAGTCTCTTGTGCTTCCACACTAACCCTAGAAGGATTAGGTGTCCAACAATATTAATATTTTAAGTGCATGTAAAAGCCTCTCTTATTTAGCCCTTCAGCCTTTCAAAGTGCACCCATGTGTTTTGAAGCCCCTTTTTTTCCTATTAAGCACACCGAAAAGGAATGAAAAAAAAATGCATGAAACATGGTATAATAGGATATTTTCAGGCTCATAGTTTCTTGTCATGAGTGATTTGCAAATACAGGTATTCCATAAATAGAATGGAAAGCATGCATGAGGAAGCTTGAACAAGGAGATAAATTAAAGGAAGCTCGAAAAGAATGAAGAACATGTTTGAATCTCCATGATTAAAGAAACTCGAAAGAATCCATTTGATCAAAGACCCTTTGGAGGGTAGAGTACATCAACAATTGAAGTCGCATGAAGAATGAAAATAAAGTTGGAAGCCATGTCACCACTAGAGAAATTCCATGCTACCGCTCACCATCATCGAGTCCTCTAAGCTAGTGACATGTCAAGTCTCATCACAGGATGATCTAGAAATTCCACATGACATTAACAGAAATAATAATGAAAGCACTACAAGTGGATGACAAAGAGTCATGTATGAAACAAACAACCATGAACTCTCACATAACAAAAATTCATTCGAAGGCTATGAAGTCCAAAATTCACTAGAAGTGAAAATGATTTTGCACAGTCATTTTCGTTATAAATAGATCCTAATTTCTCATGTAAATTAATGAACCTTTGGCTTCCGATGTCATATTATATATTATGTTAGTGTTTTTGGGGACAAATAAATGGATTAATGTACCTAATTATCGTAGCTATAAACTATCACCATTATCTTTGGGACTTTTAAGCATACTGTGCCTTCTTAGGCCAATATGCTTTTGCCATTGTGATTGTATTTATAAAACTACTCTTTGAATGTTTATGGCTAATGTTATCTTTAATTATTACTAGATTAATTCAACTTTCCAGTTACAACAGTGCTTCTTGTTGGAAATGTATTGTTATGTTTATAATGGTCATCACATCCTTGTGAACTATTTCACTTAATATTATAAGAAAATTTCACTTTCGCGTGTGTATCCATTAGGGTAGTACTATTTATTTTATCTTAGAGGCTCACTTAACTTCCCGTCATTGTAGAAGAGCCTTTGATACATCGAAAATTGAACATTCGCAAGGAATACTAACTTTCTCATTCGAAAGGACAATTATGCTTCTCTCTCATGCTCACAGCTAAAGCCAAGGCATATATTTAAGTACATGAAAGTTGGGATATTCTGAATGTGACTCCTACACCAAACGGTGTGAGGTCTAGTTGGGAGATTATATCAGGGATATCCCCTGTATGTTGGTGATATCCAACACCATGAACAAAACCAAAACAAAACCAAATTGGAGCTTCCAGAGGCCAAGCCACCTCAACCCTAAACCTCAGTGATTCCAACTCTATGCTCTAGAAATCACTAACATCAACCATATCGGTCTCTACCCAAGATTTCTAGGGCTATACGAACTAGTAAGTCAACCCACCAAGGGCTCCAAAGCGCTTGTACAAACCTATGACTCCAAGAACTAGTATCTCAACCCAAGTTGTTCCAAGGTTTCCATAGAATTTTTTCCAACCCACAACCATAGGGAACCTGAGTATCAATCATAAAACAAGTAGGAAATCCACAATACCATGGCTATCTAGGAAATGGAAAGGAAAGGCTGAAACCATTATCAATCCATGCAAATCTCCATGCCAATGACAACACATGACCAATGAACCTGCATATACCATACATCCAAAAACGAACAAGGAAATCACACATGAAAAATGTTACCTATAAAATATCCCTATTGTAGTTGCTGATCCAACCTTTCCTTCCGCTACCTACCAATTCCTTGCTTGTCCTTTGCTTGCTTCCTAAAAATCCAAGTGAAGACTAGAGTGCTCCAAGCATGATGCAAGAGTGCTCTAAGCATGAAATAGTGTATGAGAGAATCAGTGAATAAGAGCTCAAACTAGAGACTGTCAAAAGGATAGCAACTATTTTTTTGAAGCATTTTTATCATTCATGCCTCTATTTTCTTCATTTTACTTCATTTTCCCTGTAATTTACCTGTCATGCATGATCGTATCTCTTCATCTCCTTGTTCTCCTGTTTTCCTTTATTTTCGTAGTTAAATTCCAATTAATGCCTATTTGCCTTTGCCAATGCCATTTCCAATTTCCATAGCCATGGCTTCGAAAGCAGTAGTATCTGTCAATCCTCTACACCCTCTTGTTGTAGATGTAGAACACACTCCACTGGATGATAAAGATTTCAAGATTAATGACATAACCACATGATTTAACCTTCTTGAGCTTCACTGTTGGAGCCATGAAAAATCCATAGATCAGGCTGATGAAATTTTTATTTGCGAGTAATTTTCCAGAATATGTTGTCCCACAGAATTTCCAATGCCCAAAAGTGATCAGACTATGTCAATCCTACTATTTCGTTGATCAGAGAGCCATAATAAAATCTGAAAAAGAAATCTTGTTTACCATTACTACTGAGTCAATCAATCAAATTATTTAGATCCAATCCATACCAAATGATGTTCCTTTGTTCATTGAGGCTATCACACAATTATACCTAAATCTAGACTTCCCCAAGAGGTTCTAGATATTCCAGACTTTCATGCCTTCTTCTGTAGAAATTCCCAAGATAAATCCTCCATACAATTCTGCAAATTTTTCTGAAAGGGAAAGACATATCATCTCCATGCTATCTTTTATTCTTGGATATTTCACAGATGAGCATGCTGATGTTGCAGTGCTAGGTTTTCTATCTACTTTCACACCTGGTCAACATCCTTCTACCATCTTTATTTTTTCCCAATACCTTGGTAACAATATTCCTAAACATTTGGTCAAAATGCCTTCTGAAGGTGTTTTCAAGTATTCCTTAGTCTTATTCCACATGTTTTTGTACTTTCAGTCTGAGAATTTTTCCATAAACCTTCAAAAACTTGATGTTGAAGGAAACCCACAGTCAATTATATTTTGGACTCCTTTAATATGAAAAGATTCATCACAGTCCACTTATACAGAGTTTATAGATACCTTCATTCATCCTATGGTCAATTTGCTGAACAACAGCAGGCAACCCAGAATTAGTGAAGAGATTAAGAAAATCCTACAATTTTCAAAGCATAATAGGACAGGTGATTGGTACTTGTACCAAAACCATACATAAATAAGAGTATATGGATCAAGTCTTGTTCCATTTAAATTGCCCAAATACCTCCCAATGAGTTTATTTTCCCTTGAATATAAAACACTGATTCTTAATTCTGATGCAATCAATTTTTTGGAAGCTAAGAAGAAGACACAGTTCAAGTTAAAGAATCAGGCTAGCCCTTTCATTTGTAATAACATAGATTTAGGTCCAGAGGCTAAAAATTGTTTATAGGAGTTTAAATTTAGTAAGAGTTTTCTATGGTACTATGATCCTCTAGGAATAATAAGTAAAATGAGAGTTAAATGCAAACGAACTCCTTATGTGCATGAGAAGAAACCATAAATTGAGAAATACTCTAATCAGTTTGAATGGTTGGAGAATACCTTGTAGAGGTAGAGAAGCAAGGCGATACTAGTCAAACTTTGTAGAATCCAGCCCAAGAGGATAGAATCTCAAAGAGAAACAGAGAGGAAGTATCATACACTGCAGAGAAAACTACTAAAACTAAATTTAAATTGATATACAGGAAGAAACCTAAGTTAAATAATGTCAATGAAGGAGTAGAAACCATAGAAGTGAGTGATACAGATACAACAGCAAAGGACAATGCACCTCCTACAGTGATTGAAGAAGAGCAGCAGCCTTCCACTTCACACACTCAACTTATTCATATGTAACAGAGTGTTGACATGTCCTCTTCTAGCAAACTAGCAGAGAAGGAGATAGATATCATGCAAAAATACAAAGAAATAAAAATGAAAAATGAAGCTTTGAAAACAAACACATATAATCAGTATTGGAAGCATTCACCCAGTGACCAAAGAAGATTTCTTTCTGCTTTTGACTATAAGACTAGGAAAATTCAGATGACTTTCCTGCAGCCTAAAGTAAAGCATCCTAAAACACCATCAGATTACAAAAAATCGTCATATGAAGTTCAAGAATATGACCTTCATCCCATTGATCAGAATGAATTTCACAAACAGGCTGGTGAAATTATTTACTCAACCATGACAAACAAGGAAATGAGTGTGCACAATCTTCAAAACACTCTTGCAAACATCAGAGATCAACTCAGATTAGAAAAATCATCCTCATAGGCAAAAGACAATAGAATTAAATATTTAGAAGATTTAGTAACTGAAGTAGGATTTGATCCTAGTAATTTAAAATTTGCAAATGAACTATCAAAAAGAAAAATGCAGACATTGCTACATTAAAGAAGAAACTCAAGTTGCCTCCTACAAAACACCCTCAAGCAAAGGAAGTACTATAGGATACAAATTAGAAAGATGAGATCACGAGTCTCATTCTACAGTTGACTACCCAGATAAAAGAAATGGAGAATGAAATGGATAAGTTGGTCCAAGAGAAAAAGGATAGAGAAGCAGAAGTTCTAGTCATAGTTATTCCTGTAGTCACCACAGTTGTACCTTCCACATTGGCAGAATCGCTCCTATAGTTCCAATGGCTACAACACTTCCGGTCACTTCATCAACAACTTCTGCAACAGAGTCTTCAACAACAGCAACACATCATATAGATGAAGCAAGAAAGTTAGTAAAAGCTATGCAAGACATGTCTATTCAGACCAATGACATTAACAGAATTAAAGAACATCTTAAAAGTATTGAAGATGAAAATAAAATTGCTAAAATAATGCATAAGAATGAATAACAAAGGGAAAATAGGTTGAATGAGCAATTGAGGAAGTTAGAAAAAAATCTAACATTAAAAGAACCCATGGCACAAGTCATACAACAATTATGGGCCAATATCATTGAAGCGATCAATGATATTTGGCCATCAATCCAAGTTATCTATGAGCAGAAATATTTGGTCAAATCAGCAAGAGAAGCTATCCAAAAGATCAAAGAAGAGCTTGGCAAGAAACCTAAAGAAGCTCTTGAAATTATTAAATTTCTTAATTCCAAAAATAGGCAAGAACTTGAGGAAATTGGAATTAATGATAGAACATAAACCATCCTAGAAATTAGGAAGGTAATTTCTAAGAACAATTTGATGATACAACTAGAGGAGAAATGCCAAAACATGGAGGTTTCTATCACAAGGTTTATGATGAAATTTGATGTCCTAAGGCAGAAAGGCCTTCCCAATCCTTTGGTTATACATGATAAATTAATGAAGCAGGATGAATATGACAAGAAAATGAGAGAAGTTGCCAAGGATTAGGCTAATCTGCCTTCCTTACAAGGTATTCCAACAGGGAAGGTACTTTACAAGAATTTTGAGAATTGTTTTTACCTACAGCATGAGGTAAAACACATATTTATCAATAAGCCTACATTCTCAAAGTATACTGAAGTTAATTAGATATTCAGAAGGATGATGAAGATAAAATTTCCAGAGGTAGAATTCTAGGAAAAATTGACTGATTTACTGCGAAAACAGTTTGCAGTAAAATAGAGCAGTAAAGATAAAACGCAACAGTCATAGTTTACAGTGAAAAAGAAACAATGAAATAATATCAGTTACAGTTTAAAGTGTATCAGTTGAAAGGTTAAAGTAAAAGTCAAAACAGAGATAAAGCTGCCCACGTGAAAGACACTCAACCACAACCTTCATTGAGCAACAATCAAGAGACAAATCAGCAACAAAATATTAGCAAGTGAAGACAACAAACATTAATTTCAATAAAAATAGGGACAACTAGTATTAGTTAGAAATTTGTCACTATCTTCTTGCATGAAGATATTTCTTTTTCCATGAATAATTCCTAAGTTTGCTTTAGGATATTTTATAAGAGTTTTTTTATAAATACTTCTCATTTGGAAGTATTGAGGGTGGATGAATTGCTGAACATTTCTATAATTGTACTATTATGAACCAAAGGGTGATTGTACCAATTTCAAGTTAGCAGACTAGATTATAGAAATAAAGAATCATATTACATGATTCATGTGTTGGGCCACTCTAGTGAAGTATTTTCACTTGTTCTTTATCAATCTATTATGTGTTTCACATGCTCATATGTTTTCTTAAATGTAAATGATAAATCAGAATGTTATTTCAGAATATGTTAAAAGCACTTTGTTTTGCACTGTTTATCATTTATATGTTTTTCTTCTAACATTAAGATAAAGGAATTATTAATTGCTCCCTTATTTCGATTTACCTCTTTCTTTTCACTCATTATCCGGATTTGAGAACCCTTAATTTCTCTCTTACCCTGATTAAAACCATTTTCACCATCAGCCTTGAAGATTTAAAGTAACTCAGTTATATTTACCTGTAAACATTTCCCTTTAGACCTTGATCCTGATCTGACTGCTTGACACATTGACTCCATTAGCCCAATGGAATACAGACCTACATCTATCCATCTAAGTAAGTAATTTCACCACCAAAACAAATCCAAATCAAAACCCCAAGTAATCCTACATAACTAGCCTAAAATAAAATACAATCAACAAAGTTAAATCATATAGAGAGAGCCCTCTCTGAGCATTAGGAAGGCTAGATCCTAAGGCTTAAAATTAGGTTTTTGGTTACCTCTAATATTCTTTAAAACACAAAAATAATAACAATTCTTGAGAATTATTTCAGTGATAATAGATTTGAGTAGGTAATACAATGTGGGAGTGGTGTATTAACGTGGTGGTAGCACCGAGAGGAGGTCCAAGGAGCCACAAGAAACTGGTGGATGGAGCGACGAGCTTGGTGTTAACCGGGAGTCAATGTCAATGGTAAATCTTGGTATGGAGAGCCACGAAGGTCGGTTCTGGTATGGAGAGTCACCACGCTTCCACTTCAAAACGTGTAGTGGGGAGAGTGAGGAGTCAGAGTATCAATTGAATGCAACTGGAAGACCAGTAAATAACTAAATCTGCGGTGGAGTGTTGAGAGGTATTACCCAAGGGTGTGAAAGAATATAGTGGCCAATGAATTACCACAGATACCACAATGTCGAAACATGGTATAGGGTACGCTGAAATGAAAGCAGGGAACAAAAGAAGAGATATTCATCCAAGAGAATAGAAAAAGCTAAGGGGAATATTTTCACACCCTTTGGGGACTTCAAATACTAGACCAAAGTTAGATCACATGTAATATCAATTATCCAATCAATATTATCAGGAAGTTGAAAAGTTGGTCACACCAACAAAGAATGGAGATAATTCAATACACAGTCAATTTAACGCACAATCTTTTTAGTAATTTCAACACACATATTTCATACCATTCAACACAACCATCATCCCAGTAGCCACACTAGTTCGATCCTGTATAGGTCACAATCTCACAGTCATTCCAACGGTGCTCCCTTTCTCACCTAGAGATCCATTACAACGTAGTTAAATAACACAACCATGGTACATACATTCCAATTCATAATAACCAGCAAGAGCATTGGTTACAAAAGGCCACACATCATGGCTCTGATACCATGTTAAACTTAGTAATAGAATAGGTGGCAATAGACAACATAAGAAAGATAAGCGGGAGATGTCATATTATTCACAATGATATACATTTATAGTAAATTAGGTGTGACTCTTGGATTCCACATTCGAAGGTCTCTTGGACTCCCTAAGTCTCTTGTGCTTCCACACTAACCCTATAAGGATTAGGTGTCCAACAATATTAATATTTTAAGTGCATGTAAAAGCCTCTCTTATTTAGCCCTTTAGCCTTTCAAAGTGCACCCATGTGTTTTGAAGCCCCTTTTTTTTCCTATTAAGCACACCGAAAAGGAATGAAAAAAAAATGCATGAAACATGGTATAATAGGATATTTTCAGGCTCATAGTTTCTTGTCATGAGTGATTTGCAAATATAGGTATTCCATAAATATAATGGAAAGCATGCATGAGGAAGATTGAACAAGGAGAAAAATTAAAGGAAGCTCAAAAAGAATGAAGAACATGTTTGAATCTCCATGATTAAAGAAACTCGAAAGAATTGATTTGATCAAAGACCCTTTGGAGGGTAGAGTACATCAACAATTGAAGTCGCATGAAGAATGAAAATAAAGTTGGAAGCCATGTCACCACTAGAGAAATTCCATGCCATCAGTCACTATCAGTCCGAGTCCTCTAAGCTAGTGACATGTCAAGTCTCATCATATGATGATCTAGAAGTCATGACGCATTATTGTAATAATTGTAAAGGAACAATAAGTGGATGACAAAGAGTCATGTATGAAACAAACAACCATGGAACTTCAAAAGACATGTAACACCAAAATTCATTTGGAAGGTTGTAGAAGTCCAAAATTCACTAGAAGTTAGAAAGTCAAGAGTCATGAGGTTGTGAAAGGTCATTTCTCAAGTTATAAATAGATCCTAATTTCTCATGTAAATTATTTTTAACCTTGGCTTCTCCCACAAGGTATTAGAGAGACAAAGTTAGTGCTTTTGGGGAGCAAATAATGGCTCTAATGCTCCACTATTGGAGCTAGTGGTGTTCATTGCATTTATTTATCTTGGGACTTTTGGTTAATATTGAAGCCTTCTAGGCCAACATGTTTTCACACAGGGATTGTGAATATTTATAAAACTACTCTTTGAATGTTTATGGCTAATGTTATCTTTAATTATTACTAGATTAATTCAACTTTCCAGTTACAACAGTGCTTCTTGTTGGAAATGTATTGTTATGTTTATAATGGTCATCACATCCTTGTGAACTATTTCACTTAATATTATAAGAACATTTCACTTTCGCGTGTGTATCCATTAGGGTAGTACTATTTATTTTATCTTAGAGGCTCACTTAACTTCCCGTCATAGTAGAAGAGCCTTTGATACATCGACAATTGAACATTCACAAGGAATACTAACTTTCTCATTCGAAAGGACAATTATGCTTCTCTCTCATGCTGACAGCTAAAGCCAAGGCATATATTTAAGTACATGAAAGTTTGGATATTCTGAATGGGACTCCTACACCAAATGGTGTGAGGTCTAGTTGGGAGATTATATCAGGGATATCCCCTGTATGTTGGTGATATCCAACACCATGAACAAAACCAAAACAAAACCAAATTGGAGCTTCCAGAGGCCAAGCCACCTCAACCCTAAACCACAGTGATTCCAACTCTACGCTCTAGAAATCACTAACATCAACCATATCGGTCTCTACCCAAGATTTGTAGGGCTATAGGAACTAGTAAGTCAACCCACCAAGGGCTCCAAAGTGCTTGTACCAACCTATGACTCCAAGAACTAGTATCTCAACCCAAGTTGTTCCAAGGTTTCCATAGAATTTGTTCCAACCCACAACCATAGGGAACCTGAGTATCAATCATAAAACAAGTAGGAAATCCACAATACCATGGCTATCTAGGAAATGGAAAGGAAAGGCTGAAACCATTATCAATCCAGGAAAATCTCCATGCCAATGACAACACATGACCAATGAACATGCATATACCATACATCCAAAAACGAACAAGGAAATCACACATGAAAAATGTTACCTATAAAATATCCCTATTGTAGTTGTTGATCCAACCTTTCCTTCCGCTACCCACCAATTCCTTGCTTGTCCTTTGCTTGCTTCCTCAAAATCCAAGTGAAGACTAGAGTGCTCCAAACATGATGCAAGAGTGCTCTAAGCATGCAATAGTGTATGAGAGAATCAGTGAATAAGAGCTCAAACTAGAGACTGTCAAAAGGATAGCAACTGTTTTTTTGAAGCATTTTTATCATTCATGCCTCTATTTTCTTCATTTTACTTCATTTTCCCTGTAATTTACCTCTCATGCATGATCGTATCTCTTCATCTTCCTGTTCTCCCGTTTTCCTTTATTTTCGTAGTTAAATTCCAATTAATGCCTATTTGCCTTTGCCAATGCCATTTCCAATTTCCATAGCCATAAATAAACAACAAGTGATTCCCACTATAATGTTTTTCCCACCATTCATCTCGGAATACATGTCCCATGACCTTGGTCTTATTTTATTTACATGGAAAACGAACAATCTTTTGGTTTTTAAACCAATTTTCTCCAGTCCTTGATAATTCAATGACTTTAGCTATAAAATATGTTGTAATATTAAACTGAATGTCCTCAACATTAGCTTCTACTCCATCAAATATCTCATAAACGACTTACTTACTTCAACATCACATCCTTGGAAAATTTCCAAGAATTTGAACCATCCTTCTTTCTAGAAAATTTCTCTACATTTTGGTTAGGCCTCTAAAACTTAGGTCCAATTGGTCCAATTCCTATTATTGGATCCTCCTTTAGTATTTGGGAAGCATTGGTTCTCCGATTTTAATTTTATCACTATTATGAATGGTGGTGGATGTATGAAAAATGATGAATAGAGTGAATACGATGAAAAATGTTATCAAAGGATGAATGTTAAGTGAAAATACTAAGAAATTAGAGGGATAAATGGTTTTTTTAAATTGAAGTTTTCATTTTGTCCATATCATGTAATTATATTACTTCCTTAACCACTTGTGAGAGTATCACAAATTTTTTTAAGCAACTAAATAAATGATGAAATAAAATTGGGATATAGTGGAACGATTTACATGGGTGGTATACTTATCATTAAAAGAAGTCCTTTTACGTCACACCAACATTTTAGTAGAGGTTAAAACTAGCATTTGCACTGAGAGGTGAAAAGTAACGCCGAGAGTGGGGAACATGAAAAACAATAATTACCTTTTGCACTCAAGAAGCATAAAAAATGGATTCATGAACTCTCTTGTCCATTGGATCAAATAAAAAAATCATGGAGCTCCTTGCCAATAATGAGAAAGAAAATAAATTTGGAAAAAAGAAAAAACTTGAGAAAGAGATGCTCATTTGAATATAACACTAGGCTTAAAAGCATCTCTTGCCAAATTTGACTACTAGGCTTAGAAGCATCTCTTTCCAAATTTGGCTACTCTATGTGAAATTCCATTGAAATTAAAGTATATTTTTTCATTGTGTAAAGACAATTTATCAAGCAATGGTTAACACCTCTATTTCTCCAGCAAGTTGGTTGTGGTGCAGAGAGGGCTTTAGCAGGAGAATGAGGTAGAGTAGAAACTCTCCTAAGTGTTGGATGAATCATTCGGGTGCGCTAGGCTGCACCTGGGCATAGACAAAAGGGACCCTGAGTTTTGGTTTATTAATTTGTAAACCCTATTTTCAACAACATTTTAGAAGATTTCTGAATATAGACTGAAACCCTAATTAAAGAGCTCAACCAACTACATCATATGATCCGCTTCTGCAACCTAATAAGGTATTTATATCATTTCCTTGTTCAAGAGTCTTTTGGTCATCTATTAGTATAAGAAAGGTCATTCGCTACCATCTTTGCTAGGTTCGCCATCGCCTATTATATTAAAAAGGTTGATCAAGGATCAGCAGAACAATCGAATCTCCCATCCAGTTGGAGTCAGATTCCGATCACGTTTGGAAGTCCTGACAAATTTTCTGTCTATCAGTCACTGTTATTGGGGAATGCAGGTTGACTCATTACTATTATTAAAAAAAACCACATGTGTCCTGCCTCTAAGTTTTGGGAAGCTCTTAGCGAAGCAAAAACAATTTGAAAACATACTAGATATACATAATACATCTTATAATATATATATTATTAAATATTCTTTATAAAATTTAAATTAATTAATAACTATAAAAAAATTAATTGATTTAAAGTTTATAAAAAAAATAGAAAGTGGTAGTCAATTACAAAGATAAACAAGGCTTTATATAATATTTAGAAACAATTTTACACCATTTAAATGATAGTATCTCACAATAAGAGAGAAAATTGCTGATCTCATATTAAATTATTTTAACTTAAATATCTTGGCTTTGAAAAAAATATTTCATTATATATTATCATAGTTTAACTAATTATTTAAAAATAAACTACACTAATCATTATTTCTTATTAGTTCAAATAAAATTTTAAATTCCAACTTCTGAAAAATCTCAAGAAAAAAAATATCAAAATCTAATATTACACCATTCAAACTCATTATTCTAAATGGTATTTTGCCAAATTTTTTACAAATCTCAGCAAAGCTGTAAATAAATAACACATATTTGTAAAATATCCATTTTAATTTTCAACTTAATTCCAAATATTTTAAAAATCATTCACATATTATGTTTTACCCTTCCAAATATTACGCCTTTTATATTCACCAAGGCTCCTTTAAGCTCCAAAAAAGAAACGAGGGCGCTCTGAAAGATACACAATATTGAAGGGAAATTTTGGTGACCAGATATCCATTCCTGCCTAAAGAATATGTGCTTTCAACACTACAGAATTATCATAAATACTTGAATGGGAAATTTGATGTTACATGTTTTCTACTAAACCCACACCGTAGGTTGATGTTTCAACCTTGATTAGGGCTGGAAAATCTGCCTGTTTGTTGAGTTTCGTTGGGATGGTGACACCACAATTGCCTTGTGAACCATCCATGCCACCTATCATTACATACATGCATTTTGTAATTAATATATATTTATACAAATTAAAATGAGTAATCTAGGTACCATCATATCACATTAATTGAAACAGTAAATTCAGTCAGCATCTCCTTTCGGTTTTACTAAGTCTAACACGTGCCTTCCTCCAAGCCTCCTCTTTTTTAACAGCCTTGAGATAGAAGGGAAATGTTAATACCAGAAAGTGGAACGATTGACCAGATTAGTGGGAAGTAGGTACTAATAGAAGAAAGTCAGGGATCTGTAGAAATTTGGGTCTCTGAATATGACAATTACTGTTGAGAATCCAATAATGGAGAGCGGGGAAGCATTGGAACAACAGAAATGGCTAATGGAGGAGGTTGAAAAGAAGATCACCACTGCTATCTCTGAGGCTGCTGCGATGCTTGACCTTAATGGCCTTCAACTGATTAGTGTGCTGGTTTTGTTACAGTTGGCTATGGCTCTTGTGAGGTTGGATCTGTCCAATCACAATTTGGAGGTAATTTTTTTCAGTTCGATTTCCCTGTGCAATACTTTTCTGAAGTAAAACAATGAATGATTTTTTGTTTTGATGGTGCCCAATTGATTGTAGTACTTGCCTGAATGCGTGACTAGCATGGTGAATCTGAAAAGTCTGGATGTTGGGTGCAATCACCTCAGATCTCTTCCTGTTTCCATTGGTAGGCTCTTGAACCTTAGATTCTTAAATGTTTCCAGCAACATGCTCGTTTCCTTTCCTCATAGCAGAAAAAATTTCAGGTAATGTTAGTAATTTAATCCGTCAGGGTTTTCTTGTTTCCACCGGTCCAACTACTGTAAGGAGAAGGTGTTGTTCAATTCCATCCCAAATTCAAAAAATCGAGAAATCCATAGTGGGGATCCCGGTTTTGGCGATGAAATTGATGCAAATTCAAGCCAGAAACATCAAAAATTTGCTCCCGACAATCATCAAGAAAATCGACACCATGCTTTCGGAATGCCAGGCGGGGCTCAGCGATCTCCCGCAGCAGCTATGCAGTTTGCGGGAGGCCAGCATCGCATTCGTGAAGGTGCTAAACTCAACGAACGAATCCATCAATAAAATTGTGATTGAGGGGGACTTCAAGCAGTTCCAGGATGACAAGCAGAAGCACTGCACTGGGGAGATGTTTGAGACTTACTATAAATATCTGCACAACACCCGCTCCATGGGTGGAAAGTTTCTGGCTAAGCTAGCCAACGAAGATGAGCATAGGTGAAGCAGTGGTTGTCCATGGAGCACCAGCTAAGCGTACGACCATCCATGTGTTAAATTTCTATTCGATTGAAACTGAAAAAAATGAAGGTTTTTGATTGGCTAGAACGATGATAACAATGACCCTTGATTGGCTGGGGTGAGCAGTGTTTGCTCACCCCATTCCCGCAAAGATAATGCCTTCGGCGTAAATATATGTGTCTATTAATTCTACACTTTGTAGTATCTAAAATAAAAACAATTAAAATGCTACCTGATGTTACCTTTAATCATCTTGAATTTTTTTGACGTGGATGATATCTTCATTAATAGAACTTATAATATATGATATATTGTTGCTTTATGAATCTATGAATTAATGGATTTGTTGAAGATATATCATTAATTTGAAAATTTTCGATGGCCATGAAAAGTATGCACAACTACAAAAAGTTTATAATAAGATATATTTTCTCTATGGACTGAAACTATTTTGAATCTTTGAGATTATCCATGAACCTTTGAGATATTATTTCACATATTATGACACCATTTGTTGATGTTTTTATGCTTTTTATTGAATAGTGAAAATAAATTTTTTTTTATGAATTAAAAGCATTATTTGTTTTTAGGAATTTTGAGCTATCATAGAGTAGTTTAGTTTTTATTTAGAATTATGTATATTTATGCGAACATCTATGTTTCCATAATATGCTATTATTTTCTATTGTATAGAAAGAAATATTAAGTTGATTCAAGAGGGGTAGAAGATTTTTTCCCTTTTATCAATTCCATTTTTGAATGTTGAAT
Source organism: Pinus albicaulis (assembly GCA_034641835.2). Classification (NCBI taxonomy): domain Eukaryota; kingdom Viridiplantae; phylum Streptophyta; class Pinopsida; order Pinales; family Pinaceae; genus Pinus; species Pinus albicaulis. The sequence continues at coordinate 48,266 of JAXQQM020084081.1, forward strand.
CATATTTTGAATAAATTCCTTTCTTTATATTGGATTATGATATAACTTTAATCTATGTCCATTAACAAGAAAAGTGATACCCTCCTAATCAATAGTTTCTATTTGAGTTGATCCATTATCATAGACTATGGACTAACCAATGTGTTTAGATAATTTCTTTAAAATATTTAAATCTAGAATCAAATATGAGAGCCCAATCACCTTATTTGAACTTATTCAACTTGATAAACTTGTCTTGCCATTTTTTCCTTTGATGCTAAATAACATTGACTTTATGGATTACATCTCGTTGTATTCATCCAACTCATTAATTTTAGCTAGATTTTGTTTTTGTGCCTATAAAATAATCTAGTCCCAATATTGTTGTTATTCTATAGGTATTTATTTGAAACAATATGGGAAGCAAAGCTTTCTTTTCATATACAAGTTCATATGGTGTATAAATAATAGTTTTAATCCATGTGATTTGATATGCCCATGGTGCTTTTGGATTGAAGAACCTTATTTATTGATTCGACTTTCCCATTAACTTGTGTATGAAATGTGTTAATTTTGCAGCTTTGATCAGGTGCTCAAAATTATGCTCAAAAACCAAAGTTGTCAGATCAATGTGGAACTTGAAAGAGTGTGTATATCTCATCACTCTAAATCTAGCGCAACTCATTTCGTGAAAACCGACACCATATTCTCCCAGAAACATATTATGTCCACTTTATCAAACATGATTTTTTTTTTAATGTAGGACAACCCAGTCAGCAGTCCATATAGCTGACTCAGCATGCCTACAAGGTAGTTTGATTGGTCAAAAGAGTTTTTCCTCCAACGAATGATTTGGTGCCAAGTGGCATGATGGTATTGGCTCGAAATGGCAAGTTTTTATTGGTGGATTTGGTGGCCAACCACAGGTTTCCACATGTCCTAGCTAGGGGCCACCATGTGGTAGCCTGAGGGCCACCAAAATATTGGGTCGAGTCCAAGCAACAACAGTGGGGGTTGAACCCGCGACCACTGAGCACCAAGCAACAAGTCATATTGTCGCGCCATGCACATAAGTCCTTACATATCTATGGTTTGACTATGGTTTTGTTTGCATATACATGGTGCGTTGGGGGGAGGGGGCCCAGTTCTAGCCCCAACCGTCATCGCCGCTAGAGGCGGGACCACTGGCAAGAGGCTAGCCCCGCGACCCCGTTCATAACTGTGACCACCATAACAAAATGTCACCGTCAGGATGTGAACGCAACAGAGGCCCACCACGGTAACTGTCAGAACTCCAACAATTTGCTATCCGTTAAACATGCTTGTGCCTTCTTCAATGTTAAGTCCGATGGTTAACCCTAACCACCAGCACTTTTAAATTAAAAAAATTATTCAACCATTTTGCATATGGTTTAAAATACGATTTGTAGGTGCTAGAAGGAAAATTAATGCCCTAAAAATTTCACCCTATTTTTGGCGGAATTGGCGCTCCAATAATGCTTTTTGGGGAAAATTTTTGGGTTCAGTGTCAGATTTTGGGGAAAATGTGGAATGAATAGTGGACCAACTAGGGGAATTCATAAGTTGATGATTTTTTGGCCAAATTCAATGCATAAAGAGGCTACACAGGCATTTTTGGGAATTCTGGAGCTGATGGAACATGTTTCAGGTTGTTTGAACATTGTAAACACATTTAATCACACTTTTGAGCATAATAGAAGAGGGCCAAGCCATTGGAAGCTGGACCAAGGATACGTACCCCAGTCGGGGTGAACTCCTTCATCATGTGCTATTTTGTGACTATTTATGGTGATGTTCATCTTTGTTAGATGTTCATGTTAAATGTTTTTTTTATGTTAATTTTCTCATGAAATTAACATAAAAAAACTTAAAAACTCATATTAAACTTAAAATTAATCTCTTAATCCTCAAGAACTTTCTTTATATTTTGAATTGGATCTTAGCATGACAAAACTAATATTCCCATTCAGATCAAGTTGGTATCATAGAAATAGGTTTACTTTTGAAGGAGGATTTAATTTGTTTTGCAGGTGTTTAAATGCTTACAAGGTTGAAGCTCAATAGAGGAGAAGGAAATCTTGTGGGTGCAATTTCTCTAATTGGAGCAAGGAGAAGGAGGGCACAACTTCCACCATTTCCACCACAAGATTCACCCCCAGTTGCAGTAGAAGCTTCAATAAGCATGTATCATGAAGGAGGAATTGATAACATGTCAGAGGATGAGAAGGATTTTAAGAATTATTTCTCTGACCTGACAGAGATTGTGAAGGTCCTCTACGAAGATAGGAACACAAGGTTGCAGGGTGAAAACTTCAGGCCTCCAAGAGGAGATGGTTCTCCAGGAGGAGGAGGTAATGTAAATGGTGATAAGCCACCATATTCTCCACCATCATCCTCACCACCATCTTCACCTTCATATTCATTATCTTCCACTACTACAACCCTTACTCATACTCATTAACCTACCTCAAAAGGAATTGGTAAACAACCCTTGTTAAAAGTTGAAATTAAATTTGAGTTGCCTATGTATAATGGTGAAGTGAATGCAGAGAAGTTGGACAATTGGGTTCACCAGTTGGAAGTCTATTGCAGAATTCAAAACCTTTAAGATGATGATACAAATATACAGCTAGCTTCCTTGAGACTGCATGGTGAAACACTAGTATGGTGGGAAGCCAAGACACAAGATGAGATTAAAAACATGGTAAGATCTCACTCCCTTGGTCTAATTTCATTGATGTGATTAAAATAAAATTTTACCCTCTGGCATATATGAAAAAAGCCATCATGAATTGGTAAAACTTAAGACAACTTAAGGGTTAAATCATGCAAGATTACACCCAAGAATTTAGAAAAAGAGCTCTTATGTTAGGTTTTTATTTGCATTCAGAAGACACGTTGTTGAAGTATATAGGGGGTTTAAATAGCTACCTAAGGCATACTATCCTTATGTTCAATGCCACTAGCCTCGATGAGGTTTGTGTGCAAGCCAACCACCTTGAGGCAAGAGGGAAAAATATTCAAGAAGAGGGTAAAAACAAGCCATTTAAGGGAGGAGAGAAAGGAAAGGGAAAGAAAAATGCATCCGTTAAAAATGAAGGAGAAAAAATTACATGTAAACATTGTTCCAAAGAGGGTCATGATGAAGACCACTATTGGAAGCTTCATCTAGAGATGAGGCCCAAGAAATTCAACAACAAGGGAAAAAAATAGTTGCAACCACTCATCGGGATTTGGGATCTGACTCGAGTGATGAAACTAAAATTACAGCCATGGTTATAAAAGAAAAAGAATCCATTGCTAGCACTAGTTCATCAAATTGTCACACTAGTACGCCAAATGAATAAACACGAATTGAATTATTTCATGTGAGGCTTATATCAAAAAATACAAATATCGACATGCCATCTGATAGTGGGTCTCAAGCCAATATGATATCAGAAGAATTAGTAAAGAAACTTAATCTTGAAACCATTCCTCATCACAAAGCATATCCATTGGGTTGGATATGCAAGAACACAAATTTGTAGGTTACAAGAAAGTGTATTCTTTGGTTTGCAATCACAACAAAATTCATTGACAAAGTTGAATTAAATGTTGTACCGCTTGATATTTCAAGAATTGTTTTGGGTAGTCCTTACCTTTATGATAGAAAATATATCTTCTATCTCCATGAAAAAAAGTACCAATTGTTCAAAAATGGTGTGGAGTATATTGTGAGATCTCATCGCAAGAAACTAATTCTTTCAATAGTTAATGCATGGAAAATGAAAAGACTAGTGAATTCAAGCAAGAATTTTGTGCTTCTTATGATTAAAACAAAGAATGATGTTGATTATGAAGCATTTCAAGGTTGTGATCCAAATTTTAAATCTAATTTAATTGAAGTGGATAATCAAAATAATGATATTTTTCAGGAACCAAAGCGGTTACCTCCCAAGAGGGGAATCCAGCATGAGATATAGTTACAACAAGATTGTTCTATTCCTAACATTTGCATGTATAGGATGTTGGTGATGGAGAGTGCTTAAATCAAAAAGAAAAGCCAAGAGTTGTTGGACAAAGGGATCATCCGACCAAGTTCTTCACCATGCGGGTCACCTATTTTGTTGGTGCCAAAGAAGTATAGAACATGGCCCATGTGCGTAGATTTCTGTGCATTGAACAAGATTACGGTAAAGAACCATTATCAAATTCCTATAGTAGATGATTTACTTGATCAATTGAAAGATAAAAAATATTTTACTAAGTTGGACTTAAGGAGTGGTTACCATCAAATTAGAATTGTTGAAGGTGACATTTGGAAGATGACATTCAAAACAATTCAAGGTTTGTTTGAATGGCTTGTTATGCCTTTTGGTTTATGTAATGCTCCTACTACCTTCATGCATGAGATGAATGATGTTTTAAGGAAATTTATTGATGTGTTTTTCATCTTCTACTTAGATGATATACTAATTGTCAGTAAATCACTTGATGAACATGTCATGTATGTAAGAAAAGTACTTGATGTCTTAAGGAAAGAACAATTGTTTTTGAAGATGTCAAAATGTGAGTTTGGTAAAACTTCTTTGGTGTACTTGGGACATATTGTTGGATGAGGTGAGTTGATGATAAATGCCTCTAAGGTTGAGGTCATTGTGAATTGGCCAATGCCCAAGAAAGTCACTGAGGTAAGAAGTTTTTTGGGAGCATCCCAATATTGGAGGAATTTTATTGCTAACTTATAATTTATCTCAAATCCTTTGCATGCATTGAATAGTGCGAAAAAGGTCTTCCAATGGGGAGGTAAGAAAAAAAGGGCATTTGATGCTTTGAAAGAGAAGATCAGTCCAACCCCAGTACTTGCATTACTGGACTTGAGACAACCCTTTGAGATTCAAATTGATGCAAGCAACTATGCCACAAGCGCAATCCTTATGCAACATGGTAAGCCCATTTCATTTCATTCAGAAAATTTCAATGGTGCACTGCTTAACTATCCTACTTATGACAAGGATCTTTATGCGTTGGTTCAAAGTGTGAAAAAGTGGAAAAACTATTTTATGGGAAAGGAAACCATCATGCACACTTACCACCAACCATTGCAATACTTGCAATCACAAAATAAGTTAGAGTAGTCAAGTCACTTTCAATGGGTGGGTTTCTTACAACAATTCCACTTGGTTATCGGGTATAAGAAAGGTATTAACAACAAGGTTTATGATATTCTTCCAAGGCCTATTATTAGTGCAACTACTTTACTCAATCATAATTCTATTTTGCATGAAATTTATATTGAGAAATATGCATGTGATAATCACTTTCAAGATGTTTATGCAAACATGATTCAAGGCAACAAAATAGAGGAATTGGATTACCATGTACATAATAACTTGTTTTATCATTTGGAAAAGCTTTGTATTCCACAAGGGGAGAGAGTGAATGTCATAACGGAAGCACACACTTATCTGTTGGACATTTAGGTATAAGAAAAATAGTGGCACATCTTTAGAGGCATTGCTATTGGCCTCGTATGCTTGAAATTTTGTCACGTTTCATTAAAGGTTTTTCATTATGTTCAGTCAGTAAGCCTAGCAATAGGAAGTTAGGATTGTACACACCACTTCCTATACCTTCATGTCCATGGGAAAGTGTTTCTATGGATTTTGTAGGAGGTCCTCCTTTGTCAAAAAGAGGTCATGATTATTTGTATGTAGTTGTGGATAGGTTCAATCAGATGTGTATATTAATTCCATGTAAAAAGAAAACCACAACTTGAAAAAAAAAATTCACTTATTCTTTCAGCATGTTTGGGTTCATTTTGGTTTGCCCACATCCATTGTTAGTGATCAAGATTCTCGATTTTTTGGGAATTTTTGGTCAAGTTTTGGGACTTGATGGACACAAAGTTGAAGAAGAGTACAACCTTTCATCCAAAAATAGATGGTAAAACTGAGGTGTTCAATCGAACAATCATACATAATATTCTAGGATACTGCAGCAAGCATCCTAAGTTTTGGGATGAAAACTTGCACTACATTTAGCATGATTACAACTGTGCAAAACACTCCTCTACACAAGCATTCCCATTTGAGGAATTCCTTGGATACTTTCCTAGATCTCCATTGGATTTCATTTTGGGTAAGGATGTTGCTATTAATGATCATAGAGACATAGACAAAGCCAAGAAGTTCATAGAAAAAATCCAATTGATACATCAAATTGCTCAAGATCAACTTGAAAAGATCTAATGCAAGTACAAAGAAAGGCACGATAATCATCTTGTAGATCACAAGTTGCAATTTTGTGATGAAGTTCTACTTCACATTAGCAAAGAGAGGCTTCAAGGAGAAGGTAAAAAACTGAAACCAATTCATTATGGTCCTTTTAGAATTTTGGAAAATATTTGTGAAAATTCCTTCATGTTAGATTTGCCTTCTTACATGCAAATTTACTCTATTTTTAATGTTGGGAACTTGAGGTTGTATGAACCTCCATTGATTGAATATCAAGGAGAACAGGTTCAGATTACTTCTATTGAAAATTTCTCTCCTGAATACCTTGACGAGCTTTAGCAAGACGCCATTCTTGACAAAAGAACAAGGACATCAAAAACAGGGAGTGTGGACTACCTTCATGTGGGGCTCAAATGAACAAATCCTTCTAAGGCAAAATGGATTGAGATTGGAAAGGTGAGGGAAATGTACCCTCATATGTTGAAAAACTAAATGTGATTTTTTGGGGTCCAAAAGCTTCCAGTGGGGAGGAGTGATCAGGTGCTCAAAATTATGCTCAAAAACCAAAGTTTTTGGATCGGTGTGGAACCTTAACGACCATGTAAATATTGTCGTTATGAATCATACACAACTCATTTCATGGAAAACTGACACTGTATGTTCCCAGGAATGCGTTTTTTCCACTTTGTGAAATAGACAAATTAAAAAAAAAAAAACAAGGCAATTGAGTCAATAGTCCGTAAAACTGACTAGGCATGTCGACATGGAATTTTGACCGGTCAAAAGAGTTTTTCCTCCGGCGAATGGTTTGGTGCCAATTGGCACGATGGTATTGGTTTGAAATGGAATCTTTTTATTGGTGGATTTCGTGGCCAACCATAGGCTGCCACGTGGCCCAGCCAAGGGCCGCCACATTGCAACCTGAGGGCCACCAAAATATTGGTTCGATTCTGAGCATCAACAATGGGGGCTGAACCCACAAGCACTGAGCACCAAGAAACAAGCCATACCATCGTGCCACACACATAAGTCCTTAGATATCAATGGTTTGACTATGGTGTTTTTTGCATATACATGGCACGTTGGGGGGAGTGGGATAGGGTCTAGCCTGAGCCCTGGTCACCGCTGGAGGCGGGACCACGTGCAGGAGGCTAGCTGCACGCCCTCATTCATAACTATGGCCGCCACAACAAAATTTCACCTCTAGGATGTGAACGCAGAGGAGGCCCTCCATGGTAACCGCCAGAACTCCAACAATTTGTTATCTGTCAACCACACATGTGCTCACTTCAACGTTAATTCTTGCGGTTAGCCCTAATTGTTAACACTTTTATATAAAATATTTCTTTTCAAGCATATTGCATATGGTTTAAAATCTGTTTTTAAGGTTTTAGAAGGAAAATTAATTCCTCGATAATTTTGTCGTGTTTTTGGTGGAATTAATGCTTCAATAGTGCTTTTTGGGGAGAAATTGTGGGTTTAGTGCTAGATTTTGGAGAAAATGTGGAAAAAAGAGTGGAGAAACTAGGGGAAGTCATAAATTGATGATTTTTTGGCAAAATTCGATGTAGAAAGAGGCTAAACATGATTGTTTTGGCATTCTGGAGCTAATGGAACATGTTTCAGAGTTGTTTGAGCATTCTAAACACATGTGATCACACTTTTGAGCATAATAGAAGAGGTCCAAGCCTTTGGAAGTTGTACCAAGGAGACGTAGCCCAGGCAGGGTGAACTCTTTCATCATGTGTCGTTGTGTGACTATTTATGGTGATGCTGATGTCTGTTAGATTTTGTTGTTTAGTGCTTTATTTTTGTTAATTTTCTCATGAAATTCACATAAAAACACTTTAAAACTGATATTAAACTTGCAATTAGCCTCTCAATCCTCAAGCACTATATTTATATTTTGAATTGGATCTTAGCACAACAAAACTAATATTCCCATTCAAATCAATCTTATTCACAAATTCCAATCATGGGACTTGATTCCTCTTTTTTAGAGGACCAATTTTGACTATTGAAGCACTTCATTTGGTCAAGGGAAATATTATTTTTGAAGAAAATACCATGAGTTCACAAAATGGAAGGTCTTCCCAAAAGAAGAATTTGGAAACCCTTGGATGTCTATAAATACAAGTCAATTGACCCTCATTTAGAGACCATCATGATTATTCTTCTTTATTTGGATTTGGTTCACACGTGTCTAAGGCTGGGTCACATATATTAATTCGTATGAGTTCGATATTACATGGTCTGAAGCTTGCACATGTGTTTAGGGTTTTGGTTTCCAACCACATGCATGTCACAAGAATTTTTTAGTGTCAACCGTCGGCATGTAGAATCATGTGTGTGGTTGGAGGGTTTCAACTGCACATACATCACTATTTGCATTCAGTTGGTACCTAGGCTTTATGTTTTGTAGTTGGCCACAAATTTTTCTATTTGACCATAGATATTGACAGTTGACCACATGCTTCTAAATCAAGGTTTTGATTATTAGCATTTTTGGGTTCATCTCATGGATTTTGTTTAGGTCTTTTTGTTTGATGGGGGGATTATGGTTAAAGATATGGATCATTGTACTCTCTCTTTCTAAATCATTAAGATAAGAAGAATAATTTGAAAGGGTTTTCCCCGTACTTGGCTTTTCTCTGGTCTCTAACCAATCTTGGTGTCTCTATGTGTGAATTATTTTATTCTATTGTTCCTTTATGTTCCATTTCATTGATGGTGATATTATTCTTTCTAAATAATTGCATATGTTGTTGAATAATATTATATATAGGAATAATGTTATGATGTTGTGGGGTGAAATTAATACATTAATGAAAAAATGAAATTCTCTAATGAAAATAACAATATATTCATATGAAAAATTAACAATATGGAGTGGAATTTTGATCTTGTATTCTTCCATAATTTTCTAGACAAGTTTGGATGAAAATTATGCACCTTGATCTGTAACAATTTCTTTAGGGACAACAAGTCGAGTGAATATATACTCCAAAATAAAATTGACAAGAACATTTAGTGGCATAATTTGAAGGTTTAGCTTCGACCCATTTTGTCACATAATTATTGAAAATAAGAATCTACCTTTTATGTCTCAATAATGGAGATATTAGCAATGCAAAGTCTAGCGCCCATTTTTTGAATGGTTTCATAAGTACCTATGGCTATAGCAACATTTCATCAGTTTGAATTGGCTTTCCCATTCTTGGACAACTATCATAGCTTTTCACATATTCTTTGGTGTATTTGAAAAGGGTAGGACTATAGTATCCTAAAATAAGGAATCTATATGCATCTATTCAATTGATAAAATTTCCTTTGCAAGGTTCACAATGGCAGGATTTTAACATATCTATTACCCCATATTCTCTTACACACCTTATAATGACAAAATTAGGTCCTGATCAAAACAATTCCCCATATATCTAGGCGTAGGAGAGGCTATATTTGAAAACCTTTTGTTTTTCTCTTTATGTCAATTGTTAAGGTAACTTCCCTATACCCAAATAGTTAGCAGTATTTACAAACGAAGGATTTTTGATAGAAATTGAAAATAAATGTTCATTATGAAAAATATCATCCATAAGAACTAAAATATTGTTATTCTACATTCTAGAAAGGAAATCAACTACAACATTTTCCTTTCTAGGTCTATATAATATATTAATATTAAATTCCTAAAACAACAAAATCCATCTAGTAATTCTACCATTACTCATAGGTTTGTTAATTAGATATCTAATAAAATAATGATCATTATGGATAAAAGTTTCATACCCATTTATAGTGTCTAATTTTATTTATGGCATGAACTAATGCAAGAAAATCCTATTATATAATTGTATAATACAACTTTGCACGAGTCAAATTCTTACTTACATAATAAATGAAATATGGATTTTGTTTCTCTTGTTTTCCAAGGACAACTTCCAATTCTATATCTAAAGCATTTGTAAAGGTATGGAATGGGAGATACCAATTTACCCCTCTTAAAATAGGTGCTTTGGAATGTTTTCATTTCAATCTATCAATACCTAATTTACATGTGGAATTTCAATAAAATTCACTATCTTTAGTGATTAATTTAAATAGTGGAAAAATTACTTTTGTAAATTTTTCTATGAATTTTCTAGAGTAACCTGCATATCCAAGAAAAATTCTTACATCCCTTTTAGCGTTAGGAATTCAAATCTTGATAATGACTTCAATATTTGTTGGATCAACCGTAAATGCATTATTTGAAATGTAATGTCCCAAAAAATTCCTTCATTAACCATCATAAAAAACTTTTCACGACTTAAGGAAAGTTTAGTTTCCTGGAATCTTATAAAAACTCTTTCAAGTTTTTCTAAAGCTTCCTCAAAATAATTTCCATATATCATGAAATCATCCTTATCAACTTCAAAATAATCATGAACCAAGTCATAAAAGATATGTAAAATTACTCTTTGACACATAGAAGGGGTATTGCATAGGCCAAAAGGAAATAATATATAAGGGAATGTTCCCCATCGACATGTAAATGTAGTCTTTTCCTGATCTTCCAGTGCAATTTGTATTTGATTATAGCCACTAAAGCCATCAAGAAAAAAAAAATTTATTGCCTAATAATGTATCTAATACTTGATTAGTGAGAGGAAGTGAAAAATGACCTTTTAAAGTAGCCTTGTTTAACTCTCTATAGTCTATGTAGACCCCCCACTCACCATTTTTCTTTGGTATAATTACCAATAATGAAACCCAATGGCTGTTAGAAATTGGATAAATGAAGTTTACTTTTAGCAAGTTTTGCAAATCTTCTTTTACAATTTCCCTCAACTTAGGATTCATCCCATCTATGAGGTTGTCTAATTGGTATGGAATTTTACCCCCACACATATGATGCATACATGCATTAAGGTTGATACCCCTCATATATGTATATTTTCATGAAATATAAGTGGCATGTTACAAAAATAAAGGCATGTTTCTGAGGAACCCAATGCCTAAACTACCTACTTACTTAGAGGCAGATGGGGCAGAGAATTCTTTTATATGTTAATACACACTTTGGGGAAAAGAACTTCTTGAAGACGTTAATACGATAGGATAGTTAGGACTAGCTACAACACCTTCAATCTATTGTTCGTCAAACAATTCTTTCATTATGGTTCCTTAACATCTTTATTATTTAATGTTTTTATATTCTTCCATGTTATAATTAATATTTATATTTTTCCCAAGATTAATTTATTTGGGAATACTACCATTTTTTTTCAGAAAATTTAACGATAATGTAGAATTATATGATGAAAAGTATTCTATAGTATAATTTATTGAAAATATTTATCTAACTCATTCACAGAACAACTATGTGTGTTCATCAATATAGTGAGGAAAATCATAATTGTTTATAATAATCATTATTTTTTTTCGTCATCATATTCTTTGAAAGAAATTGCTTTTGAAATTGTTAGAAAATGTTGTATTATTTCATGAACATATTCATCATCAATCCATTCATTATCTTAAAATTCAATAATTGTTTTGGCAAGAGGATAAAGTGTAAACTTATTTGTCGCATCTCCATTAGAAATTGGCATATTACTATATCTAAAACTAATAAATGCAATATTCGCGGAGAATTAAGGCCTTCATAATATTAATGGATGCCCACCTAGGTTGATTTTTGGTATAAAAATAATAAAATCAACTGTGTATTCCCAAAATTTCAAAAATACAAGTATATATTCTAATACACTATCTACTTTTATGGTGGATCTTTATGCTAATTGTAAGATAGTTGGTGCATATTGAAGATTGTTTAATTTTAACTCATCCATTAAAATATTTGTCGTTACATTATTGTTGGTCCTAAATATTACATTTATAGTTGGTCCTAAATAAATAAAATGTGTTTGTAATTGCAATATTATTAATGTGAATTTTACAATCGGACTTCCTAGATATAAACAATTTTCTATATAAGTTCTTCCCATTATTATATCTGCTAGCTTTCCAATGAGGTGTACTTATGTAGTTTCCCTTTTTTTCTTTCCAATTTTTTTATATGCAATTATTTTATTATTTCTGTTAGCCACCCATAAAAATCTGTCATATCAGATGGTGGCTAAATGATGTTGGATAGCCTTCAAGAAACAATTTCATTACTAAAATTGCTAATACTTGAAGAATTTTGATAATATCCTATCCTTGGGTAATATTCACTACTGTTTCCCTTCAAAACTCAGAATCCTGTTGATTTCCAAAGTCAAATACTGCTGCAAACATCCCTTTCCCCTTCCTTCTCCTCAAAAGTAACCTCCTCTTCTATCCCTCCTTTCCCCATGAAAATCCCTCATTTCCATGTTTCTGCTATTTCCCCTCATCAAAATCCATTTTATAAGGTCTAAGACCCCTTCTTAGCCTTATCTAAACCTTCAATTCTTTTGAAAACCATTAAAAAATCATGAAAAACGCATATTGTCTATGCATCAGACCTTAGCTCCTTTCGCTAAGACTCTAACCCTTCCTCCGTCCATGCGACTTGGCGCCAGAACCGGTCGCTAAGAAATCAGGCACTAAACCAATAAATAAATCCATTGCCGGTCCTGTTTTTCCTTTGTAAAATCTGAAAACCCACATTTCCAAATTTTTAACGTGAAAAAATCAATTCACATGTTTTTATTTTTAAATGGGTCGACCTGCTGTGCAAACGCATCACAGCCATTCATCCAACCCACGGATCCGATGGTGCGGAGCGCGCCATCCCTATGGACCCCCCACCTCCCGTGCACTGTTTTCCAAACCTGCCTGGTATATTTCGCACCGCCTTTGGGTGGAGGGTGGTTTTCTCCCAATCGATAGCGATTCCATACGCTTGCCGCCACGCGTTTCCCGTACCTTTTCCAAAACCGCTGTCCCCACGCATTAACGTTCGGGCCAGGGCATGCAGCGAAATTTACCACAGCCATCAGATCTGGGCCCACTGATCCGACGGTGAGCGCTAACTAAAGTTGCTCGATGGATAACAAAGGTGCGCCCGCGATAAAACAGGCCATCGCACAGCGGCAATCGCATCTCCACCGTCGATCTGATCTGCAGATCGACGGTCCAAAATTCATCACCCAGATTCCCTCTGTTTGACTTTCAACATCCCCTGATTCCATCTTGACCGTCCAAATTGATCCAGATCAACGGCGCAGTTGCACTGCGGGGGTATACCCCCAAGATTTTTCCTCCGTACACCCGGACCCCCCTCAGTCATCCCCGACTGTCGATCTCGGTGCGAATCGATGGCTCTGATCTAATCCTCCTTCCCCCATGCTTTTTCGACCATTCTGAGATTAAATCCCGACCGTTGGATGATGCCATCCAACGGCCCTGCTTCCTCCGCACATCCTCTGATGCAGATTGACCTATAAATGCAGGATTTTGTAACATTTGTTTGTTTTTGCAGGTTTTAATGTTTTTCCGCTTAAATGAAGAAATCTCTTAGGCCAAGGATGACAATCCTCCGACCTTCGAATACATCAGGGAAGTCATCCGCAGGGTTAATTACATGTTTCGTCGTGTTCTATTAGGCATTGATGCCTTATAAACCCTGCGCAGCTCGTCATGATAGCAAGAAAACCATGAAACAGGCACAATCAAAGATTATCAGTGTCGAAGACCAGGATGAACCAGAATAGAGAATTGATAGACCGATTAATGGGGATTACGGCTAAGACAGTTACCAAAAGCCTAATCCCCAATCTAAAACACAATTTTAAGAAAAACCTAAAGTGTTTTTATCAGGAAGACCCTCCACCGCCAAAAATGGAGGCGAATTGATTCCTCCTAGCAACTAAAGTGCCACCTGTGCCTCAAAGTATTCAATCAGGAACATAATTTATTGATCAGGATCAGATATTTTTGCCTCAACGCAGCCGAAGAGTTATTTCTGCTAGGAACTTCAATGCAAAGAATATCTGCAGAGTTACTTCGATGCCACAAAGTGCCTCAAAGGTCAACAAAACTCCTACCAAGCTTGAAATTATTATGTAAATCATTTAATACAAAGGATATGTATGTAAAGCTCCTCATTTGATCCCCTCGAGGTCAAATGAGCCATTTGATTCTGTATTAATTGTAAATGAGATATTTTATCAGATCTCACCTCGTCATCCTTCTATATATACTACAGCAAAGGATGAGTGAGTGTTGGTTGTTGTTTGATTACAATTTGTAACACTGAAACTCTCTGAATAAATATACAAGTCTGTTGAAATTGAAAAACGAATTGAAGTCTTGGATGTCTTGATGATTTTGTCGCATGTTGTTCCTGAGAAGGCTCTATCATTGGATTCATGAGCTTAGCTGTTGGTGAAGTATTATAAACTGTTTAATGTTTTCTCCTGTTTTCATTATGTTCCATAATTTCTTACTACAATAGGTTGAAAGTTTTAGGCTAAGAAATGACTCCTGGAAGCACCTTAGACCTGTTCATCCTTCACTGTTTTATGTTTTCTTCTGCTGAAGTATTTTAGAGGCTTTAAAATTTCTCTTTAGTATTCATGCTTGTTTATTTCCTTAATAGCTTGAATATTTGGTTTCAGCATGATTTATGGTTCTCCCTGCTTGTCTGCTATCACTTGAAAGCGGTTATTGAAGTCTCCCTTTGAAGTACCATTGTTTTAAGTTAATCAAAGAGGTCGGTTTTGATCTTGCCCTTTGCCATTGCTTGAACAGTTGTTTTGAAGGTCTTTATAGTTGTAAGCATAGATGTTATTTAGGTGTTCCCTCTTCTATGAATGAAACTATCAGTGAATATTTTATGTTTTCTAAAAGTATTTTAAAAATAAAATCTTTGAGGAAATAGGGAGTTCCCCGAATCTTAGATTTCATTTTAAAAGTTGTCTTGAAGCCATTATTTGCTTAAAGAATGTTTGTAGAATTTATGGTTAGCCTTGTCTATCAAATATTTCTTTATTGTTAAGTTCTGTTCTTCACGTTCCCTTTGTTGAGAATTAAACTTCTCTTTCCAAATCATTAATGTCCATCTCATTCCAAAGCAAAGGATCCTATGGCCAAGTTAGATTTTCCCTTTGATATCCCATATCCCTTCAAGAGTTTGTCATGACCTTATTTTGACTCCATTTCCCAATGAACCAGATATTTCCTCTTTCTGTCTATCTTTCCTAGACCTTTCATGTTCTGCTGTATCGACTCAATCCAACCAAACAAACATCTGCACTTAATAACTAGTCTAAAACCCATAATCAAAGCACACAAGATAAACCTTTGCAAACAAATATTTGAGATATCCCTCTCTGAGAACATGAGGACTAGATCCTGGAACTCTAAAGATTGGTTCTGATGTTGCCTTGTCTTTTGATTCACCAAAATGTCAAAACACGGGACACCAACATAATGGAGATCACGGTGGGACCTCTAAGTCAGTAACAATATAAGTACCCCTTAGGACTTCAGAAATCCCTTATTTTCAAGAATATCCAGTGATTATTAGCCACCTCATCGCCACCAACATAATGGCGATCACGGTGGGACCTCTGAGTCAGTAACAATCTAAGTACCCCTTAGGACTTCAGAAATCCCTTATTTTCAAGAAGATCTAGTGATTATTAGCCACCTCATCGCCACCAACATAATGGCGATCACGGTGGGACCTACTGAGAATTAGAGGTTTGAAAACCCTTCCTCAAACTTTTTAGGTCCAGTATAACATAAGTAACTTTCCTCAAGCACCACCTAACAAATGGTAATCATGATAGGACTTAATTGAATCAGTGACAAACTAAGTAACCCTTAGGATTCCTTTTAACCCTTATCAAACCTTGAAGGAACCAGTTACCAAGCCATAAGAGCAGCTCCGTTTGATCAAACACCTTAGCTAAGTGCAAAATCAGACTTAGAACACTCTCTTAACCTATAAAACCAAAATAACTTAGAAAAAACCCAAAAAACATTTCAAGTTTGGCTTCATAATAAACATGATAGTGGACCATAAAACCTTTACCTCCTCACGAGCTAAAAACTTCCACTTTGTAGTAAAACACTCATTCTTATATATCACTTACCTTTTGTGGTGTTTTACCTTATACTCTTAGACAGAGTCTGAAAAGGGCTAGGTAGCCTTCGGATCTCATCCTCTTATAGAGGTGACATATCTGGTAAATGCCCTCCCAGTCAATCTTTGGTTAGAGTTTGTTGTGTTTCGAGATATCCTTGAAAAAGGATGTTTCACAAGCACTGTGGTGGACAATGTATCTCTTTGAAAACACTCTAAACTTTCCACCTGGCGACTCCACTGGGTAGAACCCTTATCATTTTAATATATTTCAAACTTAGTTAGAGGGCTGTAGGATTAAAATTGTGAAAACAGATTAGTTGACCTCTTAAAGATTGTCATACTTGGTTGAACTTTTCTTGTTTATTTGGGTCTAAAAACACAGCATAGTGGCTCCTAGAAAGATTCACACTAGAGCCCATCCTGACCCTGATCCACTTGAGATAGTTGATAACCCAGAAAGAATCCATAGGAAGTCTCCTAAGATAGAATCTTCAATTGTTTTCAGATCACCCCTAAGAGCTTATTCAGTCCCTGAAAATCTTTCAGCTCTACAACAATCACAAGATGACTTAGTTAATCCCTTTAGGACTAGGTCATTTGGTGATTTAGATCAACTAGATTCTGAGTCTTCACTTTCATCTCCCGAGACGAGTGAACATCCTGGTAGTAGAGAAACAACACCTCCTGATTTACACTTCCTTCATAACCTAGGTGTCTCTCACCCAAGATCAGCTCAGCAATCCACTGCTGTTCCATCCACTTCTGTTCATCCTTCATCCACTGTTCAAACCACTCCACTTCAGCCCACACCTCCTCTTGTCAATCCACCCCTTGTAAACCCACCCCCACCACATATCATGGCAGCATGGTATGCTCCCTTAGTCCTTCCTGTACCACTGGTCAATCTTCCACAGGACTATTAGTCCAAAATTCCATTATATGATGCTAGCAATGTTGTAACTACATCACAACATGTGGATAAGATGGATGACTACTTTGACAGAAATGAGATCGATGATGATTCTGTCAAGCTTAGATTATTTTCTCAAAGCTTAGGGGGAGAGGTAAGGAAATGGTTTAAAATTTTAGCCCCCCATACTATTAATGATCTCCGAGGCTTCCACCAGACTTTCTTGAACACATGGGAAGTAAAGAAGAATCCTCTCCAAGTCCTTGTTGATTACAACAACTTCTCGGATGAGTCACCTGGAAAGTGCGGCCTATCAGACCAGATTTAATGGTAGTTGGCATATAATGCACCTTTCCTTAACCAAAACTTCAGCTGGGCTCTCACCAAATGCTTCTTCAAGGATCTGACTCTGACATGACTTATTCACCAAGAGAAAGAGATTTTGCAACTCTCGAAGATATGCAAAGGGGTGCTCTTTCTGTAGAATTCAACTTAATAGAAAAAAGAGCGAGAATGAAAACTGAAAAAAGAGTATCTTTCAGAGAGTAATTCCCTCCTACTTCAAGCTCAAAAATGGAGAGGATGATGGAAGAAATGATGAAAGAAATGAGCATAATTAAGAAAGCACAAGAAAATCAAAACTAGACTGCACTTCAAAACAATCAAAACAGAAACAGAAATCAGAATTATAGAAGAGATAACAATCAAGATAAGCAAAAAGAAAGTGACCAACAAATTAGGCCTCCCTTTCAACAAAACTATGTAGATCAATATGAGGAAGATAGGGAGTTGGAAAGGTTGGAATAATCACATGTAAAATTGATTGGATCAGACAGTGGGGATGATATTTTCCTTACTAAAGAAGAACAAGTTTTCTTCTCTAATGATCAAAATACAAACACCTATGAAGATTCTGATGACTATAGATTGGGTTTTGAAAATGCAATCATGGAGGTACACAAACAGTATGATCTCAGGAGCAAGGGAAGTATAGAGAATTGAAAAGATAAAAATACTAGCACTGCTATCAAGAAAAACGCAGAAAACCAGCCCAAAAAGACAGCAGAAAAAACTAACGTTTCGGCCAAAAAACCAGATTTAAACAGAGACAAGAGAGTCCAGCCAAATGTTGAGCAAAGTACCCCTAGCACTTCAGCTAGTGGCCCTAATAAAACTATTCCTATCACTAGTCCAAACAAGGTTCAGCAAATCAAAGATGCTCAAAAGAATTCAATTGAAAAAACAGATGTAAATATTAACAAGTCATTTACTCCTTTCAGCCTTGAGGGAGAGATTGCTAAGATAAAAATTACCATCCCCCTAGCTGAACTAGTAACCGAAGAAGTGTACAAAAACCAAGTTTTGAAAGCTTTAAACTTAAGAAGTGATACTGACACCTTAAACTTGACAGATGACAAACCTGAGCTATTGTTTGGCCCAAAGGTTGAAAGAAAATACCAAGAAGGACCAGTCCCTCCCTTCTATGTTAGTTTGAACATACATGATAAAATTTTACACAATGCCATGTTAGATTCTGGAGCTTCACACAATCTAATGCCCAAGGTAGTAATGGAAAGCTTAGGCTTAGAAATCACTAAACCATACAAATATTTGTATTCTTTTGACTCAAGCAGAGTCAAATGTTTGGGTTTAATCAAAGATTTATGTGTTAACCTAGCTTAGATCCCTGCCAAGAATCTAGTAATGGATATAGTTGTAGCTGACATTCCCCCTAAATATGGCATGCTCTTATCAAGATCATGGGGAGCCAAACTTCAGGGAAGCCTTCAAATGGACATGTCTTATGCCACCATCTCTGTTTTTAACCAAAACAGAAGACTATACAGAGAATCCCACATGAAGTACATGGTGAGTAACATGGAAAAACCAAACAACACTCCAATCTATTCTATCCAATCAAGTTTAGACTCTTTTATCTTGTGTAACGAAGATGAAATTACTCAACAAGGTAAAGAAAACATGGACCTAATTAGTTCACCAGAACAATCCAATCTTACCTCGAATCAACTTCAAAACATTGACAATCAATAGCAACAAGAAAATGAAAATGAGTCAAATCTACTTTGGACAATAAATTTCGATGGATCTTGTAATTAAATGAGTGCAGGGGCAGGTGTTTGGATTCAAAACACAAATCAAAGTTTTTCATACAAGTTAGACTTCCCATGTACTAATAATATTGCTGAGTATGAAGCACTTCTCCTATGCTTACAACTGCTTAAAAAATTAGAAGCCCAAAAGATATCTATTTTAGGGAATTATGAACTTATCATCAAACAAATAAAAGGAGAATACTCAGCCAAGAATCCAAGGCTTAGGGAATATCAAAATGCTGCCCTTGACCTATTAAAAACTTTCGAAAAATATGAACTCATTTTCATCCCTAGAGCACTGAATCATCTAGAAAATGAACTTGCCTTCACTGCTAGCAATTGCCAAGTACCTGAGATAAATGAACAAATCAGTATAAAGGTGAAACACAGACCTGTTGTGCCTGATAACGAAGATCACTAGCAAGTGTTTGAATCTGACAGACACATAGATGATTTCTTGAAATCAGAAAATGATTTCAACATACCAGCACTAGAAACTAGCCATAAAGAAAACTGTTTGTATATTGAACAAATCCCAGAGGCTGAAATAACATATCCTGCTAATATAAATCATTGTGAGAATATTTTTGAAGCAGAGATAATGAACAATGAAGACCAAGAAGACTTGGAAATCTTACAATGCAAAAATGATAAATCCCAAGAGGTCTCACACCTTTAGAACACCTATTTGATCTCAACAATGTAGCTAAATAACCAAGAATGGAGCCTGTGGAAACAAATGTAGAAGAACATAACATAGGCACTCTAGTAGAGCCCAAGATGATCAAGCTATCCTGCACCCTCCCAGCTCACATAAAATTTCAATACATAGAGCTTTTCAAAGAATTTAAAGATGTGTTTGCCTAGGAATACAAAGACTTAAAATCATATGATACCAACATCATCCAGCATAAGATCCCCTTGAAGGAACATAAAAAGACTTTTAAGCAAAAACTAAGGAGAATAAATCCCCTTTTACTACCTTTATTTAAGGCAGAAATCGAGAAAATCTATAATGCTGGGATCATAGTACCCATTAGATTTTCAGAATGGGTATCAAACTTAGTTTCTGTTAGAAAGAAAACAAGGGAAATCAAGCTCTGTATTGACTTCAGAAATTTAAACAGAGCCTCTTTAAAAGATAACTACCCCTTACCCAAGATGGATCATATACTTGAAAGGGTAGTTGGGTCAAGAAGAATATCCCTATTAGATGGGTTCTCGGGTTACAATCAGGTGTTAGTGTTCCCAAGTGATCAAATCAAAACTGCTTTTACCACACCTTGGGGCACCTTTATGTATGTAAAAATGCCTTTCGGATTAATGAACACAGGGGCCACCTTCCAAAGGGCCATGGACATAGCCTTCTCTGAAGATATTGGCTATTTTATAATTATTTACCTTGATGACATAATTGTTTTCTCAAAAACTAATGAAGAGCATTTGATTCACCTAAGAAAGGTTTTTGAGAAGTGTAGGAAATTTGGCTTATCACTGAACCCCAAGAAGACCCTCTTTGGTCTCCAAGAAGGGAAACTTCTTGGTCATATAATCTTGGAAGAGGGAATCAAAATAGACCCTACAAGGATAGATGACATATTGCAAATTAGCCATCCTAGAAGCCTCAAAGAATTGCAATCTTTCATTGGAAAGATTAATTTTTTGAGAAGGTTTATTCCCAACCTTGCTGAGCTATTAAAAAACATTACAAAAATTCTTAAGAAAAACGTGGGTGTAAAATGGTCTTTACCAGCTAAAAAATCATTCGAACTGGTCAAGCAAGCTCTTACCCAAACACCAGTCTTGATTAGTCCTGATTTTACTAAAGACTTTTACATTTTTTATTTTGCATCTGAACACACAATAGCTGCAGTTTTTCTTCAAAAGAATGGTTTAGGACAGGAAAAACCAATATCCTTCTTTAGTAGGGCCTTAAGAGATGCTCCTCTCAAATATAGTATCATGGAGAAGCAAGCCTTAGCATTAGTGAAAGCTTTAAAGGACTTTAGGCTCTACATTTTACACTCTCACATAATTGCTTTTGTTCCATATACTGTTTTCAAGGACATTATAAGTCAAGACCCTGATGGTAAAAGGGGAAAATGGATTGAAACTGTTCTTGAATATGACCTAGAAATCAGGCCCACCAAACTAGTAAAAGGGCAAGGATTAGCGAAACTTATGGCTGAGTCTAAATTCCAAGAATTAGACATGAATATGGTGGATGTGTTGGAAGAAGGAGAAGAAGCTACTGCTCCTTTCATTGAAGAAACATTTCTGAATTCTCCTTGGTATGCTGACATTATTTATGTGCTTTTATATCTAAATACCCCTCCTTCTTTGTCTAAAACTAAAGCTAGATTTTTGAAACATAAAGCTTTGAGTTTTTGTATATTAGATGGGGTGTTATATTGGAAAAATGCTGTTGGGATTTTGCTTAAATGTTTACTTGAAGATGATGCAGGAAAAATCATGCATGAGTTGCACGATGGTGAATGTGGAGGACACCTCTACTGGAAGGCCACAACAAACAAAATTCTCAGATCAGGTTACTATTGGCCTACCCTTTTTCCAGACACTCAGAAGTTGGTCATGTCTTGCCATAAGTGTCAAATATTTGATGGCAAGAGAAAACTCCTTCCCTTACCTTTACATCATATCAGAGTTGAGGCACCTTTTCAACAATGGGGGCTGGACTTCATTGGGGAAATTCATCCATCCTCCTCAGCTCAACATAAGTGGATCCTCACAGCCACTGACTTCTTCACCAAATGGATAGAAGCTATACCTACCAGGAATGCTAATGACTCTGTCATTATCAAGTTTCTTGAAACCCATATCCTATCCAGATTTGGTTTTCCCAGAAAAATCATAACAGACAATGCTGCTACTTTCAAATCTAAGAAGATGGTTGATTTCTGTCACAAATACCATATAACCTTGGGACATTCCACTGCTTCCTATCCCCAAGGAAATGGATTAGCTGAATCCTCCAACAAGAGTCTCATCAATATCATTAAAAAGATGTTGGAACAGAATCAAAAATCATGGCACAGTAAGCTGGTTCATGCCTTATGGGACGATAGATTAACTACAAAGAAATCAATAAATATGTCCCCCTATCAGTTGGTTTATGGCATGGATGCAATTTTTCCTACCTCATTGGGAGTTCCAGTCATGAAGCTCCTTCAAGAAGTGCAGCTCGAAGGAAATGATATGCAGAGGAGGATCAACCAAAAAATCCATTTACAGCAGACCAGGGAAGAAGTTTATGAAAGAACATAGTTGGTCCAAGAAAATATGAAGAAACTATTTGATAAGAGGACTAAGGCAAACAATTTCTAGGTTGGAAGTGTTGTTCTCAAATGGGATTCAAGAAGAGAAGAGAAGGGGAAACATGGCAAGTTTGAGAACTTGTGGAAAGGGCCATATATTATTCATGCTGAGAGGGGTCATAATACATTTTTCTTGAAAGAATTGAATGGAGAAGACTTATATGGAGGTCCTGTCAATGGCAGGATGCTCAAGCATTACTTCTGCCAAGAATCTTAAGTTTCAAAACATTTTTGTTTTACCATTGTAGATATCATAGTCTAACCATTGCATTCAAAATTATGAAAAATAAAAAATACAAAAACAATAAGGAAAAGAGGGCAGAAATGAAAACAACAAAGGCAAAGCCCCATGCCAAAAAGGAGAAGCAAATCTAAAAGTGTGCAAGCTTAAATGCCACTCCTACAAAACACACTTCTGGTTAGTCAAAAAGTTTAATCTTGACTAATTAGTTTTAAATTTTCTTCTGATAGGATAGTGAATTCGAATTGCCAAACTGTTTAATCTTGGCTTATCAATAGATAGTTTAGGTTAGAAATTGAAGGTTCAAACAAACTCAAAATTTGAACCAAAGTTTCCAAAAGAAGATGACTCAAATCTATGGTAAAATTCTGAGTCAAAGAAATGTAAAGATCTGGTTCTAATCAGCTTAAAACCTGAACCAGAAGAAAAGCAAAAACAACTCAAAACAGAGTTGTGAATAAAGGAGAAGGCCATGATGAGAAACTTTCAGATCTTAAGCCTTCCATTTTTTATTTTTTATTTTCTGCAAATAATAATCTATGTGCAGTTTGTTTTTATGCCATAGATCACATCAAGTCAAACAACTTAATCTTGACTTGGCTATTTTTAAATTTATGTTGTAGAATTTAGAGAATGGAAGTCTGTTGGACAGTTTAATCCCAGCAGACAGTAGATTAGGTAGAGAATAATATGAGCTCAACTGTTTAATCTGAGTTCAGGGAGAAATAAGGAGTAGAGTTAGATTAGTTTTTATGCTTTCAAAAGAATAAAATGTTGTGAAAAGAGTTTTCCAATCCAAGTGCACTCTGATGAAGAAAAAATGTTAGATCAGTAGGATTGGGTAGGTAGAAAGTTGTATTGATGAGGTCCATTTTTTTTCCATAACTGATGTTATTTTTCATAGCAAATTAATATCATCCAGCAAAAGAGAACAGCCCAATGGATGAGGCAACTTATCAGCCTCCCAGAGAATACAAGTCTGCAGTTCTAATGCCTTCAAAAAATGCATCATACCTAAGTGGAGCCACTGTTAGCCACCCATAAAAATATGTCATATCAGATGGTGGCTAAATGATGTTGGATAGCTTTCAAGAAACAATTCCATTACTAAAATCGTTGATACTTGAAGACTTTTGATAATATCCTATACTTGGGTAATATTCACTACTGTTTCCCTTTAGAACTCAGAATCCTGCTAATTTCCAAAGTCAAATACTGCTACAAACATCCCTTTCCCCTTCCTTCTCCTCAAAACTAACCTCCTCTTCTATCCCTCCTTTCCCCATTAAAATCCCTCATTTCCATGTTTCTGCTATTTCCCCTCGTCAAAATCCATTTTATAAGGTCTAAGACCCCTTCTTAGCCTTATCGAAACCTTCAATTCTTTTGAAAACCATTAAAAAATCATGAAAAACGCATATTGTCTATGCATAAGACCTTAGCCCCTTTCGCTAAGACTCTAACGCTTCCTCCGTCCATGCGACCTCGCGCCAGAACCGGTCGCTAAGCAATCAGGTGCTAAACCAATAAATAAATCCATTGTCGGTCCTGTTTTTCCTTTGTAAAATTTGAAAACCCACATTTCCAAAGTTTTAACGTGAAAAAATCAATTCACGTGTTTTTATTTTTAAATAGGTGGACCCGTCGCGCAAACGCATCACAGCCATTCATCCAACCCACGGATCCGACGGTGCAGAGCGCGACATCCCTGTGGAACCCCCACCCCCCATGCGCTATTTTCCAAACCCGCCTGCTATATTTCGCACCGCCTTTGGGCGGAGGGTGGTTTTCTCCCAATCGGCAGCGATTCCATACGCTTGCCGCCACGCGTCTCCCGTACCTTTTCCAAAACCGTCGTCCCCGCGCATTAAAGTTATCTCTCGCGCATTAACGTTCGGGCCAGGGCATGCATCAAAATTTACCACAGCCGTCTGATCTGGGCCCACTGATCC
Source organism: Pinus albicaulis (assembly GCA_034641835.2). Taxonomy (NCBI): domain Eukaryota; kingdom Viridiplantae; phylum Streptophyta; class Pinopsida; order Pinales; family Pinaceae; genus Pinus; species Pinus albicaulis. The sequence goes on from JAXQQM020084081.1 coordinate 73,099, forward strand.
GACAGTGAGCGCTAACCAAAGTTACTCGATGGATAACAAAGGTGCACGCGCGATAAAACAAGCCATCGCACAGCAGCAATCGCATCTCCGCCGTCGATCTGATCTGCAGATCGACGGTCCAAAATTCATCACCCAGATTCCCTCCGTTTGACTTTCAACATCCCCTGATTCCATCTTGACCGTCCAAATTGATCCAGATCAATGGCGCAGTTTCACTGCGGGGGTATACCCCCAAGATTTTTCCTTCGTACACCCGGACCCCCCGCAATCATCCCCGACCGTCGATCTCGGCGCGAATCGATGGCTTTGATCTAATCCTCCTTCCCCCATGCTTTTTCGACCATTCTGAGATTAAATCCCGACTGTTGGATGATGCCATCCAACGGCCCTGCTTCCTCTGCACATCCTCCGATGCAGATTGACCTATAAATGTAGGATTTTGCAACATTTGTTTGTTTTTGCAGGTTTTAATGTTTTTCCGCTTAAATGAAGAAATCTCTTAGGCCAAGGATGACGATCCTCTGGCCTTTGAATACATCAGGGAATTCATCCGCAGGGTTAAATTACATGTTTCGTCGTGTTCTATTAGGCATTGATGCCTTATAAACCCTGCACATCCCAGCATGATAGCAAGAAAACCATGAAATAGGCAAAATCAAAGATTATCAGTGCCGAAGACCAGGATGAACCAGAACAGAGAATTGATAGACCGATTAATGGGGATTACGGCTAAGACACTTATCAAAAGCCTAATCCCCAATATAAAACATAGTTTTAAGAAAAACCTAAAGTGTTTTTATCAGGAAGACCCTCCACCGCCACAAATGGAGGTGAATTGATTCCTCCGAGCAACTAAAGTGCCACCTGCGCCTAAAAGTATTCAATTAGGAACAAAATTTATTGATCAGGATCATATATTTCTGCCTCAATGCAGCCGAAGAGTTATTTTTGCCAGGAACTTCAATGCAAAGAATATCTGCAGAGTTACTTCGACGCCACAAAGTGCCTCAAAGGTCAAAAAAACTCCTACCAGGCTTGAAATCATTATAAAAATCATTTAATACAGAGGATATGTATGTGAATCTCCTCATTGAACCCCTCAAAGGCCATGAGCCATTTAATTCTGTATTAATTGTAATTGAGATCTTTTATCAGATCTCACCTCCTCATCTTTCTATATATACTACAGAAAAAGATGAGTGAGTGTTGGTCATTTTTTGATTACAAGTTGTAAAATTGAAACTCTCTGAAATAAATATACAAGTCTGTTGAAGTTGAAAAACAAATTGAAGTCTTGGATGTCTTAATGATGTTGTCATATGTTGTTCCTGAGAAGGCTCTATCATTGGATCCATGAGCTTGGCTATTGGTGAAGTATTCTGAACTGTTTAATGTTTTCTCATGTTTTCATTATGTTCCATAATTTCTTACTACAATAGGTTGAAATTTTTAGACTAAGAAATGACTCCTGGAAGCACCTTAGATCTGTTTATCCTTCACTGGTTTATGTTTTCTTCTACTGAAGTATTTTAGAGGCTTTAAAATTTCTCTTTAGTCTTCATGCTTGTTTATTTCTATATCTGATCAAATAGTTGGTTTCAACATGATTTATGGTTCTCCCTGCTTGTCTGCTATCACTTGAAAGCTGTTATTGAAGTCTCCCTTTGAAGTACCATTTTTTTAAGTTAATCAAAGAGGTCAGTTTTGATCTTGCCCTTTTCCATTGCTTGAACAGTTGTTTTGAAGGTCTTTATAGCTGTAAGCATAGATGTTATTTAGGTGTTCCCTCTTCTATGAATGCAACTATCAGTGAATATTTTATGTTTTCTAAATCCTTTAAAATAAAATCTTTGAGGAAATAGGGAGTTCCCCGAATCTTAGATTTCATTTTAAAAGTTATCTTGAAGCCATTATTTGCTTAAAGAATGTTTGTAGAATTTATGGTTAGCCCTGTCTATCAAATATTTTTTTATTGTTAAGTTATGTTTTCAAGTTTCCCTCTGTTGAGAATTAAACTTCTCTTTCCAAATCATTAATGTTCACTTCATTCCAAAAACGAAAGGATCCTGTGGCCAAGTTAGATTTGCCCTTTGATATCCCATATCCCTTCAAGAGTTTGTCATGACCTTATTTAGACTCCATTGCCCAATGAACCAGATATTTCCTCTTTCTGTCTATCTTTCCTAGACCTTTCATGTTCTGTTGTATCAACTCAATCCAACCAAACAAACATCTACACTTAATAACTAGTCTAAAATCCATACTCAAAGCACACAAGATGAACCTTTTCAAACAAATATTTGAGAGATCCCTCTGTGAGAATAGGAGGACTAGATCCTGGAACTCTAAATATTGGTTCTGATGTTGCCTTGTCTTTTGATTTTCCAAACTGTCAAAACACGAGACACCAACATTATCCTCAAATACTTGGCAAGCTTTCGGTTCACCGCCGCTTGTGCGTATTACATAGAATCTATTGGCGTTTAACAGAGGAACTATTCAACCGTTAGGGATCCTTCCGAAGTTGCCTGTTACTTTGGGAGGGAAAACTATTCATATGGACGCGATGGTTATTCCTGGCCCCTTGGACTTTAATTTAATTTTTGGCCGTGATTATACTTATGCCATGGGAGTGCTTGTCTCCTCCCTCTTTTGTGTGATGCTTTTTCTGCACCAAGGTCAGATCGTGACCATCAATCAACTTGCATTCTTTAATCCTAATATGGCAGCTAATCCACCATCATCCCTGTCGGATCTTTATCCACCTGTTGTGTCATCACTGCCACATGTCAATTATGTGGCTACCTGTCCTGTGCCCGTATTCAGTGATAGTGCCATTGTGCATCATGTGCTGGGGGCACTAGGTCCCGACTTCCAAGATGTTTCCCTTCCATCGGACAGGAAACCCTTGGAAGCTATGAATTCTCATTCATTATGATGAGGTTTGTCGGAGCATGGTTCATCTGCTTGTGTCAAGCTCCTTAAACCATGAAAGAAGGTCTGTTGGAGCATGGTTTGTCTGCTTGTGTCAAGCTCCCTAAAAATGAAACAAGGTCATTCCGAGGACGGTTCCTTTACTATGTCAACCTCATTAAAAAATGAATTCAGATCCAAGGACGGTTCGTTTACTATGTCAACCTTGTTAAAAAATGAATTCATATCTGAGGACGGTTCATTGTCTATGTCAACCTCGTCAACAAATTAATTAGCTCACGAGGATGGTTCTTTTAATGTGTGTCGTTAAAACAATGAAACACGTTCTCTGTTCAATTCGAGTCTTTGATTAGGTCTCGTAAAATCCCAGTCGAGTCTTTCACTTGAACTCATAATTTGAACCTTCACTCCATTTTTTCATATGAACTGAAGCTTGGGGGGTATGTACACCTCAAATTGAGTCACCATGCTGGGGGCATGCCCGGTTTTCCTTGTCATTTCAAGCATAGTTTATTTGGTGTTTTCAAGCTTGCGTAAAAATGAAAACTCATTTGAAGCATACTTTACTTTGTGTTTCGAGCTTGTGTAAAAATGAAACCCATCTTCAAGAATAGTTTACATTTGTGTTTTAAGCTTGCATAAAACATAAAACTCATTTTCAAGCATAGTTTTCATTTGTGCTTTTAAGTCCTCTCCCTCTGGGAGCAGAAGGTCTGGGTCTCCGATAAAATCGGTGCACGTATAGGGCCAGTTCTCCACGACGATCAACTTTCGTCGAAGCCAGTAAAAGTACTCAGGCTACCAGGACATATGCAGGCCGCCCCCTACCCTAGGCATCAATGCCACCCATTGAGCCATCCATGGCTATCTCAGTGGTGGATCCGGGACTATAGCTTCCTGGTGTTGAAAATTTGGTAATCGTTCCAGGAAGAACGACACCAAAATTGACCCATATCCAAACTGTTTCAGTTTGGTCTGCTTTCATTTTGTGAGTTGCTGTCACGTCCGTGGCCTAGTCAAATATAGTTGGGTTCATACACTCTGATGCAAGTAGTAGTTGCATCTTTGTGGCCTTGTGCAGTGTCTGCGATCCCGCAGCCTGCGTAATGGTTTGTAGCACTACTCTCAGTGATATATCGGGGGCGGTCTGAATGTCTACTTTCCTGCCCCCCATTCCTTTGCGTGCCCCTACGCACACCATGTTCATGACCATTGTCATGTTTTCTCCTGAAGACCTGGTACCAGTCAGAATAGGGACTGGACCCCTTCGTGATAGTCCAGTGATGAAGTATACATATGATACTTGGAGCTCAAATTCCTGGTCTTGAAGTTTATATTTCTCCTCATCCTCATCCCAAATGATGATGTGGTACTGCAATAGTTTGGGCTGAGCCCAAAGACATGCCGTCAGAAAGAATTTTTTCAGCCTGCAATTTTGAAAAGCATTCATACAATGCTCATTTCCCATTGCCAGTTCATCCTCTTCGCTATGCTCTCTCTCTTTCCATTCAATGACCATCCTTTTTGCTGGATACCTGCATCAATCAAACATAAGAATGTTATAAACCTCCTTAGGTATTTAAAATCAAATTTCATTGGGTTTTTGTTTAGGAATTGTAGCTGGATTTTGTGTTGCACCGTTGGCATGGATGTTTATCTAACAGTCGCGCCAGCTGGCGCAACCTCTGTGTAAAATAGAGCGGATTGGCGCAGGTCCATGCCCAAAACCCGCGCCAATCGCGAAGCCCTAAAATTTGAAAATCCTTCCCTAAAGGACCTCAAACAATGATTAAATACAGTAAAATGTAACTTAAAAGATGGAAAAAGAGGTTGGCTCTTACCTAAACCAGACGTAAGTCGATTTGGTCCATTAGATTGGCCACACTTGTGAGCTGAAGACCGAAGCACAAAAGGGTCACTGTTGCTTTACAAAGAGGTAAAAAGTGAAAAGTAAATATTTTTTACCATTGTTGGTATTTTGTAGCTTTTTCAAGTCCTAAATGGTTTTTAAACATGTTTTTTGACATAATTTACATTATTTTCGTCGAATATGTTTTACACACGCATTTTTGTGCTTCAACAGGTTTTTCACGTGGTTTTGATGAAGAGACGAGTTGTATTTTATTTTTTTTCATACTCGGTAAAAACACGAAAAAGTCACTATTGGAGTCACCTTTCAGCTCTTTTCTCACTCTCTAAAAATGAAAATATTTCTGAGTCGCTTCTCATTTTGAGCTCGTTAAATTGGCTACGTTTACCCCTTTTTCGGGCTGGGATAGATTATTTACGAAAAATGAATACCCTAGCCTATCGTGACTAGGAGATCATCCAGTGAACCAATCTTGATTCTGTCAGTCTCAGGTAAGAGCCGACACTATTTCCAATATTTTAAGCTAAATTTCATTACCTGTACATGTCATTTTGATTTCCTAGGAGAATATTTATCAAAATTATTGCATCACGGTTGGCGCGGGTTTCGGGCATGGACTTGCGCCAATTACCCATTTTTTAAACAAAGGGCACGCCCATTGGTGCGACTGTTTGCGAAACAGTCGTGCCAACTGCAGAACCTAAAAATCTGCATAATTTTAAGGAAAATTTAGTCACTTGCTTGCAAATTTCAATGCCCAAGTATACTAACAATGCTCATAGGAAGAATGTGTGTAGGTACCAAGAAAAAAGAATGGTGATTGAGTGGAAAGAGAGGGAACACAGTGAGGAATATGAACTTACCATGGATAATGATCGATCCATGGATTCCCTCAAAGATAGTGGGCTAAAGAAATTATTCCTAACATCGTGCCTCCATGGATATGTCTTTTGAAATCTGATTGAAAAAAGAGGTAGTGAACCAATGAGTAAGAAGTTGATCAGGAATTTCGAATTTGATCAGATGACGATGACATCTCCATTCATGAATGTGGTCCGAGTTATGGGTAGCCTGGTTGTATTTCAAGGATGTTAGGAGATGCGTCCCAGCTTCATAACGAACTGGTAGTTGGAAATGAGTAAAGAACGCCATAGCGAGAGAGTTGAAATCTTGAAAGATACTGCGAGACAGCTTGATGTACACTTAGCAGTAGCTCCGGTGAGATTTTGCTGGAAAAGACAGAGTTGAATAGAGTCATCCACCCAAGAATTGGAAGAACACCATAAATGATATGTCATAACGTGTGCTTGGGGGTCTTCTCCATACTTTCCCTCAAACTTAGGGCAATCACCAGGAACATTCGTTGGAACCGGAGGCCAATACGGATTATGAAGGATTGGATCATTTGTTAATTTGGACACATCTGGTAATTCCAACGTGGCAAGAAAGGGTAATTGATGGTTGAAATGCATAGCAGGTCCTTGATAAGGACTCGTACCCATATTCCATCCTAGTTGAGTGTAACTCTGCCCCCATTGGTTCTGTCTCGAAGGATTCGGACCATAAGGGGTATAAACCAGATAGTTTGGCTGATATTGTGGCTAAGGACTAGGATATTGAGGTTGAGGACCAGGATACTGATTCTGAGTATATGAGGGTCTCGATTAAGTAGCATAAATATTTTGCTGCGGAATGTAAGTATGGCCTTGTCATTGAGGGTAATAAGCAGAACCTTGAGGTGCATTGTATACTGGTCGATATTGACCTCGAGGGTAATAAGCACCTTGGGGTCGAGTGGGTTGCTAATAAGTAGGGCCCTGCTGAGCTGGATAAATCGAGTGTGCAGGTTGACCCGACTGCAGTGTAGAGTAAAGTGGTTGCTGAGCAGGGTGAAATGTTTGTGCGGGTTGTCCCTGCTGAGCAGGTTGACCTAACTGATGAGGGCCACCAGGTTGCCCCTCTAGAGGAGGTTGGCCTAATGGATGCGATGAGCCAGGTTGTGCATGATGACTAGGTTGACCTAGAGTAGGACCATATGATGGCCCTGGCTATACAACATTTGGACCAATGGGAAGGTATGGCTATTTTGGTTGCACGAAAGGTTGCCCTTGAGATGGATAAATTTCTCCCCCAAAAATGTATGAAGGTCCTGGATGATATATTAGTTTCCCAACAGGTCCTTGGGGTTGCCCAGGTTGGATCACAGGCTGACCTTGTAAAGGTTGGCCTTTTGGATTGTAAGTTTGCCCTTGTGGGCCGTAAAATAATCCTTGTTGGACCGAAGGTTGTCCCTGAAAGGGTTTCCCTTTTGGGTCGTACGCATACCCTTGATGAACTGAAGGTTGTCCCTGAGAGGGTTTTTCTTGTGGGTCATAAGCATACCCTTGCTGAACCAAAGGTTGTCCCTAAAATGGTTGTCATTTTTGGTTAGAAGGTTGCACAAGCAAGGTAGGTCTAAAACCGGAAAGGAATTGATAAGCTTCAGGAGAAGGAAAATAGATAGGGTTGTTGTGCTCATCATAATGAAACGGAAGTGAATAAATTGGGTTACCAACTGCGTCATAATGAGAAAGATAAGGATCACCATAATCCTGAGGGGACTGGTAATTCTGGGAGCTCTGCTACTAAACAGCCAGCCGATACTCCTCGAAAGAAACGCCGTCAGGGATCACCATGGAAATTGAAGCCTCTATCGAAGGCGAAGCCCTTGAAGACTGAGTGGTGATGACCGGTGCCGATTTAGCCACATAGAGAATAGGTCTAGTTGGGATAGACGTAACAAATGGCGTCGACGAGACAAGTGTCGTTGGCGACATCCCTAATGATAGAAGGATCGGCCCCCTCGACGGAGTTGATTTTTCCATGGAGGCGATACCGGCCATAATCTGACCCAAAGACCTATATCCGGCTGGAAGTGACACCGATGGTGAAGATTGAGCAGAACCTTGAGGGATGTCTTCCAGAAAAAATTGGTATTCTTCATCAGAAATAGGAATTCCCTCACTTCCAATAGGACCAAAAGATTCCATGTCTGAATCCGCCGTAAGATATTGTAAAAGACTACGAGGACTAGGAGGTATGATAGCAGCCAAAAATGATGATCCCGATGTAAGAGGGGGAAAATGTTCTCCGACCCCAAACCCAAACCAAGCATCTGAAAGAGGCCAAGTGAACTCAACTGGTTCTCCAAAGGGGTACTCTGATGGGAGAATAGGATGCTGAAGCTCGACAGACCTAGAGGTTTGAGAAGTTTTAGATGAATCGTCCGAGAAAGGACTACCACTAGACGAAACCAATGGTTCCACCACTGTGACTGTAGCACACCAAAAAAGGAAAAAAAAGATCGAAAATGAAGACTTTTGGAAAAAAACCAAGGCAAACAAAGACAAACCAATCGATCAAACTTTAATGGGCGTGTAATCTTAGGTAGTTTATTTTACCACATTGAAACCAAAAATTCGTTGTTTCATGTTTTAAGAGTCAAGAAACAGGAAAAATACGACTCTAGTCACTTTCAGTTTTAAGCGAGCATGAAAGGACAAGTGCTCGATGATATTTTCAAATTTATGGAGTCAGTAAAGATCAAAAATGACTTCTTAGGTAGTATAGGTAAAAGGATGTACCAGGTTTCCATGAACTGCCATATACACCTTGGTAATCAAATGAAAGAAGTATTGATTAAGGACTTGACGTATATGCAGGTAGTCTCCCCGAATTTTGTGTTCAGTGTATCACTATTACAAGGCGGCAGACTTGACTTCCTATGGATAAAAGGATTGCAACCTAGAGGGGTCTCCATTTATATACTCGACGGTACGGGGAGTGCAAGTCTGTACTAGTGCTATCTGAAGCTAGATGGCGAGCGACAACTGCTAGGTTTAAATATGCCACAACACGTCTCTAACTTATACTACTAGATGTTTCGGTAGGTTTCAATGTTTCCTTAGGTTAATTGAATAAATTTTAAGTTGACATTTTATTTATGTTTCAATTCCAAGGTCCTATCGAATGTTGGATCTCAAAAATTCCTAAATGCAAGCTACATGCCAAAAGATACCATTTCATTCGATGAAAAGATATCTACGAGAAAGTTAGGAGTTTTCAAGCGATAGAAAATAATAAGAACATGCAGAAGCATCCACTACATTATCTGATGCAAGCTAATGAAAATGAGAAATCTTTCCTAGAATTGTCCAATGCTAGATATGCAAAAGACTTTCAATTTCACAAAGAAATTTTTTTTTTCTTTCAATGTAATAGAGCAAAAATTGCACTAAATGACATGAAAAACAAACCAAAACAGTAGTTCTAGAACGTTAATGTAAGAGTTGAAGTGAAATAATTTCAATCAACCCAAAACAAACATAACAAAACTCAAACCAACATTGCAATCTCTCAAATTGAAGAAAGATTTCAAAACAAACCCATGCAAGCAGTGTGATCTATGCTTGGAGTGACAACAAGGAAAATTGAATGAAAGAGGAAAGAATCATTCAACCAATGCAATCACTCAAACAAATCAAGGGATCTAAATGCAACCAAACAATGAATGAAGTTGATTGCAAAACAAAAGACTCAAACTCCTACAGGAGGGTCAGCATTCCAAAGCACTAAAAAAACCCTAAGGTTGTGATGCTGATAGGAAACAGATAAACAACTAAAGGAAGAAGGTTGATCACAATAAAAAACAATCCCAAAGCACTCAGGACATATCTAAAAAATAACCCAGAAGCAAAACTACTGACCAAAAATCTTCAAAACAGACCAAACCCTAAAACCTACAGGGGTCGGTGCGGCTGTTTGGATGTAATCAGTGCCAAATAAGGGATGGCGTAGGCGCAACACTAGCAACTAGCACCAATCGGTGCGACTGTTTGAATAGAAAGCACGCCAAGCCATTTCACTCAGGCAAAAGGGAAAAATTTTGAAAGACAGAGGTTAGATTTGATCCTCCGGGTCTGAGCAAGGGTCTTAGACTTAGCAGAATAATCAGAAAAGGAAAAATAAGCAAGAAAAGACCAAAAATAAGATGTAATGGGTGAAATACAAACTCACACTGATTCCCCAGCGGAGTTGCCAATTTGTTGGTGAGGTAAATCCCCTCTATGGACAGAGGTGATCCCATTAGCCCTAGAGTAGGTCTAGCAACAAACAAAACAATCTATAATATTGATTCCTATATAACGAATGGACAAAGATTTGATAGATGACTTACCGGAGGTCCTATGATGTTTTTGTCATCAAAGAGAGTGGCTGCCTCTCACTCCTGGTTTGATAGATCACGATCTGCTCGCTTTCACGCTTGGACACCTTCTCACACATAAGAAACAACAAAAATATACAACATACTAATTCACATTTGTAACTATTAGTCAGTCGAAGATGACTAAATCAATTGCATTAAATAAACAACATAACACAATGATGGAACCAACACCATAATCAAGTATATTAATAAATGAAAGGAAGAGTACAACTAAGCTTCGACGTTGCGGTCTCCTCCAACAAGGTTCAAGTGGAGCATGTCTCACAAAGGCTCGTCAGGAATTCGAACGGGACACTCTCTATAGAATTCTCCTTGGTTCTACCTTCTCAATAGCGATAACTCAGCTATAGTATTCTTCTCCCAGTTCAGCTAGCTTTCATAAAGAGAGAAGGCCTGTTTTTATAGAGGGAGAGGGAGAGGTTAGGATCCCTATAATTATGAAAGGGAGGCATATCTTCAAGGAGTGTTCCATGGGAGGTGGAAACCACTGCCTAAAGAGAGAGATCTGTGGCTAATCAACATAACCACTTCCAGTGACTCATCCCTGAGGTAGTTAGAAGGAAACTTCCTCCTCTAATTTTTAAAAAACATTCCTAAAACAGCTCGGCGCGGGAACTGCACTGCGATAGAGCGCCAGGTGGCGCAGGCTCTAGTGCAAATATTCCACATTGGCGTGAGGGGTGAACTGGCTATCCATGCCAAGAGAAAAACATAGGTTTTGTGTGCTTTTTGAGGAAATGTCCAACAAGAGAAATGATGTCCTTATGTAGAAGGATGCAAAGTATGACACTGATCACAAGTCACAGTAATGACCCTCCAATATGTGGGTCGATGGGTTGCAGGGACAGTGAAAAAATTTTGTGTAACACCCATGCTCATGATGCTATGGCTAGTTAAACAAAATTGCAAATACATGTGCTATCTGTGCCACTACTATGGTAGTGATGCTGGTGTTTGTTGACGACGCCTGCTGACGCCCTGAGGGGAGTTTTTTCTTTGAAGATAGGTGGAATGTGGTACCCATATGCGTAGTATTGGTATGGCATATCATTGTCCAATGTACACATATGTACTGGATGGGACCTTCTCGTGTAAGCATTGTTTGTCAGAGATGCTTATGGAGGCACGGGTCTTCGACAAATCTGATAAAAGTGCAATGGTTGTAAGGTACGATACCATCATGACATGAAAGATTTTGCTATGGTCGAATTTTAGGAGGATCGATGACATATGTGGACAATGATGTCTCCCACAGTGCCACCCGAGGATACCCCTTTGCATGGGGAGGGATTATCCAAGGTGCCACTTCCTTTTTGGAAAACAGGTGTTGAGGTCAACAAAAAGGAAGCCTTCACTGAACCATGAGTCATCGACCTGAGGGGTCAGGGATCGAGATATGATGGGTTTAACATAGGCATCTTGGTGAGAGGTGACTGAAAATGGATGATGGGGATTCAATGGCCCGAGGTTGAAGTATACTTTAGCAGCTGGGCGACAGTCATAGTTAATTCTGGAGGAAAATCCCTGGAGTTAGTAGGACTTCGAGGGTGGGTGTGAACCGGCTATGAATGTCGTGATGGTGTGTGCATGGGGGTAAAATACTTCAAGCAAGGGAAATGGGGGACTGCTGTCATGGGGGGGAAGATGAAATATGAGGGTGAAGTGGCAAAGAGCATCATTTGCGGTCTTTGTACACTTACCAAAAGAATAAAATAATGGGGTTTGGTTTGTACAAAACACAGAGACGGGTACCCAAAAACATGAAAGAGGGTCACTCTCTGAAGGTGTGAGGACCGTGTTTTCCTGTGGGTAGGGGTCCCATTGGTTGGTCTCATGTGCAGGGTTGATGAACCGGAAGATGTCGCAGATGGGATTATGCTGATGGAGGTATGGCGGGCCAAATGCAGTGCGCGGAGGTGCGCTTTCAATCTACTGGTACAACCTGATCGTTCGGGAAGGGGTTGAGTTTTAATGGTGAACTTGACCTTATGCATGATATATGGATGGGCATGAGGTGCTTCCCGGACTAAAATGGTATGGCCATGGCGTCACTTGTGGGGTGATGTATGGTCTACTTTGGATGACGATCGCCATGGGGGGGAGGCTCTACCAACCAACGCGGGCGTTTATAATATGCAGGGTGAGGTGATGATAAAAATGGTCAGGTATGAGGACCCTATGGTTTATTTCTAATGGAGAAATGATGTCAGGATATGCAAAGCTCTCTGGGACTCTATCATGTTGAGGGTAGAATGATACCTGCTTTGGAACTTTCAGTGAATGGTGTTGTGAACGTTTTGCGGGTTTTTCCTGAAAAAAATCCTACCTCAAGTGAAAGCATCTTATTTTCATCCAATATTATTGAAAAACATGAATTTTTGAAAGGAAGATGGGAGGGTGCATAGTTGCCGGCGCTAAAAAAAAAAAATTCCTAGAAAGAAAATGTGGGGCATCACTTTCGTTCGTCATGGCATATTGATGATGGTGCAACTTACAGTTTGCAGAATGGACCTTCTGATCTCCTGTTATTGACCTCCTAAGTTCTAGAAAATGGCAATAAATATGGGATTATGGCCCTGATCCCCTTCATTTGTACTTGTTGAGTTTTGGGAGATCAGAGGTGATTGCAGAGCCTTTCTTGTCGTTGTGGTCAGCCTGTGTACCGGGGATTAGTGATATTATGCCGAGGTAACTTCCATGACGTCCTGAATTTTTGGGGTCCTGCAGGTATGTTCTATATTTTTTCATTTGTTCGAGCTTTTATGTAATATGCCAAAATGGGAACTGCTAGCTAGGCATGTCTGAAAAATTCATTTTTTAGAAATGGCTGCTACAAAATGTGAAATTAGCCCTTGAATCCCTTAGATCTGAAAATCTAAGACCTAAATCCAAGAGCAGATCAGAAACAAATCTTCCTAGGTGGGTTAAAAATATCTCCCACACCTAGTACAGCTGGAAAATTGCCCAAAGAAGGGATTGCAACACTATGTGGAAAAAATGTTCATAAAATAACACAGTTCAGCCAAATATATGCAGGAGGCCAATATGTAGGCTCAATCATGTCATTTCCATCAGCATATCAATATTATATTGAAGCCCATACATCATAGAACAAAAAGTAGGAAACTTTACATGAAGAAATGCTCAAAATAAGAGGTTGCAACCATATGATATGACTGTACAATTGACAACGTTATTTTATTAGCTGGAAAGAACTGTAAGTTACACTTCAGATATAGAGCAGATATGTGTACAAAAATATAGTTTTTTACAGTATAGAGTCTCCTCTTCAAAAGCCCCTTAGGGTTTTCAGCAGAAAATGATGTACATGGAGTAGATCTGAGATCTAATGCAGCTGATGTATAGAATGATTCGGAATTTCTAAAGAAAATACATTAGTATTCAGATCAGATCTGAATGGAACATGGATTAGATCTATAATCCATATATCATCACTGTGAAGGACAGATTCCCAACATTAGAGATCTCTCCTCTTTGAAGTGCCAAAAGACCCTGCAACTGTCAAATTGCAAATAATGTAGTTCTAGAAGATGGACTATGTTGTAGGCTCTAAAGCATGATGTGGCCTCAAGCCAAGATCTGAAAATGAGCTCTCCTCATCCAATACTCTCTTGCTAGGGGGATAGAAGGCTTTCCCACTGAAAAGAGGCACTAGAATGGATTAATCTGAATAGATCTAGCCTCCACTTGCTGTAGCTTACAAAGACAACCAAACCCTCAACAGGATCTGCGTTGTAGTTGGAAGAAGAGCTTTGCAAAATGCCTGATAGTGGTCAAGAAATGAAAGACTCCTCCAAGAGCTACTCAATGGAAGAGGTGGGATTCCCAATCAGGAACACCCAAGTGCTAAACAACACTATTCTCAGCTAAACAACTAAAGAATTAGAAGTGTCTAAGCAGAAAAATCCTTCAGAAATAATATCTTCAACAACCCCTCATGTTGCTCCCCTCTTTAATTTATAGGATGAAAGCCTTGCAAAACCCTAAACCATCTCAAAGGTTTAGCTCCTTTCACATGTGTAGCCTCCAACTAGATCTCCTTTGTGCATCTAGGAGGTACATTGCATCTATACAATGTTGTGGATTTGGTCCTGTTGACCCAGTCAATTGTCACAATCCCTTTCACACATAAGGGGGTTTTATTAAGGCAACCCAAATTTAGCCTTGTTCACATTGGTCATTGATTTATTTACTGTTTTTAGGAGTTTTTATTTTCCTCCCTTACACATTTATTATTGCAATAAGAAAATGAAAAAAAATTGTATATTCCCATTAGCTTGGGCTAATTGGGAATATTACAGTCCTCCCCGCCACAATGTTTCTTGTCCTCAAGCAACTGATAAGGTGAGTGCTGCAACTCATCTCCTCCTCCATTGGTGTCACAAACAAAGGATAAGCTTCTCTCATAAGCTAAGTGATCACCAAACCATCCATCCATGACTTGTTGCAACAATGTTCTCATGAGATGCAAATAGATCATCCAATAAGGAAACAATAAATCACATGAAACAACCATGGTTTTCCCAATGCAATCTCACCATAGCTGAAAGTGTGAGATATATTTGGTGCCTTTGGGAAGCACCCATCATGATGGAAAATATCCATTGTTCTCCCAATGGAGTGGCCCAATTCAGAAATTTTTTAGACCCAATATTGGCCATGAGGCTTACAAAATATATTACTCCTCCTTGGAGTCATGACCTGCATAAACATGGTGTAAGAATGCATGAAATCAGAATATAAAACAAATGTACTAAGAGCATGCCCTTCACTAACAATCCTCCTCATATCAATGGAGTGGTGCATAGATTTATTCTCTTCTTCAAGGGAAGAAAGAGAGGGCTGATTTAACTCTTCCTTAGAGTCATGTTGCTGCTCCAACTCAACAAGGTCCATGCATCTCCGACAATGTTGATATAGTTCTCTTTCAAATCCCTCCCAATAATAGCTCCTCAAAATGATATTTTTGAGCTTCATAGAATAGGTGTGGCTGAAATTTAACTCTTCATAAGCCATCTGTAGTAACTTCTCCTTGAGCTTGGAAGCTCTAGAAAAGAAGATCCTACCGTGATTATAGATTAATCCATCAAGGATTTAATAGCTCTCTTCATGCAACCATTCATCAATAATCATGCAAGTATGAAGTTCCTTTGAATATTCCACCAGTAGTTGGGATTTCCAATAGGGATCTAATGTCCCCAACAATGAAAGAACTAATAGGGTGTCATCTGAAGTGTCTGCCATGTTGTTTTTCTTCTCCTTGAAATCTCCCATGTCAAAGGTGTATGTTGGAAAGCCAAGCTTCCCATTTTCCTCCTCCTTGACATCTCCCATGCCAAAGTTACACGGTGGAAGGTTGCCAGTTGTTACACAACATTTTGTCACTGTCCCTGCAATCCCTCGTCCCGTACATTGGAGGACTATTCCTATGACCCGTGAACAGTAAAATGTCCCGAAAACACCTTGATGGAATCCTTCTGCATAAGGGCAAGAATTCTCCTCAAGAAAATTTCCTCTGAAAAATCATAAAAATAGATGTTTTGGCCTTGCCGCGAGTAGCCAGTTCATCCCTCGCGCCAATGGGGAAAATATACACTAGTGGGCACGCCAGCTGGCACTCTATCCCTATGTTGTGCCCGTGCCAAGCCTATTAAGGAATGTTTTTAACAATAGAAGGTGGAAGTTTGATTCTAACAACTTCAGAATGAGTCATCAAAAAGAGGTTGGGATGTTTGGCTCCAGATCTCCTTGATTAGGAAGTCATTTTCCACCTCTCATGGAACCTTCCTAAGAGATAGGACTCTATCCCATGATTATAGGGATCCCAACTTCCCTTCCTCCATCTGTAAAAGCTTGCCCTCTCCATTTGGTAGCTAGCTGAACTTTTGGGAAGGAAATTATAGCTGAGTGATAATCAAGAGCAGAGCTAAGGAGAACCCTGTGAGAGAGAGAGTTTTTCAAATCCCTGACGAGCTTTGTGAGACGTGTCCCGCTGGAATCCTGTCGAAGGAAGATCATGACGTCAAAGCTCCGGTTGTAATCATTCTCTCGTATCCTAATATACATGACTCTGCTATTGGTTCCATGATTGCGTTTTTACATTATATAATGCAATTTCATTCATTCCTCTCTGACTGATCGATAGTTATAAAGTGTGAAATATTACGTTGCATGTTGTCTCTCTTCTTTGCATGTGTACAGGTATCTGGATGCAGCGAGCTCATGGATCGTGACCTATCCAGCTAGGAATGGAAGTGAAACTTCTTCTTCGACAACAGCAGCAAAGGAATCACGGTAAGTGATCTATTGCAATTCTATCTTTTGTAACTAGGAATCAACAGCTTTGCGTGTTTCGATTGTTGCTAGACCCACTCTAGGGCTAGTGGGATCGCCTCTGTCCACAGAGGGGATTTACCTCCACAAAAATTAGGTGACTCCAATGGGGAATCAGTGGGAGCTGTTCCTTCCTCCATTGGGTTGTTTTTTGGCTTTTTTTTTATTAGTCTGCTTTTCTGGTTCACCTTCCTTGGTGTTAAAGCCTGTTCAACCCCCAGAAGACCAGATCTAGTCTCTATTAGTTCATTTTCATAATTTTCTAGGGTAAACCTAATTAGTGTGATTATCCCTATTACAGTCACACCAAAGGGTGCGATTTTCTAGTTAGGCACCTGTGCCATCCCCTGTTTGGCGCAGATTATAACCAGACAGGCACGCCAACCTTGCTTGGTTTTAGGGTTTGCCTGTTTTTGGACTCTCTGAGCTTGAGTTTTGGTCCTGGTTTGTTTTTTCTGATTATTTGAGTGCTTTGAAGTCATTTTTGACTTTTTTTAGCCCTTTTCCCCTGGTTTTTTTCCCTTTTCTGTCAGTTTTTCATTTTATCCCTAGGGCTTCTAGGTGCTTCAGTGTGCTGAGCCTCCCGTGGGGAGTTTTGGGTCTTTGCTTTCCCGGTCAACTTTGTTTATGCTTCTTTGCATTCATCTTGCTGAATCCAATTGAGTCATTGTGTTTATTGAGTGATTTTCCTCTGCTTCATTCAGTTTCTCTTTGTTTTTCTCCAAGCCTAGATCACACGGCTTGTTTGAGTCTCCTTCGAGATTCTTCTTCACTTTGAGGGATTTCATCATCGGTTTGAGTCTTGATTTTGCTTATTTGAGTTGAGTGAACTTGTTTTGTTTCATCTCTCTCTATATCATTCTAAAATTGATGTTTTCATTAGTTTTTCATTTATTTAGTGCATTTTCTCTAATATATTGAAAAATACAAAAAAAATATTTTGCATTTTTTATTGGCATAGTGAAAATTTAAAACTCTTTCGCATTACTAGTGTTGTATAATTCTAGAGAAAGTTTTTCCAGTTTCATTAGTTTGCATTGAAATTGGTAGTGGATGTTTTTGTGTGCTCATTTCACTATCATTTGAAAGCTCTCAAATCTCCCGTAGATAGCTCTTCGTTGAACGAAATGATATTTTGTGGCATGTAGTTTGCATCTAGAGGTTTTATGAGATCCAACATTCGATAAGGCATTGAAATCGAAACGTAAATTAAAGATCAACTTTAAAATTTACTGAATTAACCTAAGGCATCATTGAAACTTAATAGAACATCTAGTAGTCTAAGGTAGAGACGTGTTCTGGTGTCTTTAATCCTATTAGTTGTCGCTCGTCATCTCGCTATAGATAGCACTAGTATGGACTTGTGCTCCCTGTATCGTTGTGTATATAAAGGGAGACCCCATTAGGTTTCAAATCCTTTATCCATAGGAAGCCGAGTCTACCGCTTTTTACCCGTGATACACTGGACACAACATTCAGAGAGATTACCTGCATGTACGTTAAGTCCTTGGTTGATTTCTCTTTCAGTTTTACCAAGGTGTATATGGAAGTTCACGGATATCTGGTACACCCATTTACCTAGATTACTAGAGCAGTAACTTTGATCTTTACTGACTCTTTTAACTAAAAATATCATCGGGCTCTTCTCCTTTCAAGCTCGTGTCCAACCTGAAAGTAATAGAGTCACCTTTTTCTTGTTTCTCGACTCTTAAAATATGAAACAGTAGAATCTAGTTTCAGTGTCTTAAAAACTAAATCGCCCACGAAATATTCCTGGTTAGAAATTTTGTCCTTAGTGTTTTATTTCAAGGTCATTTCTGATGGCAACTTTTGCGAAGTTTTCCAATCAAGGAGTCCCCTTTGAAGGGATTCCTAGTCCTTTTCCTGCTTTAGGAAATATTGGTGCTCCTTATATGGCCACGTTATCCCTCCCTGGGTTAACTGTTGGGTTGTCTGTTTGGTTGTTTTCAACCTTTGTGGTCTCCAGTGTTCCAGCTGCTGTACCATCCACTCGTCCGCCTCAGCAACGCCATGTTGATTTGAAGGTGGACCTCTCCGCTTCTTCGCCTGTTTCTTTGTCCTCATCTTCTACTTCTCCTAGTGACAGTTTGGATTCTAGTACCCAGGTGGCTAAGAAGAAGTAGAAGAAGAATAAGAAGAAGAAGTAGGATAAGCGAGAGGCTAATTTTGCAGCTGTTGCTTCTAAAACACCTAATATCGATGAACCTTCCAACCCTCCATAGAAATTTAAGTTCCCTTGCATGTTTTGAAAGGAAAACCATCTTCTTCGAGATTTCCCTCGCATTCCCAAGGTGCTCGAATTATGGTCCAACGGTCGTCCACCGTTTCATTTAGCTTCTAGGAGTTAGGTTGGGGGCACGTCTTCAGCTAGTGCTGGTAAGACTCCTAAGAGGCAAGGTAAGCTTACCAATCCCTGTAAGTTGTGTGAAGGGAATCATCCCATTCACCTTTGTCCGTATATGGATGAAGCCAAGATATTTTTGGACAAATCGACTATTTCTGCACCGTGACTTCTAGCTGGTTACAAATAGCTTTCTTTCATTCCTTCACCAGTTGATTCAATGATAAGTCAAGACTCATCCTTGCTTGATCCTGCTCCCCCAGAAATTCACCATCATGAATCCGTCCCTGACCAACCATTGGTCATGGGATCGGTTGAGCTGGACCCGTCTGCGGTGCACCAGGTCTTTCCATTTAGAGTGGATCTCACATCCCTCATGTTCTTCTTGTTTCTTCAGATTCCTCGTACTTGGACAAATATTAACCTGTCCCTATACCTCTGGAAGCTACTCCTCCGCCTCCCATGATGGAGGTCTCGGAGGATACTCCTTCTGTCTCCATGATGGAGGTGGCAGAGGATGCTCCTTCTTCTCCCGTAAGACTAGGGGAAGACCATCTCAATTCGATGGAAATATTTTGGTTCACCGCTTCTTGTGCCTGTTATGCAGAATTTGTTGGCGTTTAACAAAGGAGCTAGTCAACCGTTAGGGATCCTTCCGAAGTTGCCTATTACTTTGGGAGGGAAAACTATCCATATGGACGTGATGGTTGTTCCTGGCCCCTTGGACTTCGGAGCTTCTCCCGTGACACCAGGGGAAGACCATATTAATATTTTATCCTCAACTACTTGGCAAGCTTTTGGCTCACTATCGCTTGTGCCTGTTACGCAGAATTTGTTGGCATTTAACAGAGGAGCTAGTCAACCATTAGGGATCCTTCCAAAGTTTCCTGTTACTTTGGGAGGGAAAATTGTCCATATGGACGTGATGGTTGTTCCTGGCCCCGTGGACTTTAATTTACTCTTGGGCCATGATTATAATTATGCCATGGGAGCGCTTGTCTCCTCCTTCTTTCATGTGATGTGTTTTCCGCACCAAGGTCGGATTGTGACCATCGATCAGCTTGCATTCTTTGGTCCTAATATGGAAGCTAGTCCACCATCATCCTTGCCAGATCTTTATCTGCCGGCTGTGTCATCCTTGTCGCATGTCAATTATGTGGCTACCTTTCCTGTGCCCATATTTAGTGATAGTTCCATTGTGCATCGTGTGCTGGGGGCACTAGGTCCCAACTTCCAAGATGTTTTCCTTCCATCGGACGGGAAACCCTTGGAAGCCATGAATTCTTATTCATTATGATGAGTTCATCAGAGCATGGTTCATCTGCTTGTGTCAAGCTCCTTAAACCATGAAACAAGGTCTGTCGGAGCATGGTTCATCTGCTTGTGTCAAGCTCCTTAAACCATGAAACAAGGTCTATCGGAGCATGGTTCATCTGCTTGTGTCAAGCTCCTTAAACCATGAAACAAGGTCTGTTGGAGCATGGTTCATCTGCTTGTGTCAATCTCCCTAAAAAATGAATTAGCTCATGAGGATAGTTCTTTTAATGTGTCAACCTCGTTAAAACAATGAAACACGTTCCTATTCAATTCGAATCTTTGATCAGATCTCGTAAAATCCCAATCGAGTCTTTCTCTTGATCTCGTAAGTTGAACCTTCACTCCATCTACCTTTCATATGGACTGAAGCTTGGGGGGAATGTACCTCGAATTGAGTCACCATGCTGGGGGCATGCTTAATTTTTTCAAGCAAAGTTTGTTTCCATTTCAAGCTTGTGTAAAAATGAAACCAGTTTCAAGAACAATTTATCTTTGTTTCAAGCTTGTGTAAAAATGAAACCAAATTCAAGAAAAGTTTCCTAATTTCTTGCTTGTGTAAAAATAAAACCGTTTTTGTGATTGCCATTTTATTAGCCTGTTTTTCCAAATGCGCCTTGGTTTTCTCATTCCACCATCACCATCTGCTTGGCCAATCATATGCCTTCACTTGATTGTTTTACCCATTCCTAAGGAACATTTGTGATGAGTGGTCTTGTTAGCCAACCTCTTAACCTTTACTTGTTCTGAGTAGTTCCAACATCACTGGAACCAGTTGCTACCCTTTATACCACTCGTTCCTCCGGGAGGAGTCACCTTTTAGCTCTTTTCTGACTCTCTAAAATTGAAAATATTGCAGAGTCTCTTTTATTTTTGAGCTCGTTAAAATTGGCTGCGAAACGACATCTACCCAGTAATCGTTTACCCCTTTTCTAGGTTGGGATAGATTATTTACGAAAAAGGAATACCCTAGCCTATTGCAACTAGGAGGTTCTCTCAGACATAGTTTTCTACTTTTTCGGATCTGTGGGACTACCTACGAAAAGGGACTGCTGGAGTTTTCTTTTCCGCTATCTTTTTAAACTCTCTAAATATGAAAAGATGCCAAGTTCTTCCTTTGTCAAACTCGTTAAAAACTGATGACATCGGACTCTGTCGTAATGACATTACTCGAGTTCCTCCTTCCTAGGGCTCGTAAAATGTACTAGGTTGGATTTTTCTGAAGGACAAACTTATATCACAAGCACATGCTATCCCCTTCAAGCTTGTTTCCAAAAATAATTGGGGTACTCGCAAAAATGGTGGGGGAAAATGGAACCAATATTATAGTCATGTCAGCAGTATGTCACTCTTGAACATGGCACTTGTCTGCATTCGTGTCAGATTGGGGATGTCTCATCTTGTTACCTGCTTTCCTCCATGGGTTTGGGTAATCTCTTTTGATTGCCCATCTGCTCTTTTCCAGGTCACCATGACCTCAGATCCCTTGATGTCAAATAATACCAAATCCAATGTCATGCCACCAATATGTTCAAGAGAATTTTTCCTCTGTAGTTTTCAACCTCCCTCTAATTCTCTGTTGGTCTTGATTCAAAAATGTTATATCCCTTTGGCTTGTGTCGATGATGTGGGAAACATTATGGCCCACCTTCGATCAAAGTCACTTCCTGTCGACTTCAGCTCATTATCCAGGAAGTTGGTCTAGAGACTCCCTTCAGGTACCTTTGAGCCTGCATGCCTCAATGGTAGGTTCTTCACATTCGACACAAGGTTTTCATTATTGGCCTTCATTCGGATGATTCTTCGGGTGTTTGATGCCAGATCACTATTCACATTTCGTGGACTGTACCTCTTGTACCTTGAGATCCATTGTCATTATTGGTGGTTTCGCTCACATCTGTTAACAACTTTCATCATTTGTTGGTAATCAGACGATGTTCTTTCATGTTTGACTTCATCTCACATATTCGCATGCTCAAACTTGTACTTTTTTTGGGTCAAAATGGAGCGCAAGACCCTGGATTTTTTCTGATGAAATCCAGGCTATGGGTTCTTTGTGACTTATTATGACTTGTTACATGACTCTTTTGATTGGATGGTTGTGACCATACCTGATTCTACTTGTTGATCCTTATTTTACTAGATGGCTACGTCCATACCTTGGATCCCAGTTTTTGTACACTTTATTATGGATGGCTGCGCCCATACCACATATCATGTATCAAAGATATCAGTTGTATTTGTATTCACAGGTCTTCCGATGACAGTGTTTTCAGTTGGATGCGTTATCATAAATCATTTCACCCCTCCCTCTCTCTCGGACCTCATGCTTTAGGAGGCATCTATTACACAGCATTTTGTCACCGTCCCTGCAATCCCTCGTCTTGTACATTGGATAACTATTCTCATGACTTGTGAATAGTAAAATGTCCTGAAAACACCTTGATGGAATCCTTCTGCATAAGGGCAAGAATTCTCCTCAAGAACATTTCCTCTGAAAAACCCTAAAAATAGATGTTTTGGTCTCATGTCGTATATGTATCCTAACTGCGTGTAGATCAGTTCAAGCTACTGAGCTTTAATGATTGCGTCCTCTTTGAATGTGGGGTTACAAAGGACAAGGAGGATATTCCCAGACAACTGCGGTGATGTAAGAACCCTTCCCCCATCAAGGAGCTAACATTAACCTTAACATTAAGCTTAACTATAACCTAACTTTAACCTTAACTATAACCTAACTTTAACTGCAGTGATGCAAGCACTATTGGTAACAGGTGACCTAATTTTGATGGGTCACGTGAGAGCTCAACGAAGTCTTGGGTAAGGAATATTGACACATAATTTTAGCTGCATCAAGTTTCTAAAGAAGAAGCCATAAGAGTAGCAGCGCTGCACCTCCAAGGTAAAGCATATGCCTAGTGGTTATTTGAGTCTTCTTCATTGAAAAATTTAAACATCTCTACTTATGCAAAGTTCACTAAGAGGTTAGTGAAAATATTTGATTCTATGCCATCCGCGTGACTACCCCAAACATACCCTAACCTTAACCCTAACCATAACATTAACTTTACCCTTAACCAAACCTTAACCCAAACCCATAACCATAGCCTTAACCTTAACCTTAACCTAACCCTAACCTTGACCAAACTCTTCACCTTGACTTTAACCTTAACCTTAACCTAACCATAACCTTGAACTTAACCTTCCCATAACCATAACCTTAACATTAACCTTAACCTAACCCTAACCTTGACCAAACCCTTCACCTTGAATTTAACCTTAACCTTAACCTGACTAAACCTGTAACATTAACCTTAACCTAACCTTAACCTTAACCTTAACTATAACCTAACCCTAACCTTGACCAAACCCTTAACATTAACCCATAAACTTAACCTTATCTTTAAGGTCACGGTTAAGGTTAAGGTTATGGTTAAGGTTAAGGTCAAGGTCAAGGTCAAGGTTAGGGTAAATGTTCAAGTTAAGGTTAAGGGTAAGGTTAAGGTTAAGCTGAAGGTTACATTATGGGTAAAGTTAAGGTTAAGGTTAAGTTTAGGTTAAGGGTAAAGTCAAAGTTAAGGTTAGGTTAAGGTTCAAGTTACGGGTTTAGTCAGGTTAAGGTTAGATTAAGGTTAAGGTTAAGTTTAAGGTTAAGATAAGGTTTGGTTATCCTTAACCTTACCCTAAACCTTATCTTAACCTTACCCCAACCTTAATCGTAACCTTACCCTTAACCTTAACTATAACCTAACCCATAACCTTAACCTTCGAAAAACCTTAACCTTAACCTTAACCTAACCTTAACCTTACCCTTAACCTTCACCTTAACCTTAACCTTAACCTCAACCTGACCAAAGCTTAACCTTAACCTTAACCTTAACCTAACCTTAACCTTAACCTTAACCTTAAATTTAACCTTAACTATAACCTAACCCTAACCTTAACTTTAACCATAACCTTATCTTTACCCTTAACCTTAACCTAACCTTTACCATAACCTAACCTTAACTTTAACCTTAACCTGACCTTAACTATAACCTAACCCTAACCTTGACCAAACCGTTAACCTTAACCTTAACCTAAACCTTTACCCTAACCTTACCCTAACCTTAACCTTAACCTAAGGTTAATGTTAAGTTTAAGGTTAAGGTTAAGTTAGGTTAAGGTAAGGTTAAAGTTAGGTTAAGGTTAAGGTTAAGGTTAAGATAAGGTTAAGTTTAAGGCTAGGTTAAGGTTAAGGTTTAAGGTTACGGGTCTTAACCTTAACCTTCACTATAACCTACCCTTAACGTTATCGTTTACCTAACCTTAACCTTAACCTTTTAAATAACCTTAATCTTAACCTTGACCTTAAATCTAACCTTAACCTTAACCTTAGCCTTCTCATAACCATAACCATAACCTTAACCTTAACCTTAGCCTTCCCATAACCATAACCTTAACCTTAACCCCTTAACCGTAACCTTAACCTTCCCATAACCATAACCTTAACCTTGACTTTACCCTTAACCTAACCTTAACCTTAACTTTAACCTTAACTTGACAAAACGCGTAGCCTTAACCATAACCTAACCTTAACCTTGACCTTAACTATAACTGTTGAGCCCTAGAATTGCCTTCTCTTTTACAAACCTTCACTTCATTTCATCATTATTTTATCACTTCATAAACCTAAAATCAATGACGAATGATTAGGATTGCTTAAAGGTTACATGAAATTGATTAACATATTGGATTTTCATGATTTTTTCTGTTTTAATAATTTTCTGCAAAATAGCTAAAGAATACAGGCGTTCCGCAGCTGATCACGCGTTCCGTAGCTGATCACGCATTCTGCAGTTGTTTTAGAGTTTAAATGGGTTACAGGTGTCATCTCAAAGAAAAGCGCATATGGGAAAATTCCAAACTTCATCCACATCATTCCTTGCTCCCTACAAAGTCTGAGCACAATTCTACAGGTGGTTAAGCACGTGGGAACTCAAACTAAGAGGTAGACTCCTAACAGGATAAGGACAGTCTAGATTCTGTTACGTGATCATGATCGAAGTCCTAGTTTGGTTTCTATTAGGAAAGACAATAATCCCTGTATTATCTCAAGTTCTGTTATGTAAATTTGCTATAAATATGCTCGGGAAACCGAGAGACAGAGGTTAGATCTTGGTTAGATTTTGGCTTTTGCTGCTAGATTTCAGAACCGTGAATACTCTGTTTTGAAGAAATCCTCCCTTAATGAAAGAAGCGTTGTCTTATTGCATGAGCTGAGTCAATCTTAAAAAGATATTCGTGCTACTCTGGTGGTAGAGGGCCCCTACTGCCCGAGGAGTTTTTAATTTAGATAAGTAACTCTCGTTTCATTCTTAGCTTAGTTAATTTTTTGAATTCTGCGTTTTTATGTTCATTTGTATTGAATGCTACAGTTTAGTCTCGTTCTAATGAATTCTTCCAAAATACCTCTAATGATGAATGGGAATTAACTGTGGTATTTTAGGAGTTTAATTGTGTTTTCATTTCGAACTGTGTGTTTATGTTCAATTGCATTGGATAATACAGCCAGGACTGTTTTACAAACTCTTCCAAAATATCATTCATCCTGAACAAGATAGGCTGTAGAATTCCATAGACTAGTTGTATGTTAATTAGAGCACTCCAGAGGTAGATTGCATTTAATTCAGCCCTGTCATTTCATTTCATTTCAAGTTTGATAATGGACTTTTAGTTTAACATTGTTCACTGCACTTCAAGTAGACTAGTAACACTCTAGTTTAGTCTTAGCTCACTGTATTAACATTCCAAGTTTAGTTGCTATCCATTGCATTTTAAATTGTATTAGTTGTTAAATTTAAATACCATGGTCTTCATTATTTACAAAACTTCTTTTGTTCCAAACTCATATTAATACATAATTTTCTGGACAGAAGGTAGTATCAGCCTAAGGCCTAGAGTATTTTGCAACCTTTTTACCATTTCACAAATAAGACTTTTCTCAAAGACTATTCTAAAAGGAAATCTATAACTTTTTAGTGAGGCCTAGTGGTGCTAGAATGAGTTGCAGAACAAAATTAGAAGCTAGTTTAGAATAGAAATATTATGGTGCTACAAATGTTCTTTTCCAAATATATTCCAATAAACCTTTAACCATGGATGAGATGTTGTAACATTGTAAATTGACTGGTTGATTGTTTAGTTAGGATAACTTCATTTACACTTAACTTGTACATTTCTCCAGCTCTTCCAACACATCTTTAATGAATGAATTGGATAAGTTCAAGTTCATGTTGTGATTTGTTTCTTTGCAATGGAGTCATTATCAAACTTTGTATTTGTTTTTTGCCAGCCATAGTTTAGGCTTTGCTCTGTTTTAGTATTTGCATTTGTTATTTGCCATCCATAGTTTATGCTAACAACTTATTTTCACCAGCATTTAGTTCTTTCCCTTTTCAAACATAAAACAATAAAACCAAAAACATCAGAAAACACTAAACACAACGAAGTAGGAAGAGGTTACTTAGGCACATATGCTGCACTTCACTTCAACAGTTTACCAACCCTGGTTGACAATTAATGAACTCAATTTTGGAGACTAGGTTGAGCACAGACATTTTGGTGTTGTTGCCGGGGAAGTGTAACTAGGTAACCTTATTTCTTACATTAAAACAAAAAACAAAAAAAAAAACTTCAATCACCTACCACACCCACTATATCATGTGGTGCAGTAAGAGCCACACATCCACATCATGAATTCATATTTTTGCAGGTAGAAGAAGAGGTGACAAAGGAGGTTGAAGAAATGGATGGAGATGATGACAATGAGGGAGATCCTTTTGGATTTCCCATTCAAGAAACTAATATCAACGTTCAAATGAAGAACATCCATCCATTTGTACTTCCTAACTTCAAAGGTATGAGATCAGAAGACCCGGAAACCTTTCTTTTTGAATTTGAAATAATTTGTAGATCTTACGGCTACTCATTGCACATGCAAAAATTGAACTTGTTTCCGGCAACATTGAAGGATAGAGCTCTTAGATGGTTCATGACTTTAGGAAAAAATTCTATAAGGACATGGGATGATATGAAAAGAGTATTTTTAGAAAAATATAAAGGTTATTGCATGCACCGTGACCTTAGAAATGAAGTCTTTAAGATGAACCAAAAAGAGGATGAAATCCTAGAAGATTTAGTGGAGAGATTTACTTATAATATCAAAAGATCTAAATTGCATAATTTAGGATCAGATGCATTAAAAACTCTCCTACTAAATGCTATAAAGGATGAATGGATTGATATTCTTAAAATTGTGGGAAAAGGAGATGTTTATCGATTGTCATTTCAAGAAATTTGTGAACTTTGCAAGAACATATCAAGAGGAAAAGAAAAGTGTGTAAGATCCCCTCAAGATCCATTTATGGCAAAAGTAAGTAAGTCAGCATCAAGATTGGTAAGTCAAACTGAACCTAACAATTTGCTAAACATTCTTTGTAATTTAAATGAACAAACTGACATGCTAAGAATGAAAAACAAGCAAAAGTTTGCTTCATTTATATTTTTCCCTAAATGTAGAAAGAAACATGCTTTGCATGAATGTCCACTTGATAACATTAAAATGTGTAAAATTTTTGCAGGATCACATACTACTGAAGATTGCCCATCATTACCAGGGTTGAAGGAAATTTACCAGAAGAATAATGGAGCAAATCAAGCACAAGAGCAACTTTGTTATGTAGCTCCAAGAGGACTATGGCAGCCTCATCAACCCAATATGATGCAATATCCTTATGCACAGTATCAAGGTTATGCAAAACAATCTCAAGGTAATTGGAAAACACCCTTGCCTTGGCAACCTTGGGCATCTCAATCCCAACCTCAAAACCAACCTTAGAAACCTTGGCCATCTCAATCCCAACCTCAAAAGAAATCTTGGCAACAAAGTTGGCAAAGGCCCTATAAAGGAAATCCACCATATCCTCAATATTTCCCTCTCTATCCTCAATATCATCATCAATGTTATTCATACCATTTTCCTCCACCACAACATCAATATCTGATCCAGGTGGATATTGGTGGTCACCTGCCTATTCCACTTGGGGCTCCACCATTGTCTATTTCAGTTTTTCAGTTTCGGCACGGTTACTATTTTTAGCAGTTTTTCGGGTCCTAAACTTCCGGAGCCGTTTTGAGGCCCTAAACGACGTTTTTTGGGAAAACGGAGTGCAACATGGGTCCATGGACCGATGTTGCACGTTCCAAATTTGTAGTCCTCGGATAGATCTTTCTAACAAGGTATGGTACGCGTCAAACGGAGATCGTATGCCAAAGTTACGCCCCTGGGAAGTTGAAACACCAATTTACCCAAACGGGGCCCATAGTTTTGGCGCTTCATCTCCTAGGGTTAGGGTTTTGGCTGTTTAGGATTTCCCATTGTTTCTAAATGATAAATAGGCCCGCGAGCCTCATTGTAACTCATTTCAGAGGCCGGTAGCCGCCACATCTCTTCTCAGAGATAGCTACCAGCGCCCTAGCTAGTTTTATTTCCATTCTGTCTGTAAGCAAATTTCAGTTCTTTGATATTAATGAAATGAAGTGTTATTTCAGCTGCATCTCTGTATTTATGTTTATATTTTTATTCTGTTGCGTTCTTGCATAAATCCGGATCAATATCACCCTCATTTGACCTCAATTCAACCTTTCCCATTATCATCCACACAAGCACCCCAAAAATTCATTCCCACTCCACTACCTCCACAACCATTTCATATCCCCAACAATAAAACACCTCAATCAACTTACAATTTTGAGGTATTGCAAAATGATTCACCAACTATCATTGAAGAACAACAACCAGAAGAAGAAGACTCAGATAAGGTCCGAGAATCATGGATGGCTATTGATAAAGAGGAGATATTGGAACCAGAGATTGAAAAGTCTCATGCATGCCTATCACTAGATTCTATGAATGAAGATCACATCTCTGATTTCATGATAGAGGAAAGACAAGGAAGACAAGATTACATTGAATCTTCGTTCAAGTCAGTCATCAGATCCCAATTCTCAATTATTCAATATCTTCTGACATCATCTAAATCAAGACAGTTGGCATCTCATATACAGGTACATGTCAAAGAGTATCGTTCAAACCTGCATATGAGTTTATCTATCATCTTGTTACAAACATGGTTCCACTGGAAGTACTCATATACTTGAACAAGATTCTCCTTTTTCAAGTAGAGTAGGACATTAAAAAAAAAAAAAAAAAAGAAGAAGAAGAGAAAAATAAGTCCTATTGTGAAAACCAGCTTGCTGGTGCAATTGGACATGAGCTTTGCTTGAAAACCAGGCAACTGGCGAGCAAAGTTTACAATAAGTTCTACAATTTCATGATGGTTTCAATCTTTCATGGTTCTTCAAATCATTTTTGGTTCTATGCTCGAGTTGGATGATGTGGAATTCCTTAAGGTCCACCTTCCAACAGATCTTGTCCCATCGACCTCAACATTTTATCTGGGATCAAGATTAGAGATTATTTGAAGTGCCTTGGAGCTTGCATTCATCAATGGAAAGCCTCCTCGTTGATAACAATGGGAATACAACAATGTCTCTTGATTGTCAAATCTTGCAGGCGACTCGACTTCGACACATTCATTCGTCCCTGTCAAGATGCACTGAGGGACCTTGACACTCATTTACATTATCGGTGAGTTGTCTCGCATTGGTTAACGATTTTCATTATTGATCGGTAATCCAATGATTTCTTCCCATGCTCGACTTTGACACATTTATTCGCATGGTAAGAATTGTACCATGAATGTTGGCTTTGATGAAGACTAATGGTTTTATGGAATAAAAAACAACTTGCAACAGTAAATTTTATTAGTTTCTTGTAGCAGAATGTTCATATTTTTTTCAATTCAATAATAGCTGCGGAAAGTGGCAGTTTCTGCAGCTATTGCTGTAGCAGCGTGTTTTTGTTTTTTTTGCAACTTTTTCTAGAAGGCAATTTTGGCGCAAATATTGCAAGAGATTGGTGCAGAAATAAAAAATTATGAGCTTCTGGGTTTTCTCAGAATATGATAAATTGAGTAAAACGCAGACATAATTTGGAAAAAAGAAATTTTTAAGGGCATTTCAGAAGGGTTTTTCAGGCAGATTTTCAATTTTCAGCATTATGGACAGAATAGGACAGATTTGAGTATTTTTTCACAGCAGCACCTTGTCTTCATCAAAATGAAATTCTGGAAGCATGTGGCAGTAGAGAAGGTAAAAATACACAGTTTCCATTTTGAATCACTCAATTCGGCCTTAAAATGAGTTCGTGGTGTACTTTTTTGTTGCAACATTGGGCAGAATGAAGGGTGAAACAGGGCAGAAATTGATTTTATCATAACTTTCAAACCGTGCATCCATTGGTCCTGAAATTTTTATGGTAAATGCATTGAGGTAGGGTGAATAAACACATAAAATTTCAGAAAATTTTAGTGTGTATTTTTCAAGAATTTGGCCACTTTCACCTACAGCCATTTCTCATTTTTTGGGAGATCCGTGCAAACCAATGGCATAGATTTTTCGTCGGAAGATGCATAATAATATTGGTAACAACCTCAGAAAATTTCAGGGAAATTTGATGTACCATTTGAGAGAAATTGCAAAATTCATTTCGTTCTACAATTCCACTCCATCTCACTCCACTTTCACTCCATCTAACGCCATTTTCATTTCATTTCACAAGTCCTATTCCACTTTCACTCCATTACATTTCACATCCATCTTCCATAGTCATAATTCATTTCTTTTTACAGATTGCATGTTGCATCCACATCTTATTCAGCAGTTCTAACTCAATTGTACAGCCTACAAAGAGATGATGATTACAGGGAATTGAAGGATTCTGTTTTGAAGACCAACAAGCTAAAAGATGACCAAAGGAACAACATCAAGCACAGCAATTAACAAGGTCAAAATTCTGAGGTAAATTGTGAAAATTATTTTAAAATCAAAAAGTTAAAACATGAAATAGATACAATGCGTATAATCATATGTTTCCTAAAAACAACCTATCATTCGAATTGATTAACATATCTTGGCCATATCCCTTATCCAACATTCCAACCTACTATTCCACATCTCCTTAAGATTGTATCATTCACTTATTTCACCCTCCATCAGATCCATAGCCACTTCATTTTCCCTTATAGCTTAATTACCTCCATCCATTCACTTCCATTACACTTTGCAGCCAATCCATCTCTAAATGCAGAAAGGTAATTCTGAGGGTGAAGCATCATTCTTCAACTAATCCATCTTCAGACACAGAGATACAGTTTCAAAAATAAAGCATTAGACTATGTAGTCAATCTAGCTTCAAGCATAGAAAAGTAATTCTGAAAGGAAGATAATCTGCATAGAGGAGGAATGTGGCTAATTGTCAGGATAGAATTAGTTGAAGTCAAGTATTTGGAAGGATATCCACAAGTCAAGGAGCTACTACAATAAGCAGGGAGGCTAAATTTTATAGAGAAATTTGATGGCTTCCATAAGGAGATTACAAAATCTTTTGCCAAATCTTTTGATGAAGCAGAAGAAGAAAAACTAACATGGTTATTGAAAATAAACTTGACACTCCACTACAAGAGGAAGATGAAGAACTAATTTCTGAAAAGTTAACAGAGATTAGAAAATATATTAGGGCCAAAAGAAGCAGAAAGATAAAGTTGGATGTTCTAACAGAGGTTTCAGAGCACATGGAATAAAGTTTTGATGAAATTGCATGAGGACATGCAATGGTCTTGCAGTGGGGGTATATTGAGCTCTAGAATTGCCTTCTCTTTTACAAACCTTCACTTCATTTCATCATTATTTTATCACTTCATAAACCTAAAATCAATGAATAATGATTATGATTGCTTAAAGGTTACATGCAATTGATTAACATATTGTATTTTCATGATTTTTGTTGTTTTAATAATTTTCTGCAAAATAGCTATAGACTGCAGGCGTTTCGTAGCTGATCACGCGTTCCGCAGCTGTTTTAGAGTTTAAATGGGTTACAGGTGTCGTCTCAAAGAAAAGTGCATATGGGCAAATTCTAGACTTCATCCACATCATTCCTTGCTCCCTACAAAGTCTGAGCACAATTCTACAGGTGGTTAAGCACGTGGGAACTCAAACTAGGAGGTAGACTCCTAACAGGATAAGGACAGTCCAGATTTTGTTACGTGATCATGATCAGAGTCCTAGTTTGGTTTCTATTAGGAAAGACAGTAATCCCTGTATTATCTCAAGTTCTGTTATGTAAATTTGCTATAAATATGCTCGGGAAACCAAGAGACAGAGGTTAGATCTTGGTTTAGATTTTGGCTTTTCTTTGCTAGATTTCGAACCGTGAATACTCTGTTTTGAAGAAATCCTCCCTTAATGAAAGAAGCATTGTCTTATTGCACGAGCTGAGTCAATCTTAAAAAGATCTTTGTGCTACTGCGGTGGTAGAGGGCCCCTCTCTTGCAGGAGTTTTTAATTTAGATAAGTAACTCTCGTTTCATTCTTAGCTTAGTTAATTTTTCTGAATTCTGCATTTTTATGTTCATTTGTATTGAATGTTACAGTTTAGTCTCGTTCTAATGAATTCTTCCAAAATACCTTTAATGATGAATGGGAATTAAGCTTGTGGTATTTTAGGAGTTTAATTGTGTTTTTATTTCGATCTGTGTGTTTATGTTCAATTGCATTGGATAATACGACGCAGGATCGTTTTACAAACTCTTCCAAAATATCATTCATCCTGAACAAGATAGGTTGTAGAATTCCATAGACTAGCTACATGTTAATTAGAGCACTTCGGAGGTAGATTTCATTTAATTTAGCCCCTGTCATTTCATTTCAAGTTTGATAATGGCTTTTTAGTTTAACACTATTCACCGCACTTCAAGTAGACTAGTAACACTCTAGTTTAGTCTTAGCTCATTGTATTAACATTCCAAGTTTAGTTTCTATCCATTGCATTTTAAATTGTATTAGTTGTTAAATTTAAATACCATGGCCTTCATTATTTACAAAACTTCTTTTTTTTCCAAACTCATATTAATACATAATTTTTTGGACAGAAGGTAGTATCGACCCTAAGGCACGGAGTATTTTGCAACCTTTTTACCATTTCAAAAATAA
Organism: Pinus albicaulis; assembly: GCA_034641835.2. Taxonomy (NCBI): domain Eukaryota; kingdom Viridiplantae; phylum Streptophyta; class Pinopsida; order Pinales; family Pinaceae; genus Pinus; species Pinus albicaulis. Next base: position 106,354 of record JAXQQM020084081.1, read on the forward strand.
GCCTTTTCTCAAAGACTATTCTAAAAGGAAATCTATAACTTTTGAGTGAGGCCTAGTGGTGCTAGAATGAGTTGCAGAACAAAATTAGAAGCTAGTTTAGAATAGAAATCTTATGGTGCTACAAATGTTCTTTTCCAAATATATTCCAATAAACCTTTAACCATGGATGAGATGTTGTAACATTGTAAATTGATCTGGTTGATTGTTTAGTTAGGATAACTTCATTTACACTTAACTTTTCCATTTCTCCAGACTCTTCCAACACATATTTAATGAATGAATTGGATAAGTTCAAGTTCATGTTGTGATTTTTTTCTTTGCAATGGAGTCATTATCAAACTTTGTATTTGTTTTTTTCCAGCCATAGTTTAGGCTTTGCTCGTTTGTTTTAGTATTTTCATTTGTTATTTTCCATCCATAGTTTAGGCTAACAACTTCTTTTCACCGAGCATTTAGTTCTTTCCCTTTTCAAACATAAAACAATAAAACCAAAAACATCAGAAAAACACTAAACACAACGAAGTACGAAAGAGGTTACTTAGGCACATATGCCGCACTTCACTTCAACAGTTTACCAACCCCCTGGTTGACAATTAATGAACTCAATTTAGGAGACTAGGTTGAGCACAAACAATAACCTAACCCTAACCTTGACCAAACCTTAACCTTAACCTTAAATTTACCTTAACCTTAACCTTAACCTTCCCATAAACTTCACTATAACCTAACCTTAATCTTAACCTTAACTTTAACCTTAACCTTAACCTTAACTTTACACTTAACCTAACCTTGTCCTTAACCTAAGGTTAAGGTTAGGGTTATAGTTAAGGTGAAGGTTAAGATTAAGGTTAAGGGGTAAGGTTAACATTAAGGTTAAGTTTAAGGTAAAGGTTAAGGTTAATGTTAAGGGGTTTGGTCAAGGTTAAGTTAAGATTAAAGTTAAGGTTAAGGTTAGGTTAAGGGTAAAGCTAAGGTTAAGGTTAGGGTAAAGGTTAGGGGAAGGTTAAGGTTAAAGTTAAGGTTAAGGTTAAGATTAAGGTTAAGGTTATGGGAAGGTTAATGTTAAGCTTAAGGTTAATGTTAAGGTTAAAGGTAAGGTTAGGGTTAAGGTTTAAGTGTAAGGTTAAGGTTAAGGTTATGGGTTTAGTCATGTTAAGGTTAAGGGTAAGGTTAAGGTTAAGGTTAAGGGTTTGGCAAGGTTAGGGTTAGGTTATAGTTAAGGGTAAGGGTAAGGGTTAAGGTTAACCATAACCTTGACCAAACCCTTAAGGTTAAGGTTAGGTTAAGGTTAAGGTTAAGATTAGGTTAAGGGTTTGGTTAAGGTTAAGAGAAGGTTAAGATTTAAGGTTAGGTTAAGGTTACGGTTCTTAATCTTAACCTTCACTATAACCTACACTTAACATTAACCTTAACCTTAACCTTAACCTTAACGATAACCTTAATCTTAACCTTGACCTTAACTATAAGCTTAACCTTAACCTTAACCTTCCCATAACCTTAACCTTAACCTTCCCATAACCATAACCTTAACCTTAACTTTACTAGTTAACCTAACCTTAACCTTAACCTTAACCTCAACCCTAACCCTAACCTTAACCTTGACCTTAACTATAACCTAACCCTAACCTTGACCAAACATTAACCTTAACCTTAACTTTACCTTAACCTTAACCTCCCCATAACGTTCAGTATAACCTAACCTTAACCTTAACCTTAACTTTACACTTAACCTAACCTTGACCCGAACCTAAGGTTAGGGTTAGGTTATAGTTAAGGTCAAGGTTAAGTTCAAGGTTAAGGGTAAGGTTAAGGTTAAGGTTAAGTTTAAGGTCAAGGTTAAGGTTAATGTTAAGGGTTTGGTCAAGGATAAGGTTAAGTTAAGATTTATGTTAAGTTTAAGGTTAGGTTAAGGGTAAATTTAAGGTTATGGCTAGGGTTATGGTTAGGGAAGGTTAAGGTTAAGGTTAAGTTTAAGGTTAGGGTTAAGGTTAAGGTTAAGGTTATGGGAAGGTTAAGGTTAAGCTTAAGTTTAATGGTAAGGTTAAGGGTAAGGTTAAGGTTAAGGTTAAGAGTTTAGTCGAGGTTAAGTTTAAGGTTAAGGGTTTGGCCAAGGATAGGGTTAGGTTATAGTTAAGGTCAAGGTTACCGTTAGGTTATAGTGAAGGTTAATGTTAAGTTAGGTTAAGTTAAGGTTAAGGGTAAGGTTAAGGTCAAGGGTTTGGTCAAGGTTAGGGTTAGGTTATAGTTAAGGTCAAGGTTGATGTTAGGCTAAGGGTAAAGTTAAGGTTAAGATTAGGTTAAATGTAAAGTTAAGGTTAAGGTTAGGTTAAGGTTAAGGTTACGTAAGGTTAAGGTTAAGGCTAAGGTTAAGGGTAAAGTTAAGGTTAAGGTTATGGCTATGGGGAGGTTAATGTTAGGGTTAAGGTTAAGTTAAGGTTAAGGTTATGGTTTGGTCAAGTTTAGGGTTAGGTTATAGTTAAGGTCGAGGTTAAGGTTAGGTTAAGGGGTAAAGTCAAGGTTAAGGTTAGGTTAAGGTTAAGATTAGGTTAAGGGTAAAGTTAAGGTTAAGGTTAAGGGTTTGGTCAACGTTAGGTTTAGGTGTTACGGGTTTAGTCGAGTTAATGTTAAGGTTAAGGGTTTGGTCATGGTTAGGGTTAGGTTATAGTTAAATTCAAGGTTAAGGTTAGGTTATAGTGAAGATTAAGGTTAACATAAGGTTAATGTTAAGGTTAAGGTTAGGGTTAGGTTATATTTAAGATTAAGGTTAGGTTAACGATAAAGTTAAGGTTAAGGTTAGGTTAAGGTTAAGGTTAGGTAAGGGTAAGGTTAAGGTTACAGAGTTAAGGTTAAGGTTAAGGTTAAGGTTAAGGGGGTAAGGTTAAGGTTAAGATTAAGGTTAAGGTAAATGTTAGGTTAAGGGTAAAGTTAAGGTTAATGTGAAAGTTAGGTCATAGTTAAGGTTAAGGTTATAGTTAACATTAACCTTCACTATAACCTTAACCCTAGCCTTAACCTTAACTATAGCCTAACACTAACCTTGACCAAACCCTTAACCTTAACCTTAACCTCGACTAAACCCTTAACCTTAACCCTGACTAAACTGCGTAACCTTAACCTCAATCTTAACCTAACCTAACCTTAACTTTAACCTTACCCTTAACCTTTGAACTTAACCTTGACCTTAACTATAACCTAACCCTAACCTAGACCAAACCCTTAACCTTAACCTTACCCTAATCTTAACCTTAACCTAACCTTAACCTTCCCATAACCATAAACTTAACCTTAACCTTAACCTTAACATGACTAAACCCGTAACCTTAACCTTAACGTTAAGGTTAGAGTTAAGGTTAGGGCTAATGTTAGGGGAAGGTTAAGGTTAAGGTTAAGGTTAAGGTTAGGGGAAGGTTAAGGTTAAAGTCAAGGTTAAGGGTAAAGTTAAGATTAAGGTTAGGTTAAGGTTAAGGGTAAGGTTAGGAAGGTTAGGGTAAGGTTATAGCTAAGGTTAAGTTAAGGTTAAGGTTAAGGTTTTGTCAAGGTTAGAGTTAGGTTATAGTTAAAGTTAAGGTTAAGGTCAAGGTTGAGGGTAAGGTTAAGATTAGGTTAATGGTAAAGTTAAGGTGATGGCTAGGGTAAAATTAAGGTTATGGTTAGGGTAAGGTTAGGTTAAGGTCAAGGTTAAGGTTAGATTAAGGTTAGGTTTAGTTTAAGGTTAAGGGTGAAGGTTAAGGTTAAGGTCAAGGTTAAGGTTAAGCTTATGGTTAAGATTAAGGTTATGATTATGTTAGGTTAAGGTAAGGTTAATGTTACGGTTAAGTCAATGTTAAGTTAGGTTAAGGTAATGTTAAGGTTAGGTTGAGGCTATAGTTCAAGTTAAGGTTAAGGTTAGGTTAAGGTTAAGGTTAAAGGTACCGTTATGGTTATGAGAAGGTTAAGGTTAGGGTTAGGGTAAAGGTAAGGTTAAAAATAAGGTCAAGGTCAAGGTTAAGGTTAATTTAGGTTAAGGTTAAGGGTTTGGTCAAGGTTAGGGTTATATTATAGTTAAGTTCAATGTTAACGTTAGGTTAAGGTTAAGGTTAAGGTTTGGTAAAGGTTAAGGTAAGGTTAAGGTTATGTTAAGGTTAACTATAACCTAACCTTAACCTTAACCTTAACCTTTACCTTAACCTTAACTATAACCTAACCCTAACCTTGACCAAACCCTTAACCTTAACTATAACCTAACCTAACCTTAACCAAACCCTTAACCTTAACCTTATCTTACCCTTAACTTTAACTTATCCTTAACGTTAACCTTAACCTTAACCTTGACCTAACCATAACCTTAAACTTACCTTAACCTAACTTAAATTTAACCTTAAGGTTAGGTTAAGGGTAAATTCAAGGTTAAGGCTGAGGTTAAGTTTAAGGGTAAAGTTAAGGTTAGGTTAAGGGTACTTGGTTAAGGTTAAGGTTAAGGTTAGGGTTAAGGTTAAGGTTAAGGTTAATGTTAAGGGTTTGGTCAAGGTTAGGGTTAGGTTATAGTTAAGGTCAAGGTTAAGGTTAGGTTAAGGTTAAGGTTAAGGGTTTGGTCAAGGTTAAGGTTAACGGAAAGGTTAGGGTAAAGGTTCGGAGTTAAGGTTAAGATTAAGGTTATGGTTAAGGTTAATGTTAATGTTAAGGTTAAGAGTAAATTTATGGTTAAGGTTAGATTAAGGTTAAGGTTAGTTAAGGGTAAGGTTGTGGTTAAGGTTAATTTTATGGTTAAGGTTAGGTTAAGGGTAAAGTTAAGGTTAAGGTTAGGTTAAGGTTAAGGTTAAGGTTATGGGTTTAGTCGGGTTAAGGTTAAGGTTAAGGTTAAGGTTATGGGTTTAGTCGGGTTAAGGTTAAGGTTACGAGTTTAGTCGAGTTAATGTTAAGGTTAAGGGTTTGTTCAAGGTTAGGGTTAGGTTATAGTTAAGTTTAAGGTTAAGGCTAAGGTTAGGGTAAAGGTTCAAGTTAAGCTTAATTTTTAGGTTAACCCTAACCTTAACCCTAACCTCACCGTTACCCTTAACCTTAACCTTAACTCTGACTAAACTCGTAATCCTAACCTTAACCTTATCTTACCTTGACCTTAACTATAACCTTAACCTTAATCTAACCTTAACCTTAACTTTACCCTTAACCTAATCTTAACCTCAACCTAACCCTAACTTTGATTTTTCCCCTTAACTCAACCTTAACCTTCACTATAACCTAACCCTAACCTTGACCAAACCCTTAACCTTAACCTTACCCTTAACCTTAATCTTACCCTTAACCTTATCTTAACCTTACCCTTAACCTTTACTCAACCTTAACCTTGAACTTGACCTATAACCTTACCCTTAACTATAACCTAACCCTTACCTTTACCTTAACTATAACCTAACCCTAACCTTGACCAAACCCTTAACTTTAGCCTTAACCTTAACCTTAACCTTAACCATAATCTTAACCTCAGGTTAAGGTTAAGGTTAAGGGTAAGGTTAGGGTAAGGTTAATATTAGGTTAAGGGTAAAGTTAAGGTAAAGGTTAGGGTTAAGGTTAAGGGTAAGGTTAAGCGTAAGGTTAGGGTTAAGGTTATGGTAAGGTTAATATTAGGTTAAGGGTAAAGTTATGGTTAAGGTTCGAGGTTAAGGTTAAGGTTAAGGTTAAGGTTAGGCTTACCTTATAGTTAAGGTCAATGTTAAGGTTAAGGGTAAGGTTATTGTTAGGTAAGGGTAAGGTTAAGGTTAAGGGTAAAGTTAAGGTTAACGTTATGGTTATGGGAAGGCTAAGTTTAAGTTTAAGGTTAAGTTAAGGTTAAGGTTAAGGTTTGGTCAAGGTTAGTGTCAGGGTTATAGTGAAGGTCACATATAAGGTTAGGTTAAGCTTAAGCTTAAAGGTTAAGGTTAAGGTTAAAGGTAAGGTTAAGGTTATGGTTATGGTTAAGTTAAGGTTTTTTTAAGGTTAGGGTTAGGTTAGAGTTAAGGTTAGGTTATAGTGAAGGTTAAGGCTAACCTTAACCTTATATTAACCTTAACCTAACCTTAACCTTAACCTTAACTATAACCTAGCCTAACCTTGACCAAACCCTTAACCTTGACCTTAACCTAGCCTTAACTATAACCTAACCCTAACCTTGACCAAACCCTTACCCTTAACCTAACCCTAACCTTAACTTGATCCTTAACCTAACCTTAACCTTAACCTTCCCCTAACCTTGACCAAACCTTAACCTTAACCTTAACTTAACCTTATCTAAAGCTTAAGCTTAAGCTTAACCTTATCCTTATCCTTAACTATAACCTAATGCTAACTTTTACCAAACCTTAACCTTAACCTTAACTTTAACCTTAACCTAACTTTAACCTAACCTAACTTTAACCTAACCTTAACTTTAACCTTAGCCTAACTTTAACCTAACTTTAACCTTTACTTTACCCTTAACCTAAAATTAACCTTAACCTTAACCTTAACCTTATGTTACCCTTAACCTTAACTTATCCTTAACCTTAACCTTAACCTAACCTTAACCTTAACTAAACCCTTATCCTTAACCTTAACCTTAGCCTAACCTTAACCTTAACCTAACCTAACCTTAACCTTAGCCTAACCTTAACCTTAACCATAACCTTAAAATTAATCCTAACCTCACCTTAACCTTAACCTAACCTAACCTTAACCCTAACCTTACCCTAACCTTAACCCTTAACCTTACCCTTAACCTTAACTTTAACCATAATCTTAACCTCGAGGTTAAGGTCAATGTTAAGGTTATGTTAATGTTAATGTTAATGTTAATGTTAAGGTTAAGGTTAAGGTCAATGTTAAGGTTATCTTAATGTTAATGTTAAGGTTTGGTTAAGGTTAAGGGTAAGGTTAAAGGTTTAGTTAGGTTAATTTTAAGGTTAAGGGTTTGGTCAAGGTTAGGGTTAGGTTATACTTAATGTCAAGGTTAAGGTTAAGGGTAAGGTTATAGTTAGGTTAAGGTTAACGTTAAGGTTAGGTTAAGATTAAAGTTAGGTTAAGGTTAAGGTTAAGGTTAGGTTGAGTTTAGGGTTATGGTTAAGGTTAAGGTTAAGGTTAATGTTAAGGTTAAGGGTTTGGTTAAGGTTAGGGTTAGGTTTTAGTTAAGGTTAAGATTACGTTAACGTTAAGGTTAAGGGGGGTTAAGGTTAAGGTTACGGGTTTAGTCGAGGTTAAGGTTAAGGTTAAGGGATTGATCAAGGTTAGGGTTAGGTTATAGTTAAGGTCAAAGTTATGGGTAAGGGTAAGGATATAGTTAGGTTAAGGTTAAGGTTAAGGTTAGTTATAGTTAAGGTTAAGGTTAAGGTTAGGTTAAGGTTAAGGTCAAGGTTAAGGGTAAGGTTAAGGTTAGGTTAAGGTTAAGATTAGGTTAAAGGTATAGTTAAGGTTAAGGTTAAAGTTACGATTTTAGTAAGTTTAAGGTTAAGGGTAAGATTAAGGTTAAGTTTAAGGGTTTTTTTCAAGGTTATGGTTATGTTATAGTGAAGGTTAAGGTTAAGTTAAGGGTAAAGTGAAGTTTAAAGTTAGGTTAAGAGTAATATAAAGGGTAAGGTCAAGTTTAAGGTTACATGTCTTAACCTTAACCTTCACTATAACCTAACCTTAACTTTAACCTTAACCTTAACTTTAACTTTAACCTTAACCTAACCTTAACCATAACCTTAACCTTAACCTTGAACTTCACCCTTAACCTTAACCTAACCTTGACCTTAAACTTACCATAACCTTAACCATAAACTTAACCTTAACCTTAACCTTTTTTCTTAACCTTAACCTTAACCTTGACTTTAACTATAACCTAACCCTAACCTTGACCAAACCCTTAACGTTAAACTTAACTTGACTAAACCTGTAAACTTAACCTTAACCTTAACCTAACCCTTAACCCTAACCTTACCCTTAACCTTAACCTTAACCTGAGGTTAATATTATGGTTAAGGTTAAGGTTAAGGATAAGTTAAGGTTAAGGTTAAGGTTAAGGTGAAGGTTACGAGGTTTCGTCAAGTTAGTGTTAAAGTTAAGGGTTTGTTCAAGGTTAGGCTTAGGTTATAGTTAAGGTCAATGTTAAGGTTAAGGTTAAGGTTATGGTTAATATTAAGGTAAAGGTTAGGTAAAGGTTAAGGTAAGGTTAAGGTTAGGTTAAGGGTAAAGTCAAGGTTAAGGTTAGGTTAAGGGTAAAGTTAAGATTGAGGTTATGGTTAAGGTTAGGCTAATTTCCAGGTTAAGGTTAAGGTTAGGGTTAAGGTTAGGGAAGGTTAAGGTTAAACTTAAGGTTAAGGTTAAGGTTTGAATTTACCCTTAACCTAATTTTAACCTATAACCTTAAGCTTAACCTTATGTTACCCTTAACCTTAAGTTATCATTATCGTTAACCTTAACCTTAACGTTGACCTAACCGCAACCTTAACCTTGACCTAACCATAACCTTGACCTTGACCTTAACCTTACCCCCTTAACCTTAACCTTAACATTATTTTACCCTTAACCTTAACCATAACCTTAAACTTTAATTTACCCTTAACCTAACATTAACCTTAACTTTAACCTAACCCTAAAATTGACGAAAGCCTTAACCTTAGCCTCAACTCTGACTAAACCCGTACCCTTAACCTTAACCTTACCCTTAACCTTCACCTTAACCTTGAATTTACCCTTAACCTAACCTTAACCTAACCTTAAATATAACCTAACCATAACATTGACCAAACCCTTAACCTTAAACTTAACGTAACCTTAACCTTAACCTTAACCTTACCTAACCTTGACTTTACACTTAACCTAACTTTAACCTTAACCTTATCCTAACCTTAACCTAACCTTAAACTTAACCACAACCTTAACTAAAACCTTCCCCTAACCTCAACCCTAACCTTAACCTTAACTTTACCCTTAACCTAATCTTAACCTTAATTATACCCTAACCCTAACCTAAACCTTAACCATAACATTATCTCTACCCTTAAACTTAACTATAACCTAACCCTAACCTTGACCAAACCCTTAACCTTAACCTTAACTTGACCTTAGTTATAACCTAAACCTAACCTTGACCAAACTCTTACCCTTAACCTAACCTTAACCTTAAATTTACCCTTAACCTAATCTTAACCCCAGACCTTAACCTAATCTTAAACTTAACTTTACCCTTAATCTAATCTTAACCTTAACATTAACGTAACCTTAACCTTAACCTAACTGTAAACTTAACCTTACCTTAACCTAACTTAACCTTAACCTTGACCATAACCTTAACCTTAATTTAACCTAACTTAACCTTAACCTTAACCTTAACCCTTACCTTAACCTTAACTTTACCCTTAACCTAAACTTAACCTTAAACTTACCCTTACCCTTCATCCTTAACCTTAACCTAACCCTAACCTCAACCAAACCCTTAACCTTAAGCTTAACCTTACTAAACACTTAAGGTTAGGGTAAGGTTAAGGTTAAGGTCAAGGTCAAGGTTAAGGTTAAGTTAGGTTAATGTAAGGTTAAAGTTACGGTTAAGGTTAAGGTTAAGGTTAAGTTAAGAGTGAAGTCAAGGTTAAGGTTAAGGGTTTGGTAAAGGTTAAGGTTAGGTTATAGTTAAGGTTAAGGGTTTGGTCAAGGTTAGGGTTAGGTTATAGTGAAGGTTAAGGTTACAGGTTGAATTTAACTTTAAGTTAACCTTAACCTTATCATTAACCTTAACCTTAACCTTTACCTTTACCCTAACCTTAACCTTAATCTTATCCTTATCTTAACCTTAACGTTAACCATAATCTGTTGGGCCTCAAAATAGTCCCTATTTTCACTCCATTATTCATCAATATCTTCACATTTTACCTTCATGTCACCTCCATTCCACCTCCATATCATTACATTCACCTCATTATTGGGTCATAACTATGTTTTTTCCAAAAGTTTATTAATTCTTAACATTTTTAAAGTGAATTTATGGCTAAAACTTAGAAAATAATATGCTTATACTTATGCCTAACAATTAGCATGAGTTTGTTGACATGTGTAGGCTCAAAGGAAGCTTCCAAGACACCTTTATGTGGCCTTGGATGATCAAATTCGAAGTTAAGAAGATAAACCTCATGGAAAAGATCATGGAGGAAATCATGGAGGATAGGGTTATGTGTCTAGATGGTTAGAGATATTAGTGGATGATCATTATGAGTTTGTTACTCCTCTCATTGTATAAATAGGAGTACCTCCTCCATTCCAAGGGGAGGACTCTTAGAGCATTGTATCCAATTGATGATGGAATAGAATAAAGCTTCATTTTTCATATATTTCCATTATGTAGTTTTAGATGTAAATTGTGTTTATGGAATTTATGTAGTTTTAGATATAAGTTTCCTTAATGTAGTATATGGAATAATTTGTCTTGTTCTTAAGAGAATTGAGCTCACTCTAAAAGGATGAGAGAAACATTTTATTTCATATTAGATTTTGTTTCATTTCATTGCTTAGATGTTTAAGGATTTGTGTGTGATTGATGAATGAATTATAATGGAATACTTTACATGTCTCTTAAGTTAAGAGCTTCTTTCATTAATAATTTATCCATCTTAAGTTCTTGGTTTTAATCTCCGATTCATTAAGTGGTAATTGAGGTGAAAGTGGATTTCTTGAGTCAAGAACCATTTCAATATTATTCCTCTTTTTTAAACTAATTGAGTTAGAGTTATAGAATATATTACTTTCGACTTTTGAATAGCCTTGTCTTTATTTCAAGTTTCCGGGTTTTTATGAATGATTTCTCTATGATACTTGTAGGGAAGGACAACCGGGACCTCCTAAGTTAGGAGCCTTGTCTAAAGTATTCCCTTGCATATTATATTGAATCATAAACAATTTAGTTAGACATAGAGTTAGTTGCCTACTCCCGCATATATATTGTCGGCACCATCACAAGCTCACGAGTTTCCCGGTCGATAATTTAATGCGACAATTTGTTCAAATAAATTTCCCAACATTTTGGCGCCGTTGCGGGGATGGTGCTAAGGGATTAGGCATTAGAAATTTAATTTAGTACTAGCATTTTTTCTTTAGACAAAATAATTTGTGAACCCCGGTGACAAACGGGATCTTCACAAAGGAGTTTAAGTTTGAATTTTTACGATGTTTTAATGTTTAGCTAGTTTTAAATTTCGTCATTTCCAAAACACCCCCCTGCATAAATAAAAACAAATCAAGCGATGAGTATGCTCTCTTCCCGCAGCTTCGTGCGATCGGAAAAGATCAGAAAAATCTATTGATTTTGTTCAAATAAAAATACTCTTGCTAGAAAAATTAACCTAGCGATATGACAATAAAGAATTTTGTGATAAAAAAAATTAGTTTTCTTTTAATTTTAGTTTAAAAAATAAAAATAAAAAATTTCCCACATAATAATAATATATATATATCATATATATTATATTATTATTATTAAAAAAAAACATTTTAAATAAAACTTAGTTTTTTTAAATTTTTTGTTTAAAAAAATTAAAAAATAAAAAAATAAAAAAATAAAAAAAATTCCACATAATAATAATATATATCATATATATTATTATTATTAAAAAATCTTTTTTAAAAAAAAATAGCATTTTTTTATATAGGTTACATTTCATTTTCTTTTTAATAATTTTTTCTTTTCACAATAAATAAAAAACAATAAAAAAAATAATAAAAACACAACAAAACATTCACGGGGTTATTTGCGTTTGTCATAGTAATATAAAACAACAAAATCTCCCGATGAATCCACACGCGAGATCGGTTAAAAATTTGCGATTTTGGCGATACTGAATACGTATCATATTTTGTCGATTTACTCGAAGCGATCTTTCTGTTTTTTGGTGGCTACGATTCAAACCTGGTCCTTTCTCGCGTAGCGGATCGAGGAACAAGGGAAGGGCGTTACCCGGCTCGTTCGACGATTCGATTTGGGGTTGTTTACAAAGGAGTTTTGCGCAATGGCAAGGAGGTGGGCTGTCAAGAAACTCGATGCCTCGTCCCTGCAAAGTAACGAGAGTTTCGAACGAGATGGCCATCATAGATACAAACTAGTTGATCGCCATTGCCAACATCCCAAATGGGCGGAAGTCGCTTTCGAATCTCGGTTGTACTTGACAACTCGGACGAAAATTTCCATTCATGGTCTAGTGAGCGATGCCTCGCGAGGAGATATGTCTTGCACGCCCGGGCCCGAGAGATGTGTACAAGAATTGATTGAATTATGCGGAACGAGAAGATCAAACTCGACATGGCTTGAAATACATTTGTACCAAAAATGGAATCGATATTTACGCCAATAAAACGGAGAGGAAGAAACGGTAACAACCGTTCGTGGCCGCAGAGTGCTCAAGGTCCCCTCTTCCCGGATTCAAGAACGTCGTCAATTCTATTAATACGCCAAGCAATGGGATTCGGATTTCGTTCAAGAGCGGCATATCCCGAGTTTAAGCGATAATGTGAATATCTACGGTCGATATTCGGCGCAAGTCTATGGCCCTATGTTGAAGAACCGCGACTTTGTTGTGTACGAAAAGCGGGAGACCATGAAGGATGGATCCACGGTGGTGGCAATTTCATCTTTGCCGAAAGCCATAGCTTGGGGGGTTGGAGCACGAAGATAGTAAGCGGATAAGAGGAAATATCATGCAATCCGGATGGGTAATTCGGAAGGTAGAAGATCCGAATGCATGTACTGGTAACATTTGTCGTTCAGACTCAATCTGCTGGGTGGATATCCGGATGGGTTGTGAATAAGCGGAGTCCGAAATTAGTGATGGTTATCAACGATATGTTGAGGTTTTTAAGCGAACAAAAAATCAAAGCGACCGCGAGATGGTGAAGCATGAACACCCTCCTAAATACAAGCATGTGTAAATTTACGCAATTTTTTTATGATGCTACCGGTAATCCACTTGAGGGGCACATTTTAAGGATCGGATTTCGTAAAAAGATTGCGTTTACCAACATTTTGTGCATGTCCAGCGTTTTTCTGCAATGAAAGGTTCCGAGTTTGAAAGTTAACCTACGCTCCATGCAACGTGGGCATTGGTCGCTGGATTCCATGTTCAAACGCGTGTTTTGGCCGGTCCATGCACGTCTTGCCGCGCTTCCAATGCACCAAGGTTTGTGTATATCCGCCCCAATCATGGTTGAAGGTTTTCCCTACGTTGCACCATTGTAGTATTTGCAGCCACGTCATAGAATATCTCCGCTTTAAACTCCGCCATCGGGCCATTTCGGATTCGATCACATTCTCGTGGATTTCTATGCTCCATGGTGCGGCCATTGCAAGAGGCTCTCCCCAGGAGCTAGATCTGTCTTTGCTCAAATACTTGCTGACTCGATACTCCCATTGTGCTTGCCAAAACAGATGTGAGATAAATTCAACGAGTCTTGCTTCAAAATATGATGTGAGCGGCTATCCGGCACTCGAAGCTTTTCGTCAACGGCTTCCCTACGGATTACTCGAGCCCACGGAAACGGATTCACTTGTTCCTTATCCGAAAAAATGGCTAGCTCCGGATGTTTTTGTTCTAAACTCAAATGCTTGAAGTTCATGAATTTATTAAAGAGTCCGGGTAAAAAAAAATTTCCCATATTTATTGATTTTGGTGTGGAAGAATCCCTGGTGGTAGATTTTGGGAAGCAATACAAGAAAAGCGCATGGTTCTCGATAGCAAAGGAAATTTCGGATGAAGCTATGGTGCAATATGATTTTGACAAGAAGCCGACTTTGTTGGTCATTCGCCCGAATACAATGAGCAAAGATATTTTTTTTATGGTCCCTTTGAAGGAGAGTATCGGGAATATGGTGCTCGCAACAATGAATTGGTTTGTGAGGGGGCGAGAGGCGAAGCCGAATGTTTTGACTTTCATGGCATTTTTCTATTTTTTATAGTTTTTCATTTAACTAAAAAAAAAGTTGTTTTTTTTTCTAGATTTAAAAAAAAATAAAAATATAGATTTTTTTCATTGTATTGTTAAAAAAAATAAATAACAAAATAAAATTTCTATTTTAATTTTGTTATTAAAAAAAATATAAAAAAATAAATAAATAAATAAATAAATAAATAAAAAAAATAATAATAATAAAAAAAATTCAACTTAAATAATAAATTAAAAAATTTATATTTTTAATTTATTGTTTAAAGAAACATCTAAAAAAAAATTATGTTTTCATTTTAAAAAAAAATCTAAATTCTACAAAATTCACACAAACTTTGAAAAATGGCATACTTGGAAACAATTTTGAGGATCAATTTATCAATTGGAGGATTCAATTCTCTTTCGATAGCATCAAGATGGCATAAACTCATCACATGGTTCTTGTATGCTTTACGAACGAAATTGCGAAGCACATTTCATGAGTTATCGACATGGGAGTATTATTTTACATGGTTATTTTTAAAAATGGATTGAAAATGATCTCATGAATTGAGTTACTTTCAACACTTTGATTTTTTCTTAAATCTGTTTTATTTGGTATAAAATTTTTGCGTAAGAATCATGAAGGAAATGCGCATTCCTTCTTGAACACACTTATGTTTCTTTACGCAAGTTTTTTTACGAGTTACGGGACGACAAAGCGATCATTACGGAGACTACATTGTGACGACAATTAGTCTTCCAAAGACTAAATTCATGAAAAATTCTCAAGACAAATCCATCTCCACAACCATTACCTTCCACCTCCTTTTCTGAAAAGATTTTGAATCCCATCAATTGTACATCTATAACGCATGACATTTCCATATCCAAATTTCACAGCAAGAGTTCTTGTTCATACATCATGCATTTCCTTACATCTTTACAAGCATATTGCCATTTTCCTTGTCATCACGATTCCCCTTCATTTCCGCCAATAAAACCCTGCTTGAGTCAAATTCCTAGAGTCTAAGTATCATTGAAAAACACCTAGAGGCTTGCATGCCTTAATGGCAAGTACTCTTGCCAATGAACAATGGGAGTACATTAATATCCCTTGTTCGTTGGATCTTGTAGGTGAATCGACCACGACAAATTTATTCGTACCTACAAAGATGTGTTAGGCATCACGACTCCCATTGGAATCAATGGTGGGAGCTCTTGTGTTGGCTAGGGGCATTCATTAACGGCCATTAAGTCAACAACTTCTTGCTATGTTCGACATCGACACATTTAATCACATAGCAAGATTTGTGCCATCGAGCATTGAAGACTTGAAGACCCATATTTTGCGTGCAGATGAAGCCAATTTCCATTCATTGTATTTCCATTCATGGTATTCATTGTATTTCACTTGAGGACAAGTCAATAAATAAGGGTGGGAGGAAAATGTAACTTCTATATTTTGTATACCTTCCAAGCCTTATAGATTTTCAGCCATATTCAGCAAACTCATCGGATTCATCATCCAACGAGCGAGATACAACTTTCGGCCATGTTCGACGGACTCCTCATATTTTTCATCTAGTAGCGACGGATCCGAGCAGTGATACGACAATGCGAATCCATCTTTCATCCACCATTTTCACAACGAGTTTGCGAGTCACACATGCACGACTCTCACCTATTTTTTGGAAGGGTAAGTTAAGGTATGCTATTTTCTAACTTTTAACCATTAAATTCCTTGAAATGTTAGAATAATATTTTTTGGAAAAAAAACTTCACTTCCTTTCCTTTCATTGCCAAAAGCCATCCGTTTAATGAGAAGGATACATTTACATACATGCTTTGTCACATTCATATCCACGAGTTATATATCACATTCTAAAGCCACTTACCTTCAAAATATATTTACTATTACATGAGCATACAAATGGCTTTGTCTAAAGTATTTAAAATTTAATTGGATGCCAATAGAATCATGGTTGTTACACAAGAACCAACCATGATGCATTCCAACAAAAAAATACTCTGCCATAAAAAGCACATTATCATTATGCAAAGATCATACAATGAACGCAACAAACAAAATATGGTTGAAACACAAGAACCAACCAAGTTGTAGTTCATCAAAATAACGCTTTGCAAAAGTTAAGTAAATGATCTCATGCGAGTTTAAGCCAAAGCTCAAGTACCAAAAAGTAATGTAATAGATTGCATGAGGACATGCAATACCTTCGGTTTGGGGGGTATGTTGGGCCTCAAAATAGTCCCTATTTTCACTCCATTATTCATTAATATCTTCACATTTTACCTTCATGTCACCTCCATTCCACCTCCATATCATTACATTCACCTCATTATTGGGTCATAACTATGTTTTTCCAAAAGTTTATTAATTCTTAACATTTTAAAGTGAATTTATGGCTAAAACTTAGAAAATAATATGCTTATACTTATGCCTAACAATTAGCATGAGTTTGTTGACATGTGTAGGCTCAAAGGAAGCTTCCAAGACACCTTTATGTGGCCTTGGATGATCAAATTCGAAGTTAAGAAGATAAACCTCATGGAAAAGATCATGGAGGAAATCATGGAGGATAGGGTTATGTGTCTAGATGGTTAGAGATATTAGTGGATGATCATTATGAGTTTGTTACTCCTCTCATTGTATAAATAGGAGTACCTCCTCCATTCCAAGGGAGGACTCTTAGAGCATTGTATCCAATTGATGACGGAATAGAATAAAGCTTCATTTTTTCATATATTTCCATTATGTAGTTTTAGATGTAAATTGTGTTTATGGAATTTACGTAGTTTTAGATATAAGTTTCCTTATTGTAGTATATGGAATAATTTGTCTTGTTCTTAAGAGAATTGAGCTCACTCTAAAAGGATGAGAGAAACATTTTATTTCATATTAGATTTTGTTTCATTTCATTGCTTAGATGTTTAAGGATTTGTGTGTGATTGATGAATGAATTATAATGGAATACTTTACATGTCTCTTAAGTTAAGAGCTTCTTTCATTAATAATTTATCCATCTTAAGTTCTTGGTTTTAATCTCTGATTCATTAAGTGGTAATTGAGGTGAAAGTGGATTTCTTGAGTCAAGAACCATTTCAATATTATTCCTCTTTTTAAACTAATTGAGTTAGAGTTATAGAATATATTACTTTCAGCTTTTTGAATAGCCTTGTCTTTATTTCAAGTTTACGGTTTTATGAATGATTTCTCTATGATACTATAGGGAAGGACAACCAGGACCTCCTAAGTTAGGAGCCTTGTCTAAAGTATTCCCTTGCATATTATATTGAATCATAAACAATTTAGTTAGACATAGAGTTAGTTGCCTACTCCTGCATATATATTGTTGGCACCATTCACAAGCTCACGAGTTTCCCTGGTCGATAATTTAATGCAGCAATTTGTTCAAATAAATTGCCTCCAATAAGGAGTATTTGAGGTTTGCAGCCATGCATGTTGAACTTCTCCAATATTTCTCGGGCATACTTACCCTGAGAAACAAATAGTCCATCACTGCGTTGCCAGATTTCCAATCCCAGAAATAATGAAGGAGGCCCAAGTCCTTCATCTCAAACTCTCTAGCAAGATCCTCCTGCATGAAAGTATACACCTCATCACCCGTCAAAATCGATCATCTACATACGCACAACGATCAGCAACTTCCCTCCACCACCCTCCACTACAATATGGTATAGTTAGGATCCGCCTCACTCTTGGAGAATCCAAGTCCGGTGAAATAACTGTTTATTCGTGTGTACCAAGCACGAGGTGCTTGCTTCAACCCGTACAGTGCTCTCTTGAGTCTGCACACATGCGACTCACTGCTGAAGATCTCGAAACCTTCGGGTTGCTCTATGTACACCTCCTCCTCAATGACTCCATTGAGGAACGCAGTCTTCACATCCATATGATGGATGTGCCACCCCATCTGCGCTGAGAGAGCTAGGATCGTCTGTATGGAAGAGTACCTTGCGACAGGTGCAAAAGTCTCCTCATAATCGATCCCCTCTATCTGTGAGAAGCACAGCAACAAATCTGCCTTGTATTCACACTCTACACAATTGATTAAGGTTTTGCCTTTGTAGATCCATCGTGAACCCACCACTGATTTCCCCTCCGGTCTTGGGACAATCTCCCATGCACTGTTTCTGACAATCGAATCATACTCTTCCACCATGGCATCTACCCATGCGAGGTCCTCCACATCTTCCTCGAAAGAGGATGGCTCGATCACGACACATTTGCTCATAAGAGCCATGTATCCAGTGTACCGATCCGGTGACTGTCTCTGTCTGCGCTGTGCTGTAGGTGGTCCTGCAACCTTCTCTGCATCTTGAGCCAGTCGCTCAGCTTCTGTAGTGTGCTTGCGCCCTCTGATGGTTGGCGCTGCATGAGTGGTTTCTTCCACTCCATGAACTTCCTCTTGTGGCTGATCCACATTCGGAAGCTCATCCTTAGGAACTAATAGCTCCTCATCTGCATGCAAGTGTGGCTCCCTCTCAAGCGAACACTTCATGGCTTTCTCCTCCTGAAATTTGATATCCCGTCGCACACCAGTCTTGCGACTGTCTGGAAAATACACCTTCCGATAGTCAGAAGTATCAAACTGCAAACACATTCTAACCTCTCAAGGGTCGGATCTGGGCCTTCTTCCTGGCATCCTTCGTCACATGAATGTAAACAGGTGAACCAAAAATCCTCAGATGGGAAATATCAAGCCTCTTACCAGAAAGCGCCTCCTCGGGTGTACTCATGCCAAGTATCCTGTGAGGACAACGGTTCTGCACATATACTGCAGTATTGCATGCCTCAGCCCACAAGTGTATGGGTAGGCCCTCATCATGCAACATCGCCCGTGCAGCACCCACGATCATTCTGTTTTTCTCGCTTTCAAGAACCCTGCTCTCACGTGGGGTTATGGGGTGCGATGAGCTCTCTCTGAATCCCTTCTGCGCTGCAAAAGTCCTTGAATTCAGCAGAGATGAATTCACCACCATTGTCACTCCTAAGAGCCTTCACATGCTTCCCCGACTCCTTCTCAACCAGCGCCTTGAACTCACAGAACTTTGAGTATGTCTCGCTCTTCTTCTGCATGAAGAAGATCCAGCACTTCCGAGAAAAATCATCAACAAAGATCACATAGTACTTGTGCTTTACTGTCGAAGCTACTGAGAAAGGTCCACACACGTCTGTGTGAATTCTCTCAAGGATCGTCGTGGCGCGACTATCCTTCTCGTGAAAGGTGGCTTTCACAAATTTTCCCAAGGTACACCCCTTGCACTGATCTGACTGCGCAAGAGTGACCTTAGGAAGCCCAGTAGAAATCTGCTGCAGTATCTTCAAAGCTCCATGGTGAAGGTGGCCCAATCTCATGTGCCATAGCTCGCCATCATCTCGGCTCACCACTCCTTCCGCCTTGCATGCCATTGCTGCGCTGCCATCTACTTGCAACTGATAGTGTCTGATACTCTGAACCCCCATTCCTTCTCGGGGTTCTCCATTTTCTTGCACTCAGAAGAAAGCTTCTTCACCAAGACCCCCACATCATACCCCTTGTCTTCCAACATCGCCACAGAGATCAGATTCTTCATTAATCCTGGAACATGAAAAACTTCCTTCAATACAAAGGGTTTACCAGACTTCCTCTCAAAGGAAATGGTACCGATACCAGTTGCACTGTATCTACCATCATCGCCCATCTCGATGTGCACTCCAAGATCTTTCTCATCTAGATTTGAAAACAGATCTCGATCTCCAGTCATGTGAAAAGACGCACCACTGTCCAAGAACCATACTGATCCCATCACACTTGAAACCAAGCATGCGATCAACGAAAAATCCAGTTTGAACTGGGAGGCCAATGCCTCTCCCGCTGCAGATCCAGCAGCATGCTTATTTTTCTTCTTCTGCAGACAATTTGTGGCATAATGTCCGTGCTAGTGACAATGAAAACACTTCACCTTAGACATGTCTTGCTTCTTGCTTTTCGCACCGAAATGAGAAGCTTTCTTTCTCTTCCCCTTCTTTGCTTTGGCAGCCATAGCGCAATTTTCTTCATCAGATGCCTTTGATGAAGATCCGTCTCTGGTATTCCGCCGTATCTCCTCTTGCACAAGATCCGACCAAAGTCGCTCCCATCCTGGCAATTTCTCCCGACCATTGACAGAATCCTAATAGGCATGCCAACTCTTCGGTAGACCAAGGAGAGCCAAGCTCACCAATTCCTCATCATCGACAGTCACCCCCACACTTCCCAGCTCATCCCTGCTTTGGATGAACTTCGTGAGATACTTCGGCATACTGTCGCCTTTCTCCATCTTAATATGTTTGAGTCTATCCTTGAGCGCCAAATTCCTCTGGTCGCTCTTGCTCTGGAATAAATCTGTCAATGATTTCCACATCAAGTATGGAGAAGATTTTCCATGCATGCTGGATACAATGTGATCCTTCACGCCCTCCAACAGAATTCTTAGACATTTCGCCATCTTCTTTTGCCAAGCCTCAACTTGAGCAACATCAGTAGGCTTTGGGATCTCAGCTTCTATGAACTCCTTCAGCTCGTTATCATCTAATACCGCCTCCATCCGGTCCTTCCATGCAACATAATTCGAACTGCCCTCAAGGGCATATTCCAGTCGCAATCCATTGAAAGACATTTCAACTTTGGCACCAAGAAAACTACTGCAAATTCGAATTCCAAATTCTGCTGCAAATTCGAATTCCAAGCTCAAAACTCAGCTGCTTCTGGATCTGTGAGAACAAATTATTTCTAGCACAGAGATCGACTGTAAGGGAATTTACTGGATATATCACCTTTCAAAGAAAGGATGGATCCAGAGGCTACCTGGCCCGTTATAGACTCTGTCTATCGAAAATAATTGTAATCATTGTAATAGATCCGATGATCAATTCTGCTCTGATACCATGTAGAAATTTGAATAATTTGTTGAATTATTCACCGAGATTATCCTGGTTATACACTATTTAATCTTCATGCATAACACATAACCTCTTCTACAATTGATCATCAATATGGGGAAATAGAAAGCAGTCGCATGCGCTCATAAAACAATAATCAAGCACACATATCAACATAGTATGTAATGGGGAAAGCAATAGCTGAAAACCCCCAACTATCTGTATAATATAATGATGGATAACATGTAACAATACATAGCACAATACTCCTCACAAGTACTCAGTACTATCTCTAAAAGCTACACACAAAACTATATGAGATTTGAACAAGTCAGGGGTTCAAATCTCCTCCACAAGTCTACCTGCCTCTACTGCGCAATCCAAGTGAGTAATGAATGAGATCCAAGTTCGAATCCCACTAGCTCCAACTGCGAAATCTTCATTGGAAATCTCCTCCAAAGTGTGTGCAAATCTCATGCACAATCATGGTCACAACTGATAGTCAATCACACCCTTTCACCCACCTCTAACACTGGTCTCCACTGAACTGCCCATGCATTGCAGTTAACTGATGTGTTCATTAGTTGAATTATGAGTTAATAATTAGTGAATTAATTATTAATTAATTCACACCACTCATCACTAGTGTATTTTTCAGTTAGACTAAATACAACTAGTTCAACTAAGTTAAACATAACACAACTCCACCAACTGTCTCATCAAATCCACCAAACTCTGCCACTGGAGTTCTAACTGAAGTCAACCATGCATTAGCTCAACTAACCCTTAGGAAAAGCGTATTTCCTTCTGTCAGCTACATGTGCCACATCCAAGCATCAAACTGAAGTGCTCCAAGAGGAAAAGATAATGTTTATAGTCTAAATATTATTAAGGGTTAATAATATTTGACTGTTCTATTTTTAGCTCGATAGTCTAAAAATAGAAACCGCCCAATGTCTAAAAATAGAGGTCCATCTATTTTTACCAACTCGACCAATCATCCATAAATAGCATCCTGCAACTCATAGACCATGATCCCTATGTCTAAAAATAGACTTTGCGCCAAAAATAGCCTGCGGGCTCACTTAGTGAAGGCGACTTCATTTCACTAAGCTCCATCATCTTGTTGCATTTTCAACAATATGAAGTAAAATGCAGATGAGTTGGCTATTCTTATCAAATCTGGACCTTCATCTCTGTTGCAGAGTCACATACATCATGAAATGGCAGTGATGGATGCTGTCAAATTCATGTCTCTGGATGGAAATGAAAATGCGCTGCTGAAATGAAAAGATGCTGCTAATCTAATGAATCAAAACAGTGAACTAGTGAGCATGAAACCAAACTATTCTTGCTGCTGTCTAAACACAAAATAAATTATGCTGAAAGAAATCCAAAAGTTGCAATAAAGTAAATTTAAATCAATTTACATCAACTTGTCTTCTGATCCCTCATCATTAGTCCAACTATGATTTTCGGAAGTAACCATAAACAACTTGAGTAACTGATATCTAACTTGCAGAAAGTAAACTAATATCAAACCACACATTCATAATTCAATCCCTCACCATCAGTCCAGCTGTGGCTTTCGGAGGTAACCGAAGATGTCATGCACAATTTAATATTTCTAACTTGCAGAAAGGAAACTAATACCAAACTACACATTTCATAATACAATCCCTCACCATCAGTCCAGCTGTGGCTTTCGGAGGCAACTGAAGATGTTATGAGAAGTTTAATATATCTAAATTTGCAGAAAAGAAACTAATACTAAACTACATATTTCATAATACAATCCCTCACCATCAGTCTAGTTGTGGCTTTCGGAGGCAACTGAAGATGTTATGAGCAGTTTAATATATCTAAATTTAACTATTGAAGCAAATGAGCAAAACTGAATTAAACAAAGCAGTGCTGAAATTAAACAGAAACTAAGAAAAACAAATTAGCAACAGAACAATGTTAATTCCATATCATTAGTCAAAAAGCTATGAAAATGCCCGGGCTGCCTATCTATAACCTGAAACAAGAACACTGATCAGTGATTAATAACATAAAACATGAAAGACAGAAGTGAAATGGAAAGCATGAAAGTTTATAAATAGAAATGAAGCATATGTATCATGAAAAATGCAATGTATAAACATGTGAATGGATTATGGCACAATGAACTTTAAAGAAATAAAACAATAACTATACACTAATGCACAAAACCTCAGCTGAGCAGGGGCCGTCTACACCAGCCTTGGCAACAATCTTCAAGTATGAATTACGTTGGAAAACAGAGTCTTCTTATATTAAAATGTAGTCATAACAGTAAGGTAGTATTACGGATCAAAGGCAGCGTAATTACATTACAGAGCAGACTAATAAAAGATAACAGAGACTAATCGAGACTAACTCTATATGCGTATGCAAACGCATTATATATAACAAAAGAAATATAATTGTCTCCTAAAGTTTATGCTGGTGGAGAACACGTAGACCATTACGTCCACGGATCTAGGATCATGGCCGTATTGCAAAGTAAATCTATGAGGAGTGGATGCTTAAATTCGGCTATGGAGCCATGTACAGATGTCGACTTGTCCTCCGCAAGCTCAGAAATGGCCATATGAACCTTCACGTGACACGAAACAGAGTCATGTCACCGTGAGACTCCATGGTTGACTTCCATGTGGACGCCTTTGACCGCGGCTTCTTTATATGAGTTTGATCGAACCAATAGGACACGAACCATGTCCACATCATTTCTGACTTGCCCATGTGGCTCGTTTTTCCTGTAGACACCTGTAACATAGAGTTTCACAAAATAGCTGCGGAAAGTTGCAGCAGCTGCGGAAAGTGGCAAGATTCCGCAGCTAAATGAACAAAATCTAAATCAAACAACAGACACAAAAATATAGTTAAAAACCATGTTAGATGCTCTTTTGCAATTAACATACAATGATATTGACAACTTGGGAGGTTCAGGTTAGTGAAAAAGGTATAGAAAAGTGTATGGAAAAGATGCAGAATTGAGACTCAACATACCCCCACTGTGAAGGTGTTGCATGTCCTCATGCAACCAAAATTTTGATATTCCTTTCTCAGTTCATATGCCTTGACACTTCAGCCAGCACGTCTAATCCTCTCCTCCTCTTCCTTGGTGCTGCCAACATTCTGGGTTTCTTCATTAAGCACCTAAATTTGATATTAACCAGTGCTATGTTCAACTTCTGGCATTTCCTTTTCAATTTCTTGTTCTTCTTCTGCCATATTCCCAGATGTAGCATGGTATTATCATGGATGATTTTGTCCAGTTTGCCTTGTTCTTTCAATGTCTCATTTTCATTTTTGATGTGCTTATTTAAAAGCTCTAGCTCAAAGATTTCTTGTTTTAGTGATTGGACTAAATCATCCTGTACTGTATGAGGCTGGATGGATGAAGTACTCGGACCTGTAGCTGCCTTTTCCAAAGATTCTATATAGTCATATACTTCCTGCTGCTTGGGGTCTATTTCAGGTGTCATTTTTGTTGGGCTATTTCCAAAATGCCGTGAAGGAGAGTTATCTTCAAAATCTGGCTGAGGAGGGCTCACATCAACATTTTGCTGAGAATGGGATGGACTATGGTCAATGTCTGACTGAGAATGAAATGAACCAGGTTCACTAACTGACTGAGATGGACTATGGTTAGCTGGGGACTGTTCAGATGTCTCCTCTCCCAAATCAATGAAATGAGGACCCTTCATTTGCGTTTTCCTCAATTTCCCCTTAAGTCTGTTGCTTCTTCTCACACGCTGTGGTACACTGTCCTTTTGTTTTTGTTTTCTTTTCTCTGTCTTCTTGGCCAAATATGACTATTTTTGAAGATAAACTAATCTTTCAGATAACACTTGATGATCTTCTTCTTCAGAAGAAGGGGTTTTATGTATAGCCTCAATAGTTTTTCTCTCTTTTGGTGTTATTGGCTTCTTACCCTTGATTTCTTTCTTCTTCCTCTTTGACAGTCTCTCTTCCCTATCAGTTCTTTCAATTGTAGTAGTAAGAGTATTTTGAATTTCATCAATTGTTCTTTTTCTCCTACTTCTTCTTGTTGTGCTACCTTCAGGAATTTCCTGAGGTTCCTCAAAGAAATTTCTAACCAGAAATTGTTCCCATGTGTCTTTATTTTCCTTTAACTCCTTTTCAATCAAAATTTTTACAAGGCCGTGGTGATATAGATGGGGTTCTACATCTCCTAAATGTTTCTGAACAGTCACGGACATTTTCTTCAAACTATTGAATAGAAAATATGGGAGATTGAGAGTTTGATTATCTAGAAAATTCATCAATAACCTGGTATGGTAAATATACATGGACCCAAAACGGCCTTCACATGTAATGAATTTCTGAACAACTAGTAGTAAAGTAGCCCATTCCTCTTTCAAAGCATGCACAGGAATTCCTCTTTTAAAAAAAGTTATGTCCATACCTTGGTTTCGTAAGATTGTTCTACATGCTTCATCACCGATGCTTTTATTCTTAAACCAACGCTCACCCTCCTGAAGAAGTTCCGTGGCTGTTGCTATAGATGCTTCATTGACTGCAAACTTAAGGTCTCCAATCTCTGCTTCCAAGCCATTAAACGACCTTGCGAATGCCTTCGTCACTTCTTTATGATAACCTCTGAATTTCTGGATAAACCGCAGCCAATTTGATTTCTTCAATATATCCCTTACTTGCGGATATCCCTCCATAAACTTAGGTCCTTCCGGTTCTGCTCTTAGCAATTTTCCCATTCTTCTTTTCTGCTCTTCACAAATTTGCCTGCGTGAGGGTTTAATGGAAACAGAACGGTTTAATGCACAGAGATGAGCACAATGACTGTGGGTAAATGTCAGAGAGTGGGTATACAGATTATAACGTAATAGAGAGCGGAATGGAGTGAACAGAACAGAGAGGGGTTTTCGTGAGCACAACAGAGAGCACGACAGAGAGATTAACAGAGTATAACACATCCGGCAACGTTTTGAATTTTGGTGGCTGCACAATAAATATGAGCACGTTTCAACAACGTTTATGGATTTATGTGGCTGTAAGAGTCTGTGGTCAAATCAAATACGTCTCATTGTCACCGGTGGAATATTGGAACATGAGTGAAGATCGGGGGTTTAATGATGGAACCGTTTGAGAATGAAGGCGAGAGGATGATATGGAGATCGTGAAAGGTTACGGAATTGTCAATATAATCATTGCACATAATGGATAGAGCTCATGGTTCAGAACTATATAAAAATGTGTTTTTCAATGCTATTTGAAATAAATTTTATTCATACCTTTGGAATCTTTTCCTTTTCCCTTGGTCTTCAACTAATTGCTCTTCATTTGTGTCTTGAATGCTCCATGTCTTCATTTTTGATCCTCTCATATGAATTTTATTTCATGATTATGGAAATAACATTTGGTTGTACATTCTTTTGAAAACAGAGTTGTAGTTGCGGAATCTGCTTCTAGCTGCGGAAACTGGAGTCAGCTGCGAAAACATATGTCAGCTGCGGAAACGGATACAGCTATTACTTGGATGAATGGAGATGAACAGATGACAAATGACCAGATGGAAATGGTCATGAAAAAGATTTTTATTGATGAAATGGAATGAAATGGGTGGAATGGAGTGAAATGAAGTGGAATGGAGTGAAATGAAGTGGAATGGAGTGAAATGAAGTGAAATGAAATGGAATAAAGTGGAATGGAATGGAGTGAATGGTCACAAAACTTGTGAAATGAAAGAGAGATTTTTTTTTTTTTGGAAAATATAGAGTGTCAGGTGTTCCTGATTTTCACCCTATATTTTCTGTATAAGACTGCCAATCAGTGATTGGTTTTCAGGCTTATACAATATATATATATATATTAACTGAAAAGAACAGAAGCTAGGCTGGTGGAGAAGAAGAATTCTTCTGTACTAGCCTGATTGCAGAACTTTCTTGAAACATTTTGACAAAATCCTCTTTCGAGAGTGGCTTATGATAAACTTTCAATCTATGGCCATTCACAATAAGAGGAGTTTGAAACTCATCAATGGTCTTGATTCTTACCGCTCCATTGCTAAAGATCTTATCAATCTCATATGGCCCAAGCCAATGAGTCTGAAATTTTCCTTGGAAATCTTTAAACTTGGAATCAAATAACAATGCCCAATCTCCTTCTTGAAACTTCTTCTCTTTGATGTACTTGTCATGCCATTTATCTCTTTGATATTGAACTAGATCAGTTCTTAAAATTGCTTCTTGTCTGATCTCATCTAGCTCATTTAATTGCTCCATTCTATGCTTTTGGGCTTCTGATAAGTCCATCCCCAACTGAACTGCTATCTTGAAGGTCTTGACTTGGAACTCAATGGGGAGCAAGACTTCTTCCCCATAAACAAGTTCATAGGGAGAATGTCCTGTTGTATTTCTCCATGTAGTTCTGTAGGCCCACAAGGCTTCAGGAAGCCTTTCTGCCCAATCTCTTCTATGTAGATGAACAGCTTTGGTGATGATACTTTCGAGAACTTTGTTGGTAGACTCCACTTGACCATTTGCTTGTGGATGGTAAGGAGTAGATCTTCTATGCTTGATTTTGTATTCTTCCATCAGCTTCTCCACCAGGTTGGATGTGAATTGGCTTCCTTGATCTATCACAATTTCTCTTGGAACACCAAAGCGAGTAAAAATATCCTCATAAAGAAAATGAACAACCGAATTTTCAGTAGCAGATACTAATGCTTTGGCTTCTACCCATTTAGTAACATAATCAGTACAAACCAATATATACTTCTTTTTCTTAGATGGTGGATTAATAGGTCCAATGAAATCTAAAGCCCATTTTTCAAAGGGTTCAATGAGTACCTATGGTTGCAATGGCATTTCACTTGAAAGGGTAGGTTTCCCTACTCTTTGGCAGCTGTCACACCTTTTGACATATTGTTTTGCATCTTTGAAAAGAGAAGGCCAATAATATCCTAAAGAGAGGATTTTATAGGCCGTCCTTTTGTCTGCAAAGTGTCCGCCGCATGGTTCATCATGACATGCCTTAAGAATATCAGGCATTTCATCTTCCCTGACACATCTTCCGATCACAAGATCTGGCCCTGTTTTAAACAATTCGTTAGAAATCCATGAATATTTTGAACTCTCCTGAATAATTTTTCGTTTTTCACTTGGAAATAAATGTGAAGGTAGTTTCCCTGTAACCAAATAGTTAGCAATATTTGCATACCAAGGGGTCTTAATAGTTACTGCAAACAAGTATTCATCAGGAAACTTATCCTCTACAAGAGAATCTTCTTTAGTATTCTGAATCCTAGACAAGAAATCAGCTACTGTATTCTGTTTTCCTGGTCTATCCAACACAGTAATATTGAATTCTTGCAAAAGTAAAAGCCATCTTGTCACTCCGCCATTAGTAACAGGTTTGTTCATTAAATATCTAATTGCAGAATGGTCAGTATGAATAAAAGTTTCATAGCCTGTTATGTAATGTCTAAACTTATTAATCGCATGAACAACAGCTAAGAACTCTTTTTCAGTCACAGTATAGTTCAACTCTGTGGGAGTCAAATTTTTACTGGTGTAATAAATGGCATAAGGAATTAAATCTTTTTGACCCAACACAGCTCCAAGAGCTGTATCTGAAGCATCCGTAGAAATATGAAAAGGGAGTTTCCAATTTGGTCCCCTCAAGATAGGTGCTTCAGATATTCTTGTTTTCAAAGTTTCAAAAGTTGATTGACAATCAGGATCCCATTTAAATTCACAGTCTTTTGTAAGCAATTTGAAGAGTGGAGATGCTATTTTAGTGAAGTTTTCTATAAATCTTCTATAGTAACCAGTAAATTCTAGAAAACTTCTAACATCTCTTTGACAATTTGGAATAGGAAACTTGGAGATGACTTCAACTTTTGATCTATCAACCTTAATCCCATCTCCCAAAATATGATGTCCTAAAACAATCCCTTCAGTAAACATCATAAAGCATTTTTCATGGCTTAATGAAAGGTTTGTTTCTTTACATCTTATAAGAACTTTTTCCAAATTTTCTAATGCCTCTTCAAATGAATTACCATAAACCGTAAAATCATCCATATAAACCTCTACACAATCATGGATTAGATCAGAAAAAATTCCTAGTACTGCTCTTTGGAATGTTGCTGGTGCATTACATAACCCAAAAGGAAGCACTCGGTAGGCAAAAGTTCCCCATGGACAAGTAAATGTGGTCTTATCTTGATCTTCAGGTGCTACCTGAATTCGATTATAGCCACTAAAACCATCCAAAAATGAAAAGTACTTTTTGCCTGCTAATGTATCTAATACCTGATCGATAAAGGGCAAAGGAAAGTGATCCTTCAAAGTTGCTTTGTTCAATTCCCTGTAATCAATGCATACCCTCCATTTACCATTCTTTTAGGTACTATAACCAAAGGAGAAACCCATCGGCTATCTGAAATTGGATAAATGAAGTTTGCATTGAGAAGTTTTTGGAGCTCTTCTTTCACTATCTCCCTAAGATTCGGATTCATCCTTCTTTTAGGTTGTCTGATTGGTCTACTGTTTTTCTCAATATAGATATGATGGATACAAGTCTTAGGATCAATACCTTTCATGTCAGTATACTCCCATGCAAATGTAGTAGAATGTTTTTGCAAGATTTTGGTTAGTTCTTCTTGTTGTGATTCTTCCAAAAGTTTGTTGATATTCAGTGTTTTTCCTGGAAAAATCTCAATACTAGAACTACCAAACTCTTCCATAGAGTAAAGAGACATTTGTCTTGATGATAAATATTCTATGTCAGATTCCAACTGAAATTGTGTGGGGTCATATTCTGAAGATGTCTCAAAATTTTCTAATGTGTTCAGAATTTGACTATCCTCACCGATTTCAGAAATGGTAAAGACAGGTTGTATAATGTCCTCATCATCGACCCATTCATTGTCTCCTACTTCTGTGATTGCTCTTGCTGGAGGATACAAATTGAATTTCTTTGTCGAATTACCATTAGAAATGTACATGTCCCCAGATCTACAACTAATAAAAGTATCAGCTGTGGCTAGCCAAGGTCTTCCTAAGATAAGTGGGTGCCCTCCTAGATTACTCTTGGGAGTCAAAATCATAAAATCTACTGGATATTCCCAAGAATCTAAGGAGACTGAAATATCTTCTAATACACCATCCGGTTTAATAATGGATCGATCTGCAAGTTGCAGTAAAGTAGGTGTAAAAATAAGGTTAGGAAGTTTTAGCTGGTCCATAGTCTGTCTACTCATAATGTTGATAGCAGCCCCTAAGTCAATCAATGTGTTTGGAATTTCTATCCCATTTATATGTGTCTTGACAATTTGACTTCCTGGATCTACATACTTCTGCATGGTAATTTTTCCCATCATAATATCTGCAATTTTTCCTACCAGGTGGATTCTTCTTGTGTCTTTTAGTTTCCTTCCCGGTCTTTTGAAACTCAACTCCTTTATTGTTTTTGCTAGAATAGGAATCTCTCGAATGGCTTGTAGCAAGGGAATCTTGATACAAACATTCTTTAATTCATCTAGAAAATCATAGTTAGGCAACAAGATTTGTTTTTCCACCCCTTTATCAATTTGTAATCTTTCAGGGAAAGGAGGTGTGGATGAAGATGCATGTTGCTCAACTATAGGAGTTGTGGGGGTTAACTTTTCTTTCTCTTTTTGAATGTTTGAGTTTTGAAGAGATGCTTCCTCAGAACCCTTATTGACTTTAAGAGAGTCCTCCTTAGAGGTATCTTGATCTTGGACATCTATAGAAGGTTTTTTCTAAAACTCTACCAGACCTGAGTTGTACATCATTGAGAGGAACAATCATATAGGTAGGAAATTGTTGTCCTTCTATCATGTAAGTATTCTGAGGATTTTTATTGTTAGGATTTGGCAATGGCTGAGCTGGAAGTTGATTTGTCTTTTGTTGGTATGGAAGCATGAGTTGAGGATTTGGATTTTGTTGAGAAGGTTTTTGTTGTGGAAATGGCAATGAAAGTTGTGGATTTGGGTTTGCAAGTTGTGGAGCTTGTTGATTTTGAAAAGATAGAGGATATTTATAAAATTGAGAAAATCTCCCATAAGGATTTTGCATCCCTTGTACCCATGGCTGATATGAATTTTGATGTTGAGGCCAAGGTTGTTGCCAGGATTCCAATTTGGTGGGGTTTGAAAATTCATAGGGTTGTTAAACCCTTGAGTTTGTTGTCCCTGCCAAGGTCTCCTTGCGACAAAACAGAGAGATTCTACTGAATTTGGGTCTTCTTGAAAAACAGCTTTGAGTCCAGGAATTGAAGGACAATCCTTGATCTCATGATTCTCTGAGAAAACCATACATGTTTCTACAACTTTTGCATCCAAGGGAAATTCCCTTAAAGCATGTTTCTTCCTACATTTTGGACAAAAGATGGCTAAAGCATCTGTTTCTGCTTTCTGCTTGTGTTGGATTTTAAGGGTGTCTAGTTGTTCACTAAGGCTCCCTAAGATATCAGTTTTGAACTCATCAAGCATATTACCAATCTCTGCCCTACTTACCGATCTAGTTGCAGATTTGTTAGCCCTAATAAGAGAAGAATCCCTAGGCCCTTTTCCAGTTTTAGATTTTCCTCTTGAGAGATGGATACATAGTTCTGTTATATCACGAAATGGAAGTTGAGAAATGTCTCCTTTCCCCATCATGTTTAAAATGTCTATCCATTCATCTCTAATGGCTTTTAATAAGAGGGCTTTCAAGGTTTCATTATCTAAGTTGCTCATCTTTGCTCTTTTCAAGTTGTATTGAAATCTTTCAATTAAGTCTTCCAAATTTTCATCTTCTCTTTGCATCATTTTGAATACCTCATCCTTGTGATTGGTGGGCATACAATAGTCCAAGTATCTATCCAAAAATGTTTGTTTCATATCATTCCAAGTCCTAATAGATTGAGTGGCTAATCCCATGAACCATTTCAAAGCAGATCCCTTCAAAGTTGAAGGAAACAGTTTGAGTTTTTTAGAGTCTTCCATATAGTCATAGGTTCGGCACACAACTTCAAACTCAAACAGAAATGTTTCAGGATCCTCACTTCACAATCCATAAAAATTAGGGAGAACAGATGGTGAGATATTCTTCATCGTTGCATGAGTTTCCTCATCAACTATAGGGAATCCAAACAAGTTGTTTCCTTCCCTATTTCTACCATTATTTCCTTCACCATTGTTGTCTCCATTGTTTCCTCCTCTTCTACCTCTACCTCTACCTCCATCTATTACTTCCTCCGCCATGATAGTTTCTTTAGAGTCCTTAAAGTCTTCTAGTTTTTCTACCAAGGGAGAATGAGAGAAAGTCTCTTTGTTTTCTAAATGGGATTGAGTAGGTGGTATAGGAGAATCCTCTAATTTAGCTGTTCCTTGACTTCCAAAAATCTTAAGGCTAGGGGTAGATGGTGGTGAATCTGGTCTATGCCTTGAAGAAGATGGAGTTGTGAAAATCGAACTCTTGGCTTTAGCTATAAACCTTCCCCTAGAATCTCTTGCTCTATGCATGTCATTTTTTATTCTTTTTTTTTTTAAATTTGGGCTAATAATTCTCTTTCTGATCTTCCAGATCACACTAGGTGCAAGAAGAGAGCATACTTAAGAAATTACTAAACCAATAACTCTCTTTTCTGATCCTCCAGATCACACTAGGTGCAAGAGGAGAGCATACTTCAAGAAGTTATCAAGTTTTCCTTCTTTTATGATTTTATGTTTTTTTTTTTAAGAAATTGGCTACCTAGTTACACTTCCCCGGCAACGGCGCCAAAATGTTTGGTCAATTTAGTGTGTCCTAAATTGCTGCATTTAATTTGTCAATCCGGGATTCGTAAGCTGATGAAGTGCGGCGCACTATATGTGCAAGATAACCTTTTTCTTAACTTTTTGTCGTTTTTGGTTTTCTAAGGTGAGATGGAAATTCTAAAATAAAAACAAGTATGGTTATGTTTGTTCAAGGAAATGATATCCTCTATAATGATTTACCAACTTGAAACTTAAAAAAGAATTTGAAACATACAATGACAAAACTTGAAAGGAAATGAAAATGTGCTGCTGAAATGAAAAGGTGCTGCTAGTCTAATAAATCAAAACAGTGAACTAGTGAGCATGAAACCAAACTATTCTTGCTGCTGTCTAAACACAAAAGAAACTATGCTGAAAGAAATCCAAAATTTGCAATAAAGTAAATCTAAATCAAATTACATCAACTTGTCTTCTGATCCCTCATCATTAGTCCAGCTATGATTTTCGGAAGTAACCATAAACAACTTGAGTAACTGATATCTAACTTGCAGAAAGTAAACTAATATCAAACCACACATTCATAATTCAATCCCTCACCATCAGTCCAGCTGTGGCTTTCGGAGGTAACTCAAGATGTCATGCACAATTTAATATTTCTAACTTGCAGAAAGGAAACTAATATCAAACTACACATCCATAATTCAATCCCTCACCATCAGTCCAGCTGTGGCTTTCGGAGGCAACTGAAGATGTTATGAGCAATTTAATATATCTAACTTGCAGAAAAGAAACTAATATCAAACTACACATTTCATAATACAATCCCTCACCATCAGTCCAGCTGTGGCTTTCGGAGGCAACTGAAGATGTTATGAGCAGTTTAATATATCTAAATTTAACTACTGAAGCAAATGAGCAAAACTGAATTAAACAAAGCAGTACTGAAATTAAACATAAACTAAGAAAAACAAATTAGCAGCAGAACAATGTTAATTCCATGTCATTAGTCAAAAAGCTATGAAAATGCCCGGGCTGCCTATCTATAACCTGAAACAAGAACACTGATCAGTGATTAATAACATAAAACATGAAAGACAGAAGTGAAATGGAAAGCATGAAAGTTTATAAACAGAAATGAAGCATATGTATCATGAAAAATGCAATGTATAAACATGTGAATGGATTATGGCACAATGAAATTTAAAGAAATAAAACAAGAACTATACACTAATGCACAAAACCTCAGCTGAGCAGGGGCCCTCTACACCAGCCTTGGCAACAATCTTCAAGTACGAATTACGTTGGAAAACAGAGTCTTCTTATATTAAAATGTAGTCATAACAGTAAGGTAGTATTACGGCTCAAAGGCAGCGTAATTACATTACTTGTAGCAGCGGAATTCGTAGATTTGAGTACTGTAGCGGAAGACTTGTATGCTTGTAGGCTTTGATAGCAGAAATAGCTTCAATTATGAAAAATACACGGGGTATTTATAATAATAATATTTTATTAATAAGATATGACATGATTGAATGATTACAATGAGGTCCCGTTTTTATACCTATGCAGGCACCTTTTCATGAAGAGGCATGTCTTTTGGACATGCCTTTTCAGTTAACTAATGACTTTTTAACATAATCTTAATTGATTAACTAGTAATTACATTTATTCTATTTTATTCTATTAATGACTATTTTTAATACT
Source organism: Pinus albicaulis (assembly GCA_034641835.2). NCBI lineage: Eukaryota > Viridiplantae > Streptophyta > Pinopsida > Pinales > Pinaceae > Pinus > Pinus albicaulis. The sequence continues at coordinate 140,649 of JAXQQM020084081.1, forward strand.
TAAGTTATGAATTAGGTTCATAACACCCTCTACACCAGCCTTGGCAACAATCTTCAAGTACGAATTACGTTGGAAAACAGAGTCTTCTTATATTAAAATGTAGTCATAACAGTAAGGTAGTATTACGGCTCAAAGGCATCGTAATTATATTACAGAGCAGACTAATAAAAGATAACAGAGACTAATCGAGACTAACTCTATATGCGTATGCAAACGTATTATATATAACAAAAGAAATATAACTGTCTCCTAAAGTTTATGCTGGTGGAGAACACGTAGACCATTACGTCCACGGATCTAGGATCATGGCCGTATTGCAAAGTAAATCTATGAGGAGTGGATGCTTGAATTCGGCTATGGAGCCATGTACAGATGTCGACTTGTCCTCCGCAAGCTCAGAAACGGCCATATGAACCTTCACGTGACACGAAACAGAGTCCCGTCACCGTGAGACTCCATGGTTGACTTCCATGTGGACGCCTTTGACCGCGACTTCTTTAGATGAGTTTGCTCGAACCAATAGGACACGAACCATGTCCACATCATTTCTGACTTGCCCATGTGGCTCGTTTTTCCTGTAGACACCTGTAACATAGATTTTCACAAAATAGCTGCGGAAAGTTGCAGCAGCTGCGGAAAGTGGCAAGATTCCGCAGCTAAATGAACAAAATCTAAATCAAATAGCAGACACAAAAATATAGTTAAAAACCATGTTAGATGCTCTTTTGCAATTAACATACAATGATATTGACAACTTGGGAGGTTCAGGTGAGTGAAAAAGGTATAGAAAAGTGTATAGAAAAAATGCAGAATTGAGACTCAACAATTGTCCAAATAAAATTCTAGAAACATATTATGAAAAAGGCATCACAATGTGACAAAAGACATCCAACTTCGCACTTGAAAAATAAATCTTGTCATTGAAATGGTATAACAAATATTGTTGAAAATACAATAAAAACATAATATAAATTTACAATAAATGAACACAATACTCAAATCGATTTAACAAATATTATTGGAAATAAAATAAGAAAAAAAAATTTTCATAAAATTGACAAAATATAAAAATTAATGACAAACACTTACTCTCATCCATATGTGAAAACCAAAAAAATAACAAATAGAGTAGCCATGGTCAACCCATTCACAACCATGATTACCATTATGACCTTTGGTAAACCCATTCACAATCATGATTACCATTGTGACCCTTAGTTAACCCATTCAGAACCATGATTAGCATTGTGACCTTTCCTTAACCAAGGTCAGCCTTCATTTTCTTAATGGAACATTGTTAACTATGATTCACAATGGTCAAGCACAAGCAACCAAAATTAGTAATAATATCCTTTAAACAATTAAAAGCATGATCAATTACCTGCTTTTATTTAGCCATATTCAACCAAAATCAACCATGGTCATCAAGTTAAACATGGTCACACATGGTCAAGTTTATTCCTGCATGGTCAACATTAATGTAACAAAAATCAACATCAACGTAACATTGTTTGATTAATGTAACATAAATAATGGTTGACCATAGTCAACCTTAGTCAATCATGGTCAAACTTAATCAATTCTCTTCAACCTCGAATAACCTTATTAACCATGGTCAACCTTATCAATTTTCTTCAATCATTGTCAACTTAACACAACAATTTTGAACCATAATCACCCAACATAAACTATAATTAATGGTAGTTTATGAATCAAATATACAATAACAATTACATTAATAAATGTAATTAACCTACACCAATAACTATTTTCTATATTTATAGACAAATTAACATATACACATCTAAATATATATTAACCAACATCAATATCAATTTTCTATATTTTTGCAGTTATGATTATCCATCACCACTATTGGAAACTGAAATTTATTTTATGTTTTATATATACAAAAATTATACTGCATACAGACAAAATGAAATGCAGTATACGATGATCAATTTGCACATCGATTTCCATTATTAAATGCACATGCCTGGCAAGCCTATGATTATTTTTCATAAAATATAATCCTTCTGTTTCATCGCTATGGAATGATAGGGCCAGGATTTTGCATACTTAAATAAGCAGTGACTTGGGGGAGACCGTCTGCGTCCTGATAACCGGGATGGGTTCCGGAAAAAACAGATTGACACTCTCGTATTTACAGGAATGCTTTGCCGTAAATATGTTTAGCGGCCTGTAGGACTAGTGCGACAGTTTGCAAATGATTCAGACAACAGCTTTGCCTGTAGGAATTGTGCAACAGTTTTCAAATGATTCAAACAACTGTTTTTTCTCTTAGTGTGATGGATTCCTGAACTTAACTTAACTTAAATTATGTCCATTGCGGATTTTTGGAATGTCTCCTATTCCTAAGAGAGATCAATTATTTCACTTCTTTCCTACTCATCAAATTCCAGGATAGCCTCAGAATCTACAATGGACTTAACAACCTCAAAAACTGGGTCATGTGCCTCGGCCAGCAATATTCTACTCTGCCACACCAATACACAGATGTTTCAAAAGGCTGGCTGAAGCGTTTGAAAATCTTTAGTCGAGCTTCCAGTGACTGGCTGGATCGGTTGTAACTAAATCCTTGCAATTCAAAAAGCTACCATGTGTGAGGGACATGACTACTCATGGTGTTCCTAATTCTATTCTGGTTTGTGCACATACACTCGGGAAAAGGGTAAGCCACCACATCACGCCCTGCTTTAGTTGTTCTGAAAACTGGTTGCCCCAGAGATTGGTTATGCAGATCCCTAACAATGGCGTTAAAATCTTCTTCACCCAATGTTTCGTCAAGAAAGTGTAGGATCATCTTTCTTTTGTTGGGAGTTATGTGCTTTCTGTGGCCTGCGTATGCCCTGTGGCCCTGTTACACAATCATCATATACATCTATCAATTTCATGACGCATGGAATATATAATAGAATTCTAAGGATAACAGTACCTGAATCGCACGGCCCATGTTTCCTCCATGTGATGCCATGAAAACATCGTTGTCTAGTGACACAATGTAATCGATTGCAGCAAGAAGCGATGCTCTGTTGGTCAGAGGTTCGAGCTCTCCTGGCAACGCCAGGCTTTGTTTGTTGTAAAGATTAGGGAAGTGTTTGATCAGAGGCTCCAGTTCCTTCTTTCCTCCTAACAGCTCTCCGCCCCCCCAGTATATGCGGCCATTTTTCGGCGCCCCCAGCGCTTTAAGAAGCCTGCTACAAGTTTGATGATGGATGATAGGGGTATAGTGAACTTTTTTTTAATGCTTAAAAGAACAGAAGGGGATTAAAAGAAAAGAAAATAACCTGGCGATTTCCATGGCGTTAAGAGGACAGAGACCTGCAAGCTTGCGCTCTGTATAAGTCATATTGGATCTGTTGGAATTTTGCTGAATTCCAAAATAATAAAAATCATTTCTAATACGCAGAAATACAAATAAATTTCAGATAATAAAGTGAAGGGTGACAGAAGTTTTCTAAAATCTCGTAAAAAAATTTTCTATTTCATATAAAAAAAAACTGCTGTTACATTTCTTCCTCAAAAGAGGGATTTACAAAATAATTTTGACTGCTGCAAACACAGTTCAACAATTATCACTCTTTCATTTACAAATGACACTTTGTCTCACTAAAAACATTCATTTCTGTGAATACTCTGTTTCTCAAAACACTCTGCTGTGTTTTTCAAACAATACACTGTTGTGCATAAAATCTATTCTCTGTCTCTCTGTTTTTAAATATGCTGTTGTGTATCAAAAACATTACATTACAAAAATGACTCTGTTCTGTGTATTACAAAACAAATATCTGAGTCATAAATTTACTCAACCACCAAAAATATCACCGCTTGACAATCTTTAATGGGCTCATTACTTCTGTCAGCGTCGCTTCATAATATGCATTGATAGCAAATTGACCGGTGGCTCTGTGATATTTTCTCCTTCCCGCACTGCTGTGCTGTGTAATTAAAACATTACATTCTGCTGTCTTTTTTTTATTTATATATATACACACTGCTGTGTAATACAAAAAATACACTTCACGGCTTTTTAATATATGTGATGTGCATATATTAAAAATAAAACAAATAAAATATTAACAACGACTTATGTTTATTTAAAAACCAAATGCCGTATTAAAACATTTGACCGGCATTCTTTTTATAACATGTAACATATAACATGTGGGCCGTATTATATTTGGGCCCCCCAGCTGATGACGTCAGCAACAATTCCGAGGGGGTTCATTCCTCTGCCCACAAACTTTCATTGACCCCTGCGGACAGTCTTGCCGCCTGCACTTTGTTGTGCTACGCTGCCGTATGTGGGCAGTTGGAAATTAATTCCAACAATCCCCCTTAATTTCAACTGCTGGGTTTTCCTGCATACCCATGCATTTCCTGAAATATTCAAAGCTTTTCTGCTGTAGTGGCTTTGTGAGGATATCTGCAAATTGATCCTCCGTTTTGCAATGCTGCAAAACAATCTCGCCATTGCTAACCAATTCCCGTATGAAATGAAATTTGGTGTCAATGTGTTTTGTCCTCTTATGAAAAACAGAATTTTTAGACAATGCAATCACTGAACTATTGTCACAAAATATCACTGTCCCTTTTACCTGTTCTTGACATAAGCTTCTCAACATTTTCCGCATCCAAACTGCTTGACACGCTGCTGCTGTAGCTGCCACATATTCTGCCTCTGCTGTAGACAACGCTACAACGGGTTGTTTCTTAGAAGCCCATGAAATGGCTCCTGAACCCATATGAAAAACATAACCGAAAGTGCTCTTCCGATCATCTACACTTCCAGCCCAATCACTGTCCGTGTATCCAACTAAATCTGAATTTTCTGAAGTAGTATACAAAATACCAAACCTTTTAGTACCTTTAACATACCTCAAAATTCTTTTTGCTGCTTGCCAATGTGCATCCTTTGGCTTTTCCATGAACCTGGAAATCAAACTAACAACATGCATTATGTCCGGCCTAGTTGCAGTCAAATACATGAGGCTGCCAACTATGCTCTTGTATAAACTAGGATCAAAATCCTTGCTGCTGTCCTCTCTGCTGAGTTTTAATCCCATCACTGTGGGAGTGATTGTTTCTTTGCATTCCTGCATGTTAAATCTTTCAAGCACCTCATTAACATACTTTGCCTGTGAGATAAAAATCCCATTTTCATCTTGTTCTACTTCTATTCCCAAGAAGTATCTCAGCAAGCCCATATCAGTCATTTCAAATTCTTCTTTCATGACTGTTTTAAAATGTTCAATAAGGCAATCATCATTACCTGTAAAAATAACATCATCAACATACAAGACTACAATAAAAATTTTACCATCTTGTTCTTTGATGTAGAGGGTGGGTTCTCCCTCACACTTTTCAAAACCATTTTCTAGTAGATATGAATCTATCCTACTGTACCACGCTCTTGGCGCTTTCTTTAGCCCATAAAGAGCTTTCTTCAACTTACACACTTTGTGCTCTTGGCCTTTCTTCTCATAGCCGAGATGTTGTTCAATGTAAACCTCTTCCATTAACACTCCACTCAGGAATGCTGACTTCACGTCCATTTGGTAAACTTTCCACTTGTTTTGTGCTGCTATGGACAACACTGCTCTCACGGTTTCCATTCTGGCAACCGGTGCAAAAGTTTCATCATAATCTGTGCCATGCTTCTGCTTATAGCCTTTGACAACAAGTCTTGCCTTGTGTCTCTCTATCTTGCCTTCAGCATTACTCTTCGTCTTGTAGACCCATTTAACACCAATGACATCTTTACCTTTTGGGAGTTCAACCAAATCCCAAGTTTTGTTCCTCTTTATGGCATTAAGTTCCTCATCCATAGCTTCTATCCATTTCTTATCCTTGATGGCTTCTTCGAAATGAACAGGATCATCAACATGAAAATATAAAGCAAACAAAGAATTGATACCTTCATTAGCTATATCTTGTTCATAAATATCTTTCAAACTTCTGAATTTCTTACCTCTTTCTATAGGTGTACAAGTACTTGAAGAAGCACTTGAATTTCCTCCTTGTGGTGTGCTTGGAGAAGCACTGTCATTTCTCCTCAAGGGTGTGCTCTGCTGCTCTTTTGTTGGTGTTGTTGTTTGGGGATGTATTTCAGCCAACTCATCATCATTTTCATCATGAGATAAACAGTGTTTAACATTCATTGTTTTCTCTATGCTTCCATCCCAAGCTTCCTCTTCAATGAACTGAATGTCCCTGCTCACAATAAACTTCTTGCTGGATGGGTTATATAACCTGTATGCTTTGGATTCCTCACTGTATCCAATGAAAATACATTTCTCCCCCTTGCTGTCCAACTTCTTCCTGAGCTGATCCGGAATGTGTGCATAAGCCACACATCCGAAAACCTTCATATGTGTGACACTTTGCTTTGCGCCACTCCATGCCTCTTCTGGCACTTTGTTCATAACTGCTTTTGTAGGGCACCTGTTCAAGATATACGCTGCACAATGTACAGCTTCAGCCCAATAATCATTCGGCAAGTGCTTTTCCTTTAACATACTCCTCGCCATGTCCATTATGGTTCGGTTCTTCCTTTCGGCTACTCCATTTTGCTGCGGAGTATATCTAGTTGTAAACTGCTTTTGAATACCATTTTCTCTACAAAACCGTAGAAAATCTTTAGATATATACTCACCTCCTCTATCAGTCCTTAAGACTTTGATATGCAGCCCACTTTGTTTCTCAACAAGTGCTTTGAAATTGCAAAATTTTTCAAACACTTCACTTTTTTTTTTCAAAAAGTAAACCCAAGTTTTTCTTGTAAAATCATCTATAAATGTTAAGATATAGTGGTTGTTCGCAAGTGATGGAGTTTGCATTGGTCCACACACATCTGAGTGGACAATCTCTAAGGGTGCTTTTGCCCTTATGCTTTTCTCGGAAGGAAAACTTTCTCTGTGTTGTTTCCCCAAGATACAACCTTCACAAAGGCTGTCCGGTTTCTCTATCAATGGTAAACCACTTACCATCCCTTTTCTGTTCAACAAGTTAAGACCTCCAAAGTTGAGATGTCCAAATCTCAAGTGCCATAACCAATTATCATCTTTTGGTTCGCTTTGGAAAGTCTCCTGTGCAACTGCTGCTTTCTCTTCACCATTCTTCAAATCTGCTCTCATTCTGAGAGGGAACATCTTGTTCCTTGTCATCTTCACTTCAGCAATACATAGTTTGCTGGGTGGTTTATCCATGATGGTACAAACATCATTATCAAAGAAAACATTATACCCCTTATGGACAAGTTGTCCAACACTTAAGAGGTTACACTTCATTCCTGGAACATAATACACATCTGCTATGGTTTTCTTTGCACCTAATCTTGTTAAAACATTTACATCTCCTTTTCCCATAACAAAAACTTTGCTATCAGTTCCTAGTGTGACTTGTGACTGCACACTTTCATCTAACATAGAAAACATTGCTAAGTTTCCTGTCATATGGTTACTACAACCGGAGTCTAGAAACCATAAGTCTTCACTCTTTTCTTCAGCCATATTACAAGCTAGAAACAAATTACTTTGACTGTTGTTTTCTTTTGTGAAATTTGCACTATTTTCACTTCTCATATCATTCTGCTTCTTCTTTCTACATACATTAGCATAATGACCATATTTCTTACAATTATAACATTGGACATTGGACTTATCATACCTTTGTCCTTGAGCATTCTGCTGACCATTCTGTTGGCTGCTGCCTTGGCCTTGATGCTGATTTGGATTGCTGCCCCTTCCTTGAGCATTTGCTGGACTGTTCCTTCCACCTCTGTTCTGGCTTCTGCCTCTTCCTCTCTTGTTTCCTCTACCTTGCCCTCTTCCTCTTCCGAAAGACATCTGGGTCTTAAAGGCTTGCTCAAGAGATGAGTTTTCACTCCTACCCAATCTCTGTTCTTGGGTAATAAGTGATGCATGTAATTCATCCACTGAAAACTTTGTGAGATCCCTTGTCTCTTCTATGGTGGTGACAATTACATCGAATCTTGAGGGTAAACTTCTCAAGATTTTCTCCACAATCCTCTTGTCTTCAACAGTCTCTCCATGAGATCTGATTTGTGTGACCATTCCAATCACATGAGTGAAGAATGAGTCAATGTTATCTGACTCTTTCATGCAGAGAGTCTCAAAGTCTCTCCTCAGCAACTGAAGTTTTGATGTCTTCACTCTCTCCATACATTGATAGGCTATCTTGAGATTTTCCCATGCTTCACTGGATTTCTTGGCTGTTGTTATCCTTGGAAACACACTCTCATGCACTGCTTGATACAAGAAGAAAAGAGCCTTGGCATCTTTCTTCTTATTTTTCTTCAGTGACTCCCTTTCTGCATGAGTTAAAAGAAGAAACTCTAATTCATTTGCTGGCTCTTCAAAGCCATCCTCAACTAATTCCCATAACTCTTGGGAGACAAATAAAGCTTTCATAGTTATTGACCAGTAGTCATAATTTTTTCCATTGAATTGTGGGAGATGGATATTTCCCAAACTCATACCTGTGCTGGAGCCAGCCATTCTGCACTTCTAACTATGATAAAAACACTTGAATGTGTGTTTAAAACTAATCAATTGTACTTCAATAGTAACACAAAACTATATAGATAAATACCTTTGAATTCCTCTTGTCTGAACCTTCACTCTGCTGGAGAGGCTTCTGCAATAACGAACTCCTTTCCTTCAGCTTATTTGACCTTCAAATAGCCTAGATTGGCTCTGATACCATGTTGGAATTTTGCTGAATTCCAAAATAATAAAACTGCCTCTCTTAACACAGAGAAATACAAATAAAATTTGCATACAGTGACAGAGTTTTCAACTCAGAAAAAAAAATTCTATTTCATATAAAAAAAACTGTTGTTACAATTCTTCCTCAAAAGAGGGATTTACAAAATAATTTTGACTGCTGCAAACACAGTTCAACAATTATCACTCTGTCATTTACAAATGACACTCTGTCTCACTAAAAACATTCACTGCTGTGAATACTTTGTTTCTCAAAACACTCTGCTGTGTTTTTCAAACAATACACTGTTGTGCATAAAATCTATTCTCTGTCTCTATGTTTTTAAATACGCTGTTGTGTATCAAAAACATTACATTACAAAAATGACTCTGTTCTGTGTATTACAAAACAAATATCTGAGTCATAAATTTACTCAACCACTAAAAATATCATCGCTTGACAATCTTTAATGGGCTCATTACTTCTGTCAGCACCGCTTCATAATATGCATTGATAGCAAATTGACCGGTGGCTCTGTGATATTTTCTCCTTCCCGCACTGCTGTGCTGTGTAATTAAAACATTACATTCTGCTATCTTTTTTTTTTATATATATATACACACTACTGTGTAATACAAAAAATACACTTCACGGCTTTTTAATATATGTGATGTGCATATATTAAAAATAAAACAAATAAAATATTAACAACGACTTATGTTTATTTAAAAACCAAATGCCGTATTAAAACATTTGACCGGCGTTCTTTTTATAACATGTAACATATAACATGTGGGCCGTATTATATGTGGGCCCCCCAGCTGATGACGTCAGCAACAATTCCGAGGGGGTTCGTTCCTCTTCCCACAAACTTTCATTGACCCCCGCGGACAGTCTTGTCGCCTGCACTTTGCTGTGCTACGCTGCCGTATGGCTTCTCCGCTCCTGTTGGATGATTTTGTCGTACTCTGTACCTAAGCTAGGAAGGCATCCGGTTCTAACCCACACATCTTTCTCTAGCCGTAAATGGAGAGCTATGTAAGCACCCTGTTTCCACATTCTCTCCGCCAGTCTATTTTCCAGTGCTTGAATTGGTGCTGCAAATCTTAAGGCGTGGAAGGCGACCTGGAACACAAACAGACGATAAAGTAATAACATACATTTTCTTGTTTCCAGTGCCTACGGATTGCGAAGAAAGAGGGCAATTAACAACAAAATAGACCTTGCAGCGGAGTTTCTGAAGATCGGAAGGAAGATCCTTTGAAAGTCTCGAATCCAATCCTCGAAGAATCAGAACTCCTTGAATCATCAAGGAGATGAGGAAATGCAAAAAATTCATTTCAGGAAATGCAAAAAATTCAAACTCAAGTGAATCGTCAAGGAGATGAGGAAATTTTTTTTGAATTTTTTGCACGAATGACATTCAGTTATATGAGCGATTCTGTTGCCTTCTTCCTCTTCTGGTCAGGAATCACTAACATTCGGAGCCGCCGTGATGTGACACGTCATCGAGTTGACAAAGCACACACCTTCTGAGAGCGTGTCTCATAGGGCGCTGCCTACCTGTTCCGTCTATTGTTAAAAGGGCCCACGAAAGCAGTAGACGAGGAGTACGTGTACAAGCCACGTAGATTTCTGGTATATGTTAAGTAGAATCTTTTTGGAAGTTTACGCATGCTATTTCCGAATAAATATTTTACCCTGTATTAAATTTAATAGATATATAATCTAAATAAATTTAAAAGTTAAATATTATTATTAAAATTATATAAATATATATATATATATATATATATATAACTCTCGTCTATTTACACATTTTTAAACTAATAAAAAATAATACCTTAACATGATTCTCTATCATCATTTATTTTATTATGGATGAACACATAAATATTACTTAAACATTTTTTTTACTCTATAACAAATTTATCACCATATCTTATAGTTAAGCTTACATTATCTATTAACACTATGTTTTGTTTTTGAATTTCACTTAATAAAAAGTTAGAATATGAAAATAAGAAAATTGCAATCATTCATACTGTAGTGAATTAAGTAGAATATAATAGATAACCTATTGTCTATGTCTTTGTTGGCTCATTTTATTTATTCATTTATATTTATTAATTTAATCGGGAATTTTTTATTTTTTTTAATGAATTAGTGTTGTATTTATTTATTTATATATTTAATTTAATAAAAAATAATTATTTAATATAGTTTAATAATATATAACTATAAATTTGAAGAATTTCTAAATAAGTTGAAGTTTATGGTTGTTGGTTTTTTTTTAATGGTGGTTATGTTGTTTTATATTATATTTAGAGGAGTTGTTTATGAAGGTGGAGAAATTTCTCTCACGACGAAAAGTGGTTTGAATTTGCTTTAGAAAAAATAAGAAATCTTGCACTAGCAGTGTTTGAATCATGTTTTTGATGGTGGAAATGGATTTAGCACCATAAAAAACCTCTAGGGCACTCAAAATCTTGATGTTTGATAGCTATGACTTGGATTTACATAAATCTTTGACATGGTTAGACTATGACATTTTTAGATAGCAAAACAAGATGTAAGTTGAGTTGAAAATTTTGAATCCATAATTAACATTACATTTGAGGATATCTTATAAGTACTCACATTTTTTGTGTGAGGCTTCGGGTGTTTTGTGGAAGTGTACAAGTAGTGTAAGGCTATGTAAGAGGCCTTAGGTACTTTGTGGAAGTTCATAGATGGAGTTAGACTATGTGGGACACTACGTTAGGAAAAATTTTAGGGGCTAATATTTGTAGGTGGGCTAATTTTCCATGTTTTTTTAAAAAGAAAATTTTGTCAATTCTCGGTCTGATAGATATCTTTGATTTTCCTTTAAACAATGTTAATTTTGATTTGATTCTGTGTTTAATTTAGTGGATTAGGCTTTTGATTGTCGATCTTAGCTGTAATCCACCGAAACTGTGATTCTTCCTTCAATTCTTCAGTTCTACTGTGTTTAGGTCTTCAACACTGATACTCTTTTCTTGTTTAAATTTCACTGTGTCTTGTTGATGTGTAGGTACGCAGAGGGCTTAGAATGGAATCAGTGCTCATGATGCACTGATGAAACGTGGTTTTGAACCCTGCATAGCAATCTTCTTTAATGAATAAAGGCCCGGGGGATCGTCATCCCCGAACTTTAATATTCTTTTAATACCTTTGAAAAAACTATAAGTACCTGCATAAACAAGGAAAAGTGAGAAAATCCTGTGTATTTGGTAAAACTGCTTCAGAGGCTCGGGCTTGGATCGTGACCGTTGGATGAAAGCATCCAACAGGGGAGATTTGTTCGCGGGGGTCGAAAGGGGGCGTTTGGAAGAATCAGTGCAGAGATTAAGTTAGGGCCATTGATCTTGCAGAGATCAACGGTCGGGAGAAAACGTAATAATATAATGCGAAGGAGTCACATTTTATTACATAGGCGAAAATGGAAAAAAATACAAAGGAAAATAGTGAAAATCCCTTTGGCGGAGGAAATATGTCGAAAGGAAATTTGAGGTTTCCTGGATGATCGTGGGCCATCGAATGCGATCGACCCACGGAGATCAATGGTTAATATTGATCTAAGAAGTCCTTTGGTGAAGGCAGAGGGAAATAGTGTAATGCTCAGATTGAATCTGAGCCGTTGATCTATAAAGATCAACGGAGGAAGACGAACGCGATAAAACGCAATGAAAATGGGGGGAAAGTGGTTTTGGGTGGAGAAACCGGTGGTATTGCGCAGCAAAATGGGAGAAAGGTGTTTTCACCTTTTTGAACGCGATATGCATTAGAAGGCGACATGTAGCATTTCAATACTGCCCATATCGCGTAACTCTTGGGGAATTAACCGTCACGCTTGAATTTACGCAAAAATGCACATCAACCATTAGATCTGGGGCCTCAGATTGAATGGTGGGGAGTGAGCGCAATATTGGTAAGATTTGTGGATGGAACGAGGTGGGGGTAGGGAAAGGTGGTTTTAATCTGAGCCGTTGGATGAGAGGTCAGACGGCTGAGATCAAATCTGGAGGAAGGCAGGACCCACAAGAGTTGGGCCTATCAAGATTATTATGGGTCGTTGATCTGCAGAGATCAACGGCGGAGATCGGCCTGAAAAACATTATAAATCGGGGCTGCATAATTTTTAACAAAGGTCGAGGGGTGCGATCTGGACCGTCGGATCTTGACACGTGAACGGCCCAGATGCAATCAGAAGATTGTGATTTGTGGGGGCATGGACAGAGGAGCGCCGATGCGATTGGCTGTGAACCGTCGATCTACGGATCAGATCGATGGTGGGAAATGAATCGGGAGACCGCCAATCGGGAGGGGGTGAATAAAAAATAAAACGCGCCAATGGAAATCCCCCGATGTGAGATTGCGCAGACCGTCGATTGGCTCAAGTTTTAACAGTGGAGAAGGGATCCGACCAATGAACGGTGGGCTACGTGTAAAACATAAAAAACATATTTTTTATGAAATACAAAGGTTTTATAGCGTCGGGGAGGGTTTTATTTGAGGTTAAGTGCCCGATTGCGGGGCCTTTGGATATATGAACAAGCGAAAGGGACCGGGGTTATATGCAAAAAGGGCCAATCGGAATCGGGAGGAAGGAGCGGGCTTTTCAATCTACCCATTAGAAAATCTCCAATGCGAGATCCTGTTGATCATCGATCGGTGTTAAATCAACGGTCCTTATCACTCAAAAAATTTAACCGGCAGGTTTAGAATAAAACTTAGGAAAGTGAGTTTTGATGAATTTACAAAGGGAAAACATAATCGAGAGGGTTTATATAACGTTTTTAGCGCTCGATTGCGGGCCCAAGGTTATGCGAATGAAACAAGGGATCGGGGGTTAAATACAAAGGGCCAATCGCATCGGAGGTTTTATAAAAGCCGAAAGACTTGTGCGCATCAATTTTTTTCGATGCGATAAGCGCCTGATGGGTTTAGCGCCTGGTTCTAGGGCATGGGCATATGTGGGGAAGTGGTTTAGGACTTAGCCCAAAGGGGCTTAAGCACATAGTTAAAAAAACCTATTTTTTATGATTTTTTCAAATTTTTTTGATGGATTTGGGGGTTTCGGTAAGGTTTAAAAATGAGTTTTAAACCTTATAAAAGGGATTTTATGAGGGAAGTAAGGGAATACATGAAAAATGAAGGAATTTCATGGGAAGAAATGGCATAAAAATGGAGGTTAATTTTGAAGTGGAAGGAGGGTTAAAATGAGGGAAAAATGGGAATTTTTGCAGTAGTATATTCTTCATGAAAACAACAGAATTTCAGAATTTAAGAGGGGAAACAACAGTGAAGATTTAACCAAAGGACATGATGTCTTCTTGAGACTTCAAGAGATAAAAATTTTGGCAATAAAACTTGTTTCTTGAAGGCTTCAAAAATGATTTAGCCACCATTTGATATGACAAATTTTATAGGTGGCTAACAGTGGCTCCACATGGGGATGGTGCCTTCTTGAAGGCATCAAGAACTTCAGACTTGCATTCTCTGGGGGTCTGATCAGTGCCTCATACATTGGGCTGCAACCTTTCTTACTTGGATGATCCTCTTCTGTTTTGAAACATGTTAGCAGCCATGAAAAAACAATGGAACTTCATCAACACAAGCTTTCTACCCACCCAATCCTACTGACCTAACATTTTGTCCTCTTTAGAGTGCACTTGGATTGGCAAACTCTCTTACAACATTTTATTCTTTTGAAAGCAAAAAACTAATCTTAAGTCTACTTCTTATTTATCCATGTACTCAGATTAAACAGTTAAGATCATATCCTTCTCTACCTAAACTACTAATCTGTTAGTATTAAACAGTCTAACAGATTTTTATTCACTAATTCCTAAAATAGAAATTTAAAAGTATACAAGTCAAGATTGAACAGTCTAACTTGTTGTTGATCTATGGCATAAAAAGCAAGTTGCACATAGATGTTATTTTGTAGAAAATTAAATCAAAATGGAAGGCTTAAGATCTGAAAGTTCTAAGCACGACCTTCTGTTTTCTTCAGCTCTGTTTTTTGAGTTTATTCGAGTTGTTTTTCCTCGTTATCTGGTTCATATTTTGAGTGCATTAGAACCAGTTTACTTCTTTTTTTTACTCATGATTAAAACAGATTGGAGTCATTCTTCCTTTGGAATCTTAGGTTCAGATTTTGAGCTTGTTTGAACCTTTAATTTCTATCTTAATCTACCTAACTGATAAGCCAAAATTGAGTTGTTTGGAAAATTTGATTCACTAACCTATCAGCAGTCAATTTAAAACTAATTTAGCCATGATTAGGCTATATGACTAATTAGAAGTGTTTTTTTCAGGAGTGGCACTTGAGCTTGCACACTTTCAGATTTTTGTTTCTCTTTTTGGTATGGGGTTGTACCTTTATTGTTTTTACAATCCGCCCTCTTTTCTTCTTCTATTTTTTTTGTATTTTTTATTTTTCTAACTTTGAATGCAATGATGGGTGAAATATTTATAATGAGAAAAAATATAAAAAGGCTTTCAAAACATGATAGGATCAAGAGAAGTAATGTTTAAGCATCTTTCCATTGACAGGACCCCCAAACAGTTCAACTCCATTCAACTCCTGCAAGAAAAAGGCATTGTTACCAACAACAGAATGAATGAGATAAGGGCCAAGCCATAAGTTATCAAATTTCCCATGCTTTCCCTTATCTTCTCTCCTTGAGTCCCACTTTAACACTTTGTCTCCAACATTGAAATTGTTGGCCTTTGTTCTTCTATCAAAAATCTTTTTTATGTTGTCTTGCTTTTGTAATGCTTTGTTATAAACCTCCTCTCTGGTTTGCTGAAGGTGAATGGTCTGATTTATTCTTCTGATCATATCATTATCTTCAGACTGCACCTCTTGAATGAACTTCATAACTGGTACACCAAGGATGGTTGGAAAAATTGCATCAATACCATACACAAGCTGGTAGGGTGACATTCCAATAGATTTCTTTAGTGTCAATCTGTCAGCCCAGAGTGCATGCACTAGCTTTGTGTGACAAGACTTCTTGTTGTCCTCCAACAGCTTCTTGATTATGTTCACCAAACTCTTGTTTGGGGATTCTGCTAACCCATTACCTTGAGGGTAATAAGCAGTAGAGTGACGCAATGTAATCTGATATTTGTGACAAAATTCAACCATCTTCTTGGATGCAAATGCTGCAACATTATCAGTGATGATCTTCTTAGGACATCCAAATCTAGAGAGGATATGAGTCTCAATGAATTTTATGATGACAGAGTCATTGGCTTGCCTAGAATAGATGGCTTCTATCCATTTGGTAAAGTAGTATGTTGCAGTGAGAATCCATTTATGCTGGGCAGATGAGCGTGGATGGATTTCTCCTATGAAGTCAAGTCCCCACTGTTGAAAAGGAGCTTCAACAGTGATTGGATGCAGAGGTAAGGGTAGCAGCTTTCTTTTGCCTTCAAAAAGTTGGCATTTATGATAGGTAATGATCATTTTATGTACATCTAGAAAGAGAGTGGGCCAATAGTAACCAGCTCTAAGGATTTTTTTGGTTGTTGTCTTCCAGTAGAGGTGGCCTCCACATTCTCCTTCATGGAATTCGTGCTTAACCTTCTCTGCATCAAACTCAGGCAAACATTTAAGCAATATCCCACTTGCATTTTTCCAATAAAGACATTTATCTATAATGTAGTAGTTAACAAATTTTAACTTTAAAAACCTTGCCTTTGTTTTTGATAGACCGGGAGGTGTATTAAAATTAAGAAAAACATATAAAATATCGGCATACTAAGAGGAATTCATAAAATGATCTTCAACAATGGGAGTTGACAGGTCCTCTTGTTCATCTAAAGCATTTATCATATTAATATCAAGAACTTCAAAATTTGATTCAACCATTAATCTAGCTAGACCTTGGCCTTTAATGGGTTTAGTGGGCTTGATCTCCAAATCATATTCAAGAATTACAATTATCCACTTACCTCTCTTACCATCTGGGTCATGTGTTAGAATGTCTTTCACAACTGAATTTGGGACAAAGGCAATGATGTGTGAGTGCAAGATGTATACTCTGAAGTCTTTTAAAGCTTTGACCAAAGCGAAAGCTTGCTTTTCCATGATGTTGTACTTCAGAGGGGCATCTCTCAATGCCTTGCTAAAGAATGCAATAGGTTGCTCTTTTCCTTGTGGATTTTTCTGTAAAAGGACAACAACTATTGTATGTTCTGATGCAAATGAAAAAATATAACAATCTTTTGAAAAATCAGGGCTTATTAGAACTGGTGTTTTGGTTAATGCTTGTTTGACTAGCTCAAAAGACTTCTTTGCTTCCAAGGTCCATTTAACCCTTTGCTCCTTTTTCAGCATGTTTGTAATGTTTCTTAGGAGCTCAGCCAAGTTGGGTATGAACCTTCTCAAGAAATTAATCTTTCCAATGAAAGATTGGAGTTCCTTGATGTTTCGAGGATGAGATATTTGCAATATAATCTCAATCATCTTTGGTTCTATCTTAATTCCCTCTTCTGAAATAATGTGCCCAAGAAGTTTACCTTCTTGGAGACCAAATAGTGTTTTCTTAGGATTTAAAGATATCCCAAACTTCCTGCATTTCTCGAATACTTTTCTCAAATGTTCT
This sequence comes from Pinus albicaulis, assembly GCA_034641835.2. Lineage (NCBI taxonomy): Eukaryota > Viridiplantae > Streptophyta > Pinopsida > Pinales > Pinaceae > Pinus > Pinus albicaulis. The sequence continues at coordinate 158,039 of JAXQQM020084081.1, forward strand.
AAGTGCTCTTCATCTGTCTTGGAAAAAACAGTGACATCATCAAGGTAAATAATGATGAAGTAGCCCAATTCTTTCGAGAATGCAATATCCATGGCTCTCTGAAAAGTAGCACCAGCATTCAGTAGGCCAAAGGGCATTTTCACATACATGAAAGTGCCCCAAGGTGTAGTAAAGGTTCTCTTTAATTGATCATTAGGATGTACTAAAATCTGATTGTATCCTGAGTAGCCATCTAGCAAAGAAATTCTTTTAGAACCAACTACCCTTTGTAAAATATGATTCATTTTGGGTAAAGGGTAGTTGTCCTTCAATGAAGCTTTGTTTAACTCTCTAAAGTCTATACAAAGCCTTATCTCTCTTGTTTTCTTCCTAACTGACACCAGATTAGACACCCACTCAGAATATCTAATAGGGACAATAATACCAGCTTCATACATTTTCTTGATCTCCTTCTCAACCAAAGGTAACTGAACAAGGTTTATTTTGCATAGTTTTTGTTTAAATGGCTTTTGGTTTTCCTTGAGAGGTATCTTGTGCTGAATTATTTCAGTGTCATCAGATTTCAGATCCTCATAACTCCAAGAAAAAACATCAGAAAATTCTTTAAACAACTCAATGTATTTCAGTTTAATGTGAGCTGGTAAAATCTTAGACAGTTTAATCATTTTCGGTTTTAATTCACTACCTATATTACACTCTTCAACTTCAGTCTCTACAGGTTCTAGTTTCGGCTTCTTGGCCACATCGTTGAAATCAAACAACTCTTCTAAAGGGGCCAGACCCTTTGGCAAACCTTGATTGCTAGACTACAGAGCTTCTAAGTCCATTGTTTCTAATTCTGCAACCATTTCTGATTTGTTTTCAAGTTTTCTAGACAAAATATTTACATCAGCAAGCTCAAGAGACTTTTCTTCTTCATCAAGAAAATTTTCTTCACTAGGGAAGACTGTTTCATAGTCTAAATCCAAACTGGGTAGTTCGAATTCATTTCTGAACTGCATGAAGTCTTCTATTTGTTTGTCTCCGTCAAATACTTCCTAATATTTCTCATTATCAAGGACAGCTGGTCTGAATTTAATATTAGTTGTGCATTTTTTGGTTTCGTAAGGCGTTAAGCATGTTCTAGTAGCAAAAGCTAAACTGTGGGCCATGATATTTCTTTTTCTTGGGAAAAAAATCAATTGGGACTCCTCGAAAGTTTTCAAAAAATCCACGACATCATTTTGATAGGCTCTAAGTCTGGGGTGATTAGTGTTGTATTCCCTGTTGACTTTCCTAATGATTAACTCAGAATCCCCATGAACTTTAATTCTCCTGGCTCCTAATTTCTTTAACAAATGTAAGCCTAAAAGAAGGGATTCATACTCTGCTATGTTATTCGAAAACTGAAATTTTAATCTGTAGGAATGGCCTTCTGTGTGATTATTTTCAGTGTTGCGTATCCAGACCCCTGCACTAGCATTGCTCCTAGTGCAGGACCCATCAAAGTTCATACTCCAAAGAGGACTAGTCTCTGGTTCAACAGTTCTGTTACTATCATCCTCTTCAACTAACGTGCTTTCGGTTGGTTCTTGAAGGTCAGTAGTCTATTGAATTTGTTTTAATTCCTCAAGTTTTTCATTTAATTGAGGACTGCTTTCTTGTCTATCAAGGTTTAAAAGCAATGGATGAACGATTTGTAGCTCAAGACCTGTGTTTTGTTTGCTGTAGTTTACGGGTTCATCAAACTATTTTGACGTTTCTGTGTTGTCTTCCTCCTCTTCTCTATCGGCCATTAATTCAGTTAAAGTGACTTGTTCGCTGAATGTTTCATCGTTAAAAAGGATAAACAAATCAAGGCTTGTGTTTACAGAATAAAGAGGAGAGTTCTGCGGTCTCTCTTGGCTAGTAACCATGTACTGCATATGAGACTCCCTATAAAGACTTCTAGTCTGATTGAAAATAGGGATAGTCGCATAGGTCATGTCCATCTGCATAGTTCCTTGTAACTTAGCTCCCCAAGATCTTGATAACAGCATTCCATACTTTGGGGGTACATCAGCCACAACAATATCCATTACTAAGCATTTGGCTGGGATTTGTGCTAAGTTAACACAGAGGTTTTTGATTAATCCTAAACATTTTACTCTGCTTGAGTCAAAGGAGTAAAGCTTTTTGTAAGGTCGACTAATCTCAAGGTCTAGGCTCTCCATCACAGCTTTGGGCATTAAATTGTAAGATTCCCCTGAATCATGCATAGTGTTATGCAAAATCTTGTCATGAACATTTAAACTAACGTGAAAAGGAGGAACAAGTCCCTCTTGATATCTACCTTCAATCTTAGGACCAAAAATGAGCTCTGGCTGGTCATCGTTATGATTGACAGTGTCATTATTCTCCTCTATGTTTAAAGCCTTCAAAATTTGGGATCTATATACATTTTGGGCAGCTAATTCAGTGAGACGAACAGAGATTTTGATTCTAGAAATTTCCTGCTCCAAACTAAAAGGCATCTGATTCTTTGAAGTACTTGTCTCAGCCTTATTAACTTCCACTCTATCAGCAAATTTGGTTTGCTGATTTCCTCTATTTACATTTGACAAAATTGTTTTAACAGGAGTACTAGCTGAGGTACTAGTACTGCTAAGATCTGCACTCTGTTTTTCAGTACTTTGAGTGCCCTTTTTCTTGTTTCTATCAAAATTTACAGCCATTGTCTTGTCTTTCTGTTTTACAATTTTGGGTTTATTTATAGTGTTGTTTTGTGAAGATTTTTCAGAGGTTTTGTTGTTGGGGGTTTCTAGGTTCTTCTTACTCCTAAGGTCATATTCCTTCTAAGGTTACATGATAACATTTTCCATGTCTTGATAATAAATTTCATCAGCATCTCTTTTATCATCATAGGGTGTATATAGACCTTGTTTTCTATCATAATGAACTTCAAAGTCATCATTATCTACTCCCAACATATTGATGTCGTCTTCCTCTGTTTGTTCCATTATTTCTTTAGCCCCACTTACATATTTTTGATGAAAAGGAGGAGTGATCTGTTGATCATCTTCCCTTGGTCTATTTTGAGGTTGGTTTCTCCTAAAATTCTGATTTTGGTTCTGATTCCTGTTTTGAGGAGCTGTTTGGTTTTGACTAGCTTGAGCTGTCTCAAGTATGCTCATCTTCTTCATCATCTCCTCCATCATTCTTTCCATTTTTGAGCTAGATGTGGAAGGTGTGGATTCCTCTCTAAAGGACACTCTCTTCTCATTTTTCATTCTTGCTCTTTTCTCCATTAAGTTAACTTCCACCGCAAGAGCTCCTTTTTGCATATCTTCAAGGGTTAAAGGATCTCTTTCTCTCAGCTGATAGGCCATTTCAGGGTCAAACCCTTCAGGAAACTTGTTTAAAGATGAGCCTTGTGGAGGTTTTAAATCTAGGGGAAGTGCATTGTAAACGCTATTAAACCTAGTGTAGTAAGCTTGTACACTTTCCCCAGCGTTTCTTTGGAGATTCTTATAATCAGAGAGTATTTGAAGAGGGTTCTTTCTCACTTCCCATTTGTTTAAGAATGTATAATGGAAGGCTTGCATATCATTGATACTATGAGGCGTTAAGCCTTTGAATCATTTTCTTACTTCTCCCCCTAAACTCTGAGCAAATAGTCTAAGTTTGACAAATTCATCATCAATTTCATTTCTGTCAAAGTAGTCATTCATCTTATCCACATGTTGTGAAGCAGTAGTAGCATTACTAGCATCATACAATGGTATTTTGGACTGATAGTCCTATGAAAGATTGACTAAGGGCAAAGGAAGGACTAAAGGAGCATACCATGTTGCCATGATAGGAGGTTGTGCGAAAAGTGGGGGGTTTACAAGCGGAGGAGGTTGATGGAATGGTGTAGTTTGAACAGTGGATGTATAGATAACAGATGTGGATGGACCAGCAAGAGTTTTTTGAGCAGATCTAGGATGAGAGAAACCAAAATTATGAAGGAAATGTAAATCAGGTGGTGTAGTTTCTATGCTACTAGGATGCTCACTTCTGTTTGGGGATGAAAGTGGAGATTCAGAGTCTATCTGGATTATATCATCAAGTGAACTAGTTCTAAATGGATTTCTTAAGTCCACTTGTGATTGTTGTAGAGCTGCAAGGTTTTTAGGAACAAAATTAGCTCCAAGGGGTGATCTGAAAACAGTTGAAGATTTAACCTCAGGAGACTTCCTAAGGATTCTTTCTAGGTTATCAACTATCTCAGGAGGGTTAGGGTCAGGGTAGGCTCTAGTATGAATCTTTCTCGGAGCCACTATGCTGTGTTTTTAGACCCAACTAAACAAGAAAAGTTTAACCATATATGACAACCTTTAAGAGGTTAACTGATCTTAAAATAAGAAAGCTTTAATCCTAAAATCCTCTTACTGAGTTTAATGATGTTATGATGATAATGGTTCTTCCCAGTGGAGTCTTAAGGCCTATTTAGGATTGTGGAGTCGCCAAGTGGAAATTTTTAGCTCTTTTGGAGGTAAAAGGTTTTATGGTCCACCACCATGTTTATTGAATGCCAATCTGAAATATTTTTGGGTTTTTCTGAGTTTATTTCAGTCCTATGGGTTCTAAGAGTTTTTTAAATCTGTTTCAACACTTAGCTACGATGATGAGACAAATACAGTCTACTCTTATGGATAAGTTAGCTGTTCCTTTAAGGTTTGATAAGCTCTTATAAGAATCCTAAGGTTTCCTTAGTTTGTCACTGATTCAAACAAGTTTTATCATGATTACCATTTGTTTGGTAGTGCTTGAAGAGGGCTGCTTGTATTCACTGAACACTAAGTGTTTGGCCAGAAATGTTATGCCTGGTGGGTTAACTGGTTAATACACTAAATTTCATTAAATCAAGAGGTTTCCTGAGGTACCAAAAGTATGTAGGATGAAGTTTGCTCAAAAAATCCCCAGTGGAGTCGCCAGAAATGTTAGGAATCTGTAATTTTAGCAGATTGGTGAGACTAAAACTGCAAAAACAACACTTGAACCACTTTTGGATTCTAGGATCTAGCCCTCCTGAATCCGGAGAGGGATCTCTCCAATAAGTGCAAAGATTGATTTATCTTCAAAGCTTTTATGGGTATGATATTAGGCTAGTTATTAAGAGCGAGGGTTGTGTTTGTTTTTGGATGGTTAAGCATGATTATTAGTTGAGTGGAAAGTCCTAAATGGAAAGAGTTTCAAAGGTATGAAGTTACAAGAAATTAGAACAATCTTTGGATGATAAGATAGATATAACGCTAGTTTTTAGTCCATTGGGCTATGGAGTCATAATAGGGCTTTAATTGTGCAACAATTTCATGAGTGGTTCAAGGGGCAAGTCATCTATATCACAAGATTTTTGAGATTAAATGATGGAATGGAAACAATAAAAGTGTTGAAAGGGTGGAAACAGACACTAATTTCAACTAGGATTTAACAGTCTATCCAAACAAGAAAAGCCTTTTAAGTAACTGTTTAAAAGCAACCAAAGGGTAGGGCTCACCATAAACCTCTTTGGGCAAGTTTGTATTAAAGCTAACTCAATAGACAAACAATCCAGTAATCTGCATAATTACTTTCAGAAATGATGAAAACAGATAAGGGAAACAAAATGCAACCTAAGATCAGTTAAGATACTTTTAAATCTAGACTGCTTTCAGCATACACTTAGGGAAACTTTCAGAATTACCTTTGGAGAAAGAAGCTAGAAAACAAGGCACACCATCACTTTTCTAGTCTAACTTTACTAAGCAGATAATGAAAATAACATTCAAGAACAAGGTTTAAAGAAAACAGTAGGACGAGGGAACACCAGCATTCCTAACTTCTTAAACTGTATTGAATCATTCTTAAATAAACAAATTGGAGGAAAACATTGAGATAAAGCTTATCAGTCAGAGAAAGGTACTGTAAACAGTAAATCCTAACTCTATTCTTGTTGTTCTTTATCAGAGAATAATGGACAACATGGCATACATGAAAGGAAAGCAATAACACAGAAAGAAGCACTTCACCAGTGATATAGACTAGGATCCCAAGAATCAGCTTGTATATTGATGTCAATCCAGTTACATTCTTCAAGTCTAATGTTTCAGTTCAACAATCATCTTCACTTCTCAGCCTAACTTATCTAATCACAAACAGAGCTTCAAGAGCCTTTGAACACTATTTACAAGTAGAAGTTTCGAGCACAAATATATTTCAAAGTTCTACAACCAACCCTTTACAATGAGCTCCTCAATAAGATTTTATAGAAGGATGAGGAGGTCGAAAGAGAGAAAAGATCTTCTGAGTTCAATTAATACAGTTAATGCTTCTTGGCCTTTGAGGGGCTCAATGGAGAATTTTACAGATATTTCCTCTGTATTAATTGTTTTACATTAAGTATTAAGCTTGCTGGAAGCTTTTTTTTACTTTAAGGCTATGTGTCATCGTTGTAATAACTCTGTTTGGCTTGGAATAACAATTCAGCTGTATTGAGGAAAATATTCTCTGTTCTGGTCATTACTCGGCCTCTGTTGAATGCTTTGAAGCTACAGGTGGCAATCTGGTAGCTGAGAGGAATAAATTAGCCTCTGATGTGGCGGTGGAGGCTTCTCGGTCTGATAGATATCTTTGATTTTCCTTTAAACAATGTTAATTTTGATTTGATTTTGTGTTTAATTTAGTTTATTAGGCTTTTTATTGTCAATCTTAGCCGTAATCCACCGAAACTATGATTCTTCCTTCAATTCTTCAGTTATGTTGTGTTTAGGTCTTCAACACTGATACTCTTTTCTTGTTTAAATTTCATTGTGTCTTGTTGATGTGCAGGTACGCAGAGGGCTTAGAATGGCATCAGTGCTCATGATGCACTGATGAAACGTGGTTTTGAACCCTGCATAGCAATCTTATTTAATGAATAAAGGCCTGGGGGATCCTCATCCCCGGCCTTTAATCTTCTTTTAATACCTTTGAAAAAACTATAAGTACCTACATAAACAAGGAAAAGTGAGAAAATCCTGCGTATTTGGTAAAACTTCTTCAGAGGCTCGGGCTTGGATCGTGACCGTTGGATGAAAGCATCCAACGGAGGAGATTTGTTCGTGGGGGTCGAAAGGGGGCGTTTGGAAGAATCAGTGCAGAGATTAAGTTAGGGTTGTTGATCTTGCAGAGATCAATGGTCGGGAGAAAACATAATAATATAATGCAAAGGGATCACATTTTATTACATAGGCAAAAATGGAAAAAAAATACAAAGGAAAATAGTGAAAATCCCTTTGGCAGAGGAAATATGTCAAAAGGAAATTTGAGGTTTCCTGGATGATCGTGGGTCGTCGGATGCGATCGACCCACGGAGATCAATGGTTAAGATTGATCTAAGAAGTCCTTTGGTGAAGGCGGAGGGCGATAGTGTAATGCTCAGATTGAATCTGAGCCGTTGATCTACACATATCAACAGTGGAAGACGAATGCGATAAAACACAATGAAAATGGGGGGAAAGTGGTTTCGGGTGGAGAAATTGGTGGTATCGCGCAGAAGAATGGGAGAAAGGTGGTTTCACCTTTTTGAATGCGATATGTGTTAGAAGGCGACACGTAGCATTTCAATACCACCCATATCGCGTAGCTCTTGGGGAATTAACCTTCGCGCTTGAATTTACGCGAAAACGCGCGTCAACCATTAGATCTGGGGCCTTAGATCGAACGGTGGGGAGTGAGCACGATATTGATAAGATGTGCAGGCGGAACGAGGTGGAGGCAGGGAAAGGTGGTTTTAATCTGAGCCGTTGGATGAGTGGTCAGACGACTGAGATCAAATCTGGAGGAAGGCATGACCCACAGGAGTCGGGCCTGTCGAGATTATTATGGGTCGTTGATCTGCAGAGATCAACGATGGAGATCGGCCTGAAAAACATTATAAAGCGGGGCTGCATAATTTTTAACAAAGGTTGAGGGGTGCAATTTGGACCGTCAGATCTTGACACGTGGACGGCCCAAATGCAATCAGAAGATTGCGATCGGCGAGGGCATGGATAGAGGAGTGCCGATGCGATTGGCTGTGAACCGTCGATCTGTGGATCAGATCGATGGTAGGAAATGAATCGGGAGACTGCCAATCGAGAGGGGGTGAATAAAAAATAAAATGCGCCAATGGAAATCTCCCGATGCGAGATTGCGCAGACCGTCGATTGGCTCAAGTTTTAACAGTGGAGAAGGGCTCCGACCAATGAACAGCGGGCTACATGTAAAACATAAAAAACATATTTTTTATGAAATACAAAGGTTTTATAGCGTCGGGGAGGGTTTTATTTGAGGTTAAGCACCCGATTGCGGGGCCTTTGGATATATGAACAAGTGAAAGGGACTGGGGTTATATGAAAAAAGGGCCAATCTGAATCGGGAGGAAGGAGCAGGCTTTTCAATCTACCCATTAGAAAATCTCCGATGCAAGATCCTGTTGATCATCGATCGATGTTAAATCAACGGTCCTTAGCACTCAAAACATTTAACCGACGGGTTTCGAATAAAACTTACGAAAGTGAGTTTTGATGAATTTACAAAGGGAAAACATATTCGGGAGGGTTTATATAATTTTTTTAGCGCCCGATTGCGGGCCCAAGGTTATGCGAATGAAACAAGGGATCGAGGGTTAAATACAAAGGGCCAATCGCATCGGAGGTTTTATAAAAGTCGAAAGACTTGCGCGCATCAATTTTTTTCGATGCGATAAGCGCCTAATGGGTTTAGCGCCTGGTTCTAGGGTGTGGCCATATGTGGGGAAGTGGTTTAGGACTTAGCCCAAAGGGGCTTAAGCCCATAGTTAAAAAAACTTATTTTTTATGATTTTTTCAAAGTTTTTTGATGGATTTGGGGGTTTCGATAAGGTTTAAAAATGAGTTTTAAACCTTATAAAAGGGGTTTTATGAGGGAAGGAATGGAATACATGAAAAATGAAGGAATTTCATGGGAAGAAAGGGATAAAAATGGAGGTTAATTTTGAAGTGAAAGGAGGGTTAAAATGAGGGAAAAATGGGAATTTTTGTAGCAGTCTATTCTTCATGAAAAAAACAGAATTTCAAAATTTAAGAGGGGAAACAGCAGTGAAGATTTAACCAAAGGACATGATGTCTTCATAAGACTTCAAGAGATAACAATTTTGGCAATAAAACTTGTTTCTTGAAGGCTTCAAAAATGATTTAGCCACCATTTGATATGACAAATTTTATAGGTGGCTAACAGGCACTTCCCTTCTTGTACTTCAAGTTCAAATGGAACTGTTGCGGGTATGTGGACCATTTTTTATGGTGATCGTTTTGCAACTTTCCTTGTATGAATTGTAGGGGTTGGTGGTTTGTGTGGATGACCATTTCATTCCCCATAATGTAATTCTTCCACTTTCGGTAGGCTTTCACAATGGAATACATACATTTTTAATAGGTGGGATAGTTTTGTATTGTTTCTGAAAGTGTCTCACTGTGATATTCCATTGGATGCCCCTTTTGAGTAAGAACTGTGTCAATAGCATAGTTGGAGGCATCTGTCTCAATCTCAAATGGTTGTTGGAGGTCTGGTAATGTGAGCACCAGTGTGAAGAAAAGGTGATGCTTCAACTCAGAAAATTCCTTATGTTGGGATTCATACAAAAAGAACTTTTATTTTTCTCCACCCTTGGTGACTTGAATCAAATGCCAAGTGATATGAGAGAAACCCAACAATAACCTGCAGTAGAAATTGACAATACCCAAAAATTTGTTGAGCTCTGTTAGAGTGCTTGTGACTAGCCAATCCTGAAATATAGCTTGTATCTTTTCTAGGTCGACATGCATGCCCTGCTCGTCAATGATGTACCCCAGATATTGAACCTGGGTCATTCCAAAAGTGCATTTCTCCAAATTGGCACACAAGTTGTGTTGTCATGGGCTTTAGAGAACCTATTGAATATGGTGTAGGTGCTCTTCCCAACTTTGACTGAAGACCAAGATTTCATGAAAATATACTACCATAAAGGAGTTGGTGAAGGGCCGAAAGATTTCGTTCAACCTCATGAAGGTTGTGTGGGAATTCGTCAACCCGAAAGGCATAATCAGCCATTCGAAAAGGCCCCCTTGGATTTGAAGGCAGATTTCCACACATCAGAGGGTTCGATTGGCACCTGATGGTAATTAGACTTCAAGCCAATCTTGCTGAAATATTTGGCCCCCTTGAGTTGTTCCAAAAGGTCATCGATATGTATGATTGGATACCTATTCCAAACTATGATCTTATTCAGTTCTCGATAGTCAATACAAAGCCTGTAGGTTTCTTTCTTCTTTTGTACCACACAATCTGACTCCCATAGGATGAGGAGCTTGGCCTAATGTGAACTTTCTACAATAGCTCCTAAGTCTGCCTCTTGATTTCAACGTTATCCAGAAAAAGTGTCAGTAGATCATTCCATTGGGTAGCGACGCGCCTAGGGTCATATCGATGGAGTGCTTGAATTGATAGTTTAGGGATACCCCTGTGGGCGAGGTGAAGATGTCTATGTACTCCTCCATGACCATGTAAATATGTTGTTGTTGTGTGGAGGATACTTATTAGGAGGTTGTGGATGTGGTCACAATATTCCTCTTTTCCTAAGGGCGAACCATAAGGAAGACAAATTTCCCAGCCTGGAAATTGATCTTACTACATTTTTTACCAGAGATCAAAGAAAATGCAGTAGGCAGCACTACCTCTGGTATCCTGTAAAAATTATGAACCAAAGTAATAATAACATAATGAGGTCTGGATTCATATAAAACATGAAGTTTCCATAGGTATGGTTGACCTAATAAAACATCACGTAATTCAATAGGGAAAACATCGCACAATACCTCATCTGCAAAGGGATTGATCCTATAAGGCAAGCAACACTATTGGCTGACATGAAGATCTCTCCCTTGGTGGAGCCACCCAATGGTGTACGACTATTGTTGTGGAATTGTCGGCAACTTCAATATCTTAATGACCTCGAATGAGATCAAGCTATTTTGGCTCTGACTGTCAATGATGAACTGCACCAAAAAACCCTTTACCCACATCTACGAGTGGAAGAGGCGATCCCCCTCTTTTGGGTCCTCAGGTTCCTCTTTTTGGAGCTTTTTGGTGGCTACCGTCATAGTATGTTATACGTCAATTATCGACTTTCCGTTGTTTGGTTCTAGCTCAGAATTAGAGCATGCATCTATCTCTGAGTCTTTTAGCTCGACCACTAGCGTCTGCTTTACGCGACATTCATTTGTGTTGTGAGTGGGAGTTTTTTGGAACTCGCACCACTTGTCAGTGTCCTTCTTCGCCTCCCTGTTATTCTTGGCTTCTAAATTTGAGGAGTTTTACTGGGGAGTTGCAGTCTGACTCTACCCTTTTCTCTATGGCTTGGGGGTGCCTTTGCTCTTCTTTTGGTTCGTAGACCCAAAGACTCACTTCTTCTACTAAAATTTAAGCTCAATCTCGACAACATAGAGGTATGTTGCACCAAGTGAGGAGATGTACAGGAACTCCATTTCCTCTTGAATTTATTTTTGCAAGAAAATGTGGTACTTGGGCACCATATGTTTTTCCAAATATTTAATACCTAAATTTTTGCGCAGGGTATGGAAAATATTCATCATCTCATGCACATCCTTATCCCTTTGCTGATGCAGCGTCGTTCATTGTATGTACTTGTCCTCATAGCTCTCCACGGGGTAATATTGTTCCTTAATGGTGTCTCAGAAAGAATTCCAAGTAGGTGAGACTGAAAACAATGAGGGCTCTCTCTCATTCCTCTCTTCATGGTAGGTTTCCCACTAGTTCTTGACATGGGGGGCAGCTTTGAGGAGTGCAAAAGTAATATTTTCTTGATTGGAAAAATCATGAACCAAAAAATATACTTCCATTAGATTTAACCATCTATCTATGATGTCTGCATCTATCTGGCATTCAAATATGGGAATGTCAAAGTTGACTTGTACCTTGAAGAGAGTGGCGCCTCCAAAGAGGCTTCCAGATGAATATGCATCGCCTCTAGGCATCCGCTGAAGGATCTGGATGAAGTTGTCCATCATCACATTCCTTTGTCGTTCGAGGGTTTCTTTGAGCAATATTTTTAAAGGATCTCTTGCTCCCTCATATTTATTTTCTTTCACCATGGGAGGTCATCAGGGTTTGTGAGGCTAGTCTTGCAAAGGTTCAACTAGTTCGAGCCCTAACTCCTTATACCTTGACCTCATTAGGGACATGCAAAGAAAAACATAGAAAGAGCAGACGACTCTAATACCATTCATCATGACTTATGTAGGGATGCAAAAAAAAATATAGAAATAGAAATAAACACATAAATGCAGCATAAATAAATTCTCATTTAATCAATATCAAGAAACTGTAATATGCTTACATAAAGAATGGAAATAACTAGCTTAGGCGATGGTAGCTTATCTCTGAGAAGAGATGCGGTAGCTACATGCCTATGAAGTATGTTACAATGAGGCTCAACGGCCTTTTTATTATTGAACATCAAAGGGAGACCCTAAAAACCAAAAATGTAACCCTAGGAGATAGAACACCAAGAGTTTGTGGGTCCCGTTGGGGTTAGTTGGGCAGACAACTTCCCAAGGTCATAACTTGGTCATATGATATTTGTTTGGCGCATGTGATACCTCGTTAGAAATATCACTCTGATTACTACAAGATTTGCGGCAAGCCTACTGGAGACCTCAGAAAAATGTTCTTAAGGGGGTCAAAACATCTCAGAAAGTTTAGGACCCAAAAAACTGCTAAAATTACTAAAATTTGATTTAAACAAGGGCACTCATGACACTGGCTCGAGGTCTAGGTGGAATAGGTAGGTGGCCACTGATATCCATGTAGATCAGTCCTCCCCCCTTAGGAAGAAATGGTCCTTAATGCGTGTAGATCCTCCATGAGGTGATGAAATTTTGTTGAACTTGGTCCCTGGTAAGCCACTTTCCATGGTGAAGGAGTTGGTTGGCTTTGACAACTCGATATAGCTGGATCCTCTGGTGGAAGTATTCTTGATCTATATGTCTATGATACTACCAGTTATGGCATGTTTAATGTAACTTGGGTTAAGCTTTGTTGGTGTCAATTTCTCAACAATTTCTAATGGTAAATTTTGTTTTTTTGTAAGCTTGGGAGGGCTACATCTTTTTCATGTCCAATATATCACCCTAATGTGTCCAACAATGGGGGACATTATGGCTGCAGCTGGTCCACATTGAATACTGGGTGTAGGCCAATGAATGGTGGAATGTTGAGCTCAAAGGAGTTGTCCCATACAACCTTAGTGATGATGTAAGGCCTATATTGGAGCGGGAAAAGCTTGTAGTACGCCCGAGTGAGGCACTCCTTATGAAAATGTAACCAAAATTTTTCACCCACCTAAAACTTATGTGGCACCCAATGTTTGTCATAATGTTGTTTATACTTAGCATTTGCTTTGTCCAATATGTGATGGACCTATTGGTGGATGTGTTGAATGCGTTCAATGAAGTTGTTAGCTTTGTCGGCTTCAGACTGGACATGAGCCAAATCGCCTTGAGTAGATGCAAGTGGTATGGAAACATCAGTGGGACATAGTGGCTAGAATATCGGTCCCACCTAAAAGGGGCTGTGTCCAATTGAGCTGTGGAGAGTTCTATTGTAGCTATGATGGACATACGGGAGGCTTTTGTCCCATGTGCATGGATGCTTCGAGTTGCACTTGTGCACGATCAAACTGTTGATGACCTTTGTCTGGCCATTAGTTTGGGGGTGGAAGGTCGTGAACTTAGTTAGATTGGTATATAACAATGACCAGAGGATTGACCAAAATGAACTTAGGAACATGCTATCCTGATATGAGATAATGGATTGTGGGATCCCAAAGTGTACCCACGCTCGTTCAAAGAAAAGTTTGGAAGTGGCTTATGCGGTAATACTCTTCTTGTGGCCATCTTGGAGAATTTGTCGACGACCTAAAAAAACAGTTGTTGCCATGCTTGGTAGAAGGAAGGCCCGACATGTAATCCATGGAGATGTATTCCTAGGGTCGTCCAGGAGTAGGAAGGAGTATATAGGCCTTTATTCTTGATTGTAGGTTTGGAAATGGTGTAGGAAGTGCAGGATCTGATGTACTTCCTAACATCCTGTCAAAGGTTTGGCTAATAAAAATACTTTTGCAGCACTGCCCTTTTCTACCCCAAAATGGTCAGCAACTCAAATGTAGTGCACCTCCCAAATCATCTTGGCATGCTGGTTTGAAGGAACACAGAGGTGTCCCATGTGGAATAATAATGCATCCTAGAGGTGAATGTATGGAACTTGTTTACCTTCCAGGAGCATCTAATATGTGGTGTTGAATTCTCGATCACTCTTGTAAAGTTGTGGCCATTCTAAAGTCCCATGTCCACAAGAGTTGAGCATAGTGGTCAGCGCCATGACCAATGGTCGGCTGAGGCAAACTGCAACATTATTAGTGTTTCCCTTCTTGTACTTAATGTTCAAATGGATTTTTTGCAGGTATGTGGACCATTTCTGATCGCGATCGTTCTACAACTTTCCTTGTGTATGTATGAACTGCAGGGGTTAGTGGTCTATGTGGATGACTGTTTCCTTCCCTAGAATGTAATTCTTCCACTATCGATAGGCCTGTACAATGGAATACATATCTTTGTCATAGGTGGGATAATTTCAGTCTGTGTCTGAAAGTGTCTCACTGTGATATGCCATTGGATTCCCTGTTGAGTAAGAACTACGTCAATAGCATTTTTGGACGCATCTGTCTCAATCTCAAATGGTTTTTACAAGTCTAGTAATGTGAGAATCAGTGCAGAGTAGAGGAGATGCTTCAACTCAGCAAACACTTTCTGTTGGGGTTTGGACCAAAAGAACCTTTCTTTCGCTCTGCCCTTGGTGACTTGACTCAAAGGCCAAGTGATATGAGAGAACCTAACATGAACCTGCAATAGGAATTGGTAAGAACCAAAAAGCTACGGAGCTATGTTAGATTGGTTGGGGCTGATCAATCTCAAATAACTTGTATCTTGGCTAGGTCGACATGCACACCCCTCTCATCAATGATGTACCCCATATATTGAACCTGGGTCATGCAAAAAGTGCATTTCTCCAAATTGGCACACAACTTGTTTGTCATAGGGTTCAGAGGACATGTTGAATATGGTGTAGGTGCTCTTCCCAACTATGACTGAAGATTATGATGTCATACAAATATACTACCACGAACGAGTTGGTGAAGGGCTGCAATATGTCTTCCAGCAGCCTCATGAATGTTGTGGGAACATTTGTTAACCAGAAAGGTATGACCAACCAATTGATGCATCGTCTGTCGGCATCTACCGAAAGATCTGGGTGAAGTTTTCCATCATCGTGTTCCTTTGTTGCTCGAGGGCTTCTTCGAGCAATATTGTGAAAGGATCTCCTGCTCCATTGTATTTATTTTCTTTTTCTATGGGAGGTCGTCGAATATTGCGAGGCTGGTCTTGCAAAGGTTCAACTAGTTCGAGCCCTAACTACTTATACCTCGACCTCGTTGGGGACATGCAAAGAAGGATAGAGAAAGAGAAGACTACTTTGATACCACTGATCTAGACTTATGAAAGAATGAAACAAAATACATAAATACACATAAACACAAAGATACAGCAAAAATAATTTCTCATTTCACTAATATCAAAGAACTATAATATGCTTACATACAGAATGGAAATAACTAGCTCGGGCGATGGTAGCTTATCTCTGAGAAGAGATGTGGTGGCTACATGTCTCTAAATTGTGTTACAATGAGGCTCAAGGACCTTTTTATTATTGAACATCAAAGGGAAACCCTAAACAACCAAAAACATAACCCTTGTAGATGGGATGCCAAGAGTTTATGGGCCCCATTGGGGTTAGTTGGGCAACCAACTTCTTGTGGTTATAACTTGGTCATATGATCTTCAATTGGCGCATACGATACCTCGTTAGAAATATATATTCGAGTACTACAAGATTTGTGGTAGGCCCATAGCTGTAATAACCATGGCTATGGACCTACTGCAGACCTCAAAAAAACACTGTTTAGGAGGGCAAACACAACTCCGAAAATTCAAGACCCAAAAGACCGCTAAAAATAATTAATTTTGCTATAAACAAGGAAATTAATGAAATCAACTGGAGGTCTAGGTGGAATAGGCGGGTGGCCATTGATATCCACCTGGATATTTTGAGTATCTAGCATTTTAATAAATATTACTTTTATTTTTTATATATTAAAATTGATGAATATATCACTTTTGTGATTTGAATATTACATTTCATGGATTTAAGAGTTTAAACGTGTATTCAATGACAACGCAATATTAAATTCAACTCAATTATTTTTTCCCTTTTTTATTTTCTAAATATCACATTAAATATCATGAAACTGCTATAAAAACAAATATCAACATAATGCTTGAAAAGAATAAAAATTATCAACATATTGTAATAAACAAACAAATGTCTGAGTGTGATAAATGTCAATAATATGAAAAAATTATAATTTGAAAATCACATTAGAAACTTACATTGAAATGTCATTGTCCAAATAAAATTCTAGAAACATATTATGAAAAAGACATCACAATGTGACAAAAGACATCCAACCTCGCACTTGAAAAATAAATCTTGTCATTGAAATGGTACAACAAATATTGTTGAAAATACAATTAAAACATAATATAAATTTGCAATAAATGAACACAAATACCCAAGTTGGTTTAACAAATATTATTGGAAATAAAATAAGAAAAAATAAGAAATTGTCATGAAATTGAAAAAAATATAAAAAATAATGACAAACACTTAACCTCATCCATATGTGAAAACCAAAAAAATAGAAAATAGAGTAGCCATGGTCAACCCATTCACAACCATGATTACCATTATGACCTTTAGTAAACCCATTCACAACCATGATTACCATTGTGACCCTTAGTCAATCCATTCGGAACCATGATTAGCATTGTGACCTTTCCTTAACCAAGGTCAACCTTCATTTTCTTAATGGAACATAGTTAACTATGATTCACAATGGTCAAGCACAAGCAACCAAAATTAGTAATAATATCCGTTAAACAATTAAAAGCATGATCAATTATCTACTTATATTTAGCCATATTCAACCAAGATCAACCATGGTCATCAAGTTAAACATGGTCACCCATGGTCAAGTTTATTCCACCGTGATCAACATTAATGTAACAAAAATCAACATTAACGTACATTGTTTGATTAATGTAACATAAATAATGGTTGACCATAGTCAACCTTAGTCAATCATGGTCAAGCTTAATCAATTCTCCTCAACCTCGAATAATCTTATTAACCATGGTCAACCTTATCAATTTTCTTCAATCATTATCAACTTAACACAACAATTTTGAACCATAATCACCAACATAAACTATAGTTAATCGTAATATATGAATCAGATATACAATGACAATCACATTAATAAATATAATTAACCTGCACCAATAACTATTTTCTATTTTTATAGATAAATTGACATAGACACACATCTAAATATATACTAACCAACAGCAATATCAATTTTCTATATTTTTGTAGTTATGATTATCCATCATCACTATTGGAAACTGAAATTTATTTTATGTTTTATATATACAAAAATTATACTGCATATAGACAAAATGAAATGCAGGATTATACGATGATCAATTTGGACATCGATTTCCATTATTAAATGCACATGCCTGGCAAGCCTATGATTATTTTTCATAAAATATAATCCTTCTGTTTCATCGCAATGGAATGATAGGGCCAGGATTTTGCATACTTAAATAAGCAGTGACTTGGGGGAGGCTGTCTGCGTCCTGATAACCGGGATGGGTTCCGGAATAAACAGATTGACACTCTCGTATTTACAGGAATGCTCTGCCGTAAATATGTTCAGCGGCCTGTAGGACTAGTGCGAGAGTTTGCAAATGATTCAAACAACAGCTTTGCCTGTAGGACTTGTGCAACAGTTTGCAAATGATTCAAACAACTGCTTTGTTTCTTAGTGTGATGGATTCCTGAACTTAACTTATCTTATGTCCATTGCGGATTTTTGGAATGTCTCCTATTCCTAAGAGAGATCAATTATTTCACTTCTTTCCTACTCATCAAATTCCAGATAGCCTTAGAATCTACAATGGACTTAACAACCTCAAAAACTGGGTCCTGTGCCTCGGCTGGCAATATTCTACTCTGCCACACCGATACACAGACGTTTCAAAAGGCTGGCTGAAGCGTTTGAAAATCTTCAGTCGAGCTTCCAGTGGCTGGCTGGATCGGTTGTAACTAAATCCTTGCAATTCAAAAAGCTACCATGTGTGAGGGACATGACTACTCATGGTGTTCCTAATTCTATTCTGGTTTGTGCACATACACTCGGGAACAGGGTAGGCCACCACATCACGCCCTGCTTTAGTTGTTCTGAAAACTGGTTGCCCCAGAGATTGGTTATGCAGATCCCTAACAATGGCGTTAAAATCTTCTTCACCCAATGTTTCGTCAAGAAAGTGTGGGATCATCTTTCTTTTGTTGGGAGTTATGTGCTTTCTGTGCCCTGCGTATGCCCTGTGGCCCTGTTGCACAATCATCATATACATCTATCAATTTCATGACGCATGGAATATATAATAGAATTCTAAGGATGACAGTACCTGAATCGCACGGCCCATGTTTCCTCCATGTGATGCCATGAAAACATCGCTGTCTAGTGACACAATGTAATCGATTGCAGCAAGAAGCGATGCTCTGTTGGTCAGAGGTTCGAGCTCGCCTGGCAACGCCAGGCTTTGTTTGCTGTAAAGATTAGGGAAGTGTTTGATCAGAGGCTCCAGCGCCTTCTTTCCTCCTAACGGTTCTCCGCCCGCCCAGTATATGCGGCCATTTTTCGGCGCCCCCAGCGCTTTAAGAAGCCTGCTACAAGTTTGATGATGGATGATAGGGGTATAGTGAACTTTTTTTTAATGCTTAAAAGAACAGAAGGGGATTAAAAGAAAAGAAAATAACCTGGCGATTTCCATGGCGTTAAGAGGACAGAGACCTGCAAGCTTGCGCTCTGTATAAGTCATATTGGATCTTGATGTGAGGAGCGCTGGATGGCTTCTCCGCTCTTGTTGGATGATTTGCTCGTACTCTGTACCTAAGCTGGGAAGGCATCCGGTTCTAACCCACACGTCTTTCTCTAGCCGTAAATGGAGAGCTATGTAAGGACCCTGTTTCCACATTCTCTCTGCCAGTCTATTTCCCAGTGCTTGAATTGGTGCTGCAAATCTTAAGGCGTGGAAGGCGACCTGGAGCACAAACAGACGATAAAGTAATAACATACATTTTCTTGTTTCCAGTGCCTGCGGATTGCGAAGAAAGAGGGCAATTAACAGCAAAATAGACCTTGCAGCGGAGTTTCTGAAGATCGGAAGGAAGATCCTTTGAAAGTCTCGAATCCAATCCTCGAAGAATCAGAACTCCTTCTTTGTTCAACTGTCATGTATAGATCATGGTCAGTTTTCAATTTCATTTGGGAAAAAAAATTAAAGGCACTGTGCACTCAATGAGATTCAAAGAATTTGAATAAATTATGCACTTACCAGCCTGAGGTACCGAGATCGAATCCAGCGGGGATTAACGCGAAGAGCTGTTATCTTCACCTCGACGGGCCTCGACATTAGATGAGTGGAAGGGAGCGAAGAAACGACTGTGACATCATCTTTAAGAATTTTCTTGAAATGCTCGACGTCAAAGATATCTGAGAACTCACTGCATTGCAACAGTAAAAATCGCATTTAGCATAGGGCGCCAGTCTAAATGAAGGCGATGGCATTGTATGAAATTTGTATATTTTTTTCAGAAGAAAATGAAATTTGTATATGCAGAATCGGAATTAACGAATCACCTATCGTCCTCCCAAATTTGATTGACTTGCAGAATGGGAATAACCAGAGCCGCCTCCAGAATTCTGGCAATCACAACCGCGTCGATGATCTGATTGCGCTGCTGATTGAGACCACCCGAGACGACCACCATCAAATACCTACGTCTTCCCTTCAGAATTCCCAGCGATGCCCGCATGTACTCCCTACTGAACTCAATACACGGCTTGTACCCCAAATTATCCGGTTGAGCCCAGAAACGCTTCTCTTCCTCTGTTACATTCGGGGATAATTCATGCGGAGGTAGCAGAGATGGCGCCGTTTCTGCAAGTAGAGCCATCGAAGTGGACCGGGCAATATCCACGCTGGCTGGCAACCTGCAAGGAGAATCCGTGAACGCGTTGCCGGGTCGCCAAGTGGCAACGAGTTGAAATATGGTAACGCAAGCACAGAATGCTACGAGAGCGATGAACCAAAAGCTTGAATTGCTAAGTGCGTGATGGTGTGCTTGTCTGAGGCCTTTCCTGGGCCACATGACATGTCCTTTCACAGACGTTGCAGGAACAGAGCTTACCATCTCCGCGGGAATCGATATTAAAGACATTTTGCTGTGCTTCGCCATCGATAAATATTTGTTTTCCTTGACAACCCAGAGGAACTGGTCAGCTCGCCTGATGCCGACAAGGGGTTACCAATCAATAAATCTTTGGGTTTATGGCCTTTCTTCCTTTCTGTGAATTCTGGTTATAACTTGAGAATTTCCATTTGGATATCTGAATTATCTTAATTATCACAGATTCACAATACTTGGATCACAAATCAAGTTGCCCCTCAAACATCGCATTTAGAATTATTAATGATGTAGTTCCTTGGGACTTTCTTTACAGTTGCACCGATTGCTATTCAGGATTCTGCGAGAATTGATTGCAGAAGGCAGTCAGCCTTGTTGGAGATTTTAAAAATCAATGCAAAATGAGTCAAATAAAAGGGCTATTTCCTTTTTGGCAAAGGAAAAATGATTCTGCTTCCATACGCGTTTTGGAAATTCCTGCAACGTTGGCGGCGATGCGGAGTTTCCCAAAACGAGTCGAGTTGACAGGCTGTCGCACGAATGACATTTCAGTTATATGAGCGATTCTGTTGCCTTCTTCCTCTTCTGGTCAGGAATCACTTACATTCGGAGCCGCCGTGATGTGACACGTCATCGAGTTGACAAAGCACACACCTTCTGAGAGCGTGTCTCATAGGGCGCTGCCTACCTGTTCCGTCTAGTGTTAAAGGGGCCCACGAAAGCAGTATACGAGGAGTACGTGTACAAGCCACGTAGATTTCTGGTATATGTTAAGTAGAATCTTTTTGGAAGTTTACGCATGCTATTTCCGAATAAATATTTTAACCTCTATTAAATTTAATAGATATATAATGTAAATAAATTTAAAAGTTAAATATTATTATTAAAATTATATAAATTTAAAAAGCTAAATATTATTATTAAAATTATATATATATATATAATTCTCGTCTATTTACAAATTTTTAAACTAATAAAAAAAAAAAACCTTAACATGATTCTCTATCATCAATTATTTTAGGATGGATGAACACATAAATATTAGTTAAACATTTTTTTTTACTCTATAACAAATTTATCACCATATCTTATAGTTAAGCTTACATTATCTATTAACACTATGTGTTGTTTTTGAATTTCACTTAATAAAAAGTTAGAATATGAAAATAAGAAAATTGCATTCATTCATACTATTAAGTAGTGAATTAAGTAGAATATAATAGATAACCCGAATTAAGTAGAATATAATAGATAACCTATTGTCTATGTCTTTGTTGGCTCATTTTATTTATTCATTTATATTTATTAATTTAATCGGGAATTTTTATTTTTTATTTTTATGAATTAGTGTTGTATTTATTTATTTATATATTTAATTTAATAAAATATAATAATTTAATATAGTTTAATAATATATAATTATAAACTTGAAGAATTTCTATATAATTTGAAGTTTATGATTGTTGGTTTTTTTTAAATGGTGGTTATGTTGTTTTATATTATTTTTAGAGGAGTTGTTTATGAATATGGAGGAATTGCTTTCACTACGAAAAGTAGTTTGAATTTGCTTTAAAAAAAAAAGAAATCTTGCACTGGCAGTGTTTGAATCATGTTTTTGATGGTGGAAATGGATTTAGCACCATAAAAAACTTCTAGGGCACTCAAAATCTTGATGTTTGATAGCTATGACTTGGATTTACATAAATCTCTGCCATATTTTATTAAAATCTTGCAAGAATTTCCATGATTTTCAGGGCAAAAACCCAGGCTGGTTAGACTATGACATTTTTAGATAGCGAAACAAGATGTAAGTTGAGTTGAAAATTTTGAATCCATAATTAACATTACATTTGAGGATATCTTATAAGTACTCACATTTTTTGTGTGAGGCTTTGGGTGTTTTATGGAAGTGTACAAGTAGTGTAAGGCTATGTAAGAGGCCTTAGGTACTTTGTGGAAGTTCATAGATGGAGTTAGACTACGTGGGGCACTACATTAGGAAAAATTTTAGGGGCTAATATTTGTAGGTCGGCTAATTTTCCATGTTTTTTTAAAAAGAAAATTTTGTCAATTCTCTTTTTTTTTTTTTGTAATTATTTGCCCAAATTTTATAGTTTAAAATTATTTTACCTTAAAAATCACTAGTAATTTATATAGACTATATAAAATCATTAGAAATTTGAATAATTTTACAAAAAAACATTTCACAGTTTGCATATTAGGGACTAGTAAGTTTCATAAGGTTTCTAACATTTTAAGATAAATTTCCACCCTTAAAATTTTCCATGCACTAAATGCATACATAGTAAAGCCATAGTTAAGGCGATCAAATAGCTTCAAGGTGTTTTCAAGGATACTCTTTTCTTATTTTATTATTTTAACTATTAATTTATTATTTTTCCTTAGGAGGCCACTTTTGGATTGAAATTTCCTGTAATGTATTTGTTATATTACAATGTTAGTGATGGGTGATATTGAAATATATTCTAACCTATAATCCTTTGGTGTTGGATTCTAAGAACTATTGGAAAGTTAGAAGATGACATTATAAGTTATCTTAGTGTCTCTATGCCTCCCTCCTTATGCCTCCCTCCTTAGTAGTAGTTATGGTATGCCATTCTTGCCTATTTTATTGAGCAACAATTACATATTATTTATAGAATCTAAATAGCAATACACCAAGGTTTGAGTGTAATAACAAATGACAAAGTACAAAATTTATCTTGGAAATATAATTTTTTCTAGAGCCATATATAGATAATGGATGATATTCAACAATTTGGAAGATTATTGGTTACACACTAAGGGTGAGGAGCCCATGATGCCACCATGAAAAGGAATTTTTAGGAAACCTTCATATCATAACAAATAGTAAATAATATTTAAAAAAATAAAAATGAAAATGAAAAAATATTAGGAGATCACTATGCACACCATATTCCATTAATCAAATAAAGTTACATATATACATGAGGTATAGTCTCAAGATAGGGAAGCTATCTTTGACACACAATAAGTTGGTTGAGGGAATATCTCAACCTCACACCAAATTAGGAACTTAGTTTTACCTAACCTATGGAATAGGAACAGACTCTATACATAGAGAATCACAATTGAAGACAAGTAGGAATTACATATTCCAACACACCCCCTTAATGACTACTTGTCTCGATATCACTTCGCAAAATCTAGCTGTGGTCAAACATAATAAAAAAGGATAGGTCGACGTCCATATAAAGGAGAAACCATCTATCAGAATGCATGGGTACCAACCGCTGCAACTGCTGGTCTCGTAGGATGTCCTTCACATACATGGTTCTATCAACCATTATCACTGCATACATGTACCTGTATCTACAGATCCCCCTCCAACGTGGATTTTATCGAATGACCTGTAACCATGCTCTTTCTTCATCGGTGAACTCTCACCAAGAGTAGATCTGTCTTAGATCTCTTCGACAAACTTTTACCGGATCCCTTCATCGGCGGCCTTGCATCGGATTTCTTCATCGATGACCTTGCATCGGATTTCTTCATCGGCGACCTTGCACCAGATCTCTTCATCCGTGGGTGAATATTGGCACAAACCTGTTTCTAGTCCACTTCACTGTTACACGTGGTTTCTGGCTGCCACAAATCGACACTGCAAAATGGTTTCTGGTTGACCACGAACCTATAGTTACAAAGTGGTTTTGAGATTACCACGAACTTTACGAGGATACACATGCCTTTACAAGACTTACATACTCCAATTCTTGGAGTTCCCAGATACATAATTTATAAAGACCACTACAAAAACATCCTAGACTTGCTTACAAATGTGTGACTCATAATACAACATGCTAGTGTGTCTATTCCAAGAAACTCACACAAAACAAACTTTCACTTTCATTTTCCATCATCCTTTAAATGTTGTTGTTGCTCCTTTACATCATATTTTGAAATGTTCACATCTTAGGCATCTTTGTCTTTGTCAATTAGAACTTGGAACTCCATCCTTAACCTGCCATTTGTTAGAGTAGTCAATTCTAACAAAATTAACTTCATATTGAGGTAACTAATCTCAATATGTATATTAATTTTTGTTCCAAAATACTTTCATCATTAAAAACAAATCCCAATTACCCAAGCATGTATTAACAAATATCTTGAAATCTTCATCCAACTTGCCAATGTGAACCACTAAATCCAAGCCACGTTCTCACAAATTTTCTCTCATATTAGCAACGGACTCCAGCAAAAAAACGTGGCCCTAAATGGCCCGGTCTTGTCGAAATCGGACGACGACTTGCCGTAGTCCCTCGGGTCAAAGCATTCGACAAGCACTGGTGATCAAACTCTTTAATTTGGTGAAAGTTTTGTAAGTAAACAGATCGAATCTTGATAACCCAAGTGCTGCGGCGATAAAGAAGATATTTTTCCTAGACCAAAACGACCAATAATGAGGGATGAAGGAACTCAGATGATAAAACCTCAACAAACTCCAAAGCTAATGAAAGGCCCTTTGACTATTTTGAATGCAGCAACAAATCTTACTTCACGCACACAATGGCCTTCCACGCAGGCTCGGCATGCCCAAATTCACAACACCTGCAACCACGACGCTCCTACCACAGTGTCTACACAGGCTCAACCTTCAACAAACTTCTCCCTGCGGCAACAAAGAACAATAGCCTCCAAGCAATCTCAGCCTCCAAGCGAGCTCGAACTAAGTCTCAGCCTCCACAATCACCGTTGCACTAGAGATCAACAACAGAGACCACCAAATCACCACTCCTCTTCTTTGCGTGCAAGTGATCTCAACCACGACGCTTCTGCTGTGCACTCTGATGGCATTATACAGATCCATGGAGAAGCCATTCCATGATGCTCCTCCTCACGACCTGCAACTTTCAAAAAAACACAAGGCAGCAGCAGATAATCTGATGCACTAAGTAATCGAAATGATCCAACTTAGGTTGGTGCTTCAATCACCACGATTAAATCCATGACCCATGCCAAGCAGATTTGAACACTGATCCATTTCTAGCAACAATCAAACCAGCTCTCCAACGCTCCTTCCATGGCCTTAGCAAAACTTTACCAACTAACACAAATCGCTCACAAAATATTGGCACTGAGCAGAAACACCAACATTAACAGAGGCACACCACACTGACTCAGATCTGGTGGAAATTACAGGATTTACACCTCTTCAACGCCACATATCATTGTTCTCAAGTCAAATGCCCGCGCAGGTCAGTAGGCTCACAGCAAGGAGCCTCAATAACCACACTTTGATCTGTAGTCACGCAACAACTACAAATATGGAAAACAAACAAAATACTCAGCGAACTCTTTATTTCCCTTGCCCTGGGAGGGGCCAAGGCCAAGCCCAAACAACTTTGATACCAAGATAAAATGTCACTATGCACACCATATTCCATTAATCAAATAAAGTTACATATATACATGAGGTATAGTCTCAAGATATGGAAGCTATCTTTGACGCGCAATAAGTTGGTTGAGGGAATATCTCAACCTCACACCAAATTAGGAACTTAGTTTTACCTGACCTATGGAATAGGAATAGACTCTATACATAGAGAATCACAACTGAAGACAAGTAGGAATTACATATTCCAACAATTTTATTGAGCAACAATTACATATTATTTATAGAATCTAATTAGCAATACACTAAGGTTTGAGTGTAATAACAAATGACAAAGTACAAAATTTATCTTGGAAATATAATTTTTTGTAGAGCCATATATAGATAATGGATGATATTCAACAATTTGGAAGATTATTGGTTACACACTAAGGGTGAGGAACCCATGATTCCGCCATGAAAAGGAATTTTTAGGAAGCCTTCATATCATAACAAATAGTAAATAATATTTAAAAAAATAAAGAAAAATGAAAAAATATTAGGACATTTCAACTTCATATATGTATTTTATTATACTCTACTTTGCAAACTGTTACACAGTAATTTGTCACCGTCCCTGCCATTCCCCATCCTGCACATTGGAGGGCTCATTCCGTGACTTGTGAGCAGAGACAAGACTTGAAAATACTTTCATGACATCCCTCTGAACATGAGCTTTCATTGCCCTGAAGACATCTCTTTGCAAAAAACCCTAAAAACACCTCTTTTTGCATTGGCACGGGCAACCAGTTTAGTACCCGCGCCAATGGGGGAAATCCTTCAAAGAGGGCGCGCCAATTGGCTCTCTGTCCCAGAGTCGCACTTGCGCCAGCCAATTTAAGCAGTGTTTTTTAAAAATAAATGGCGGAAGTTTCGTCCTAACAAATTCCTGGACTGCTATCTATCTTGAGTTGGGAGGTTTGGCTACGGATCTCCATAGAGAGGAAGTGGTTTGCCACCTCTCATGGAAGCTTTCTTGATGATAGGGCCAATCCCATGATTATAGGGATCCCAACTCCCCTTCCTCCATCTATAAAAGCTTGCTCATCTCCATTGCAAGCTAGTCTTCAAGTTCCCTAAATTCCCAAGAGCCTTATGCTGCAAGAGCCTTGATTATTCCCCTAAGGCCAAACTCAAGCAAGGAGACTATTGTCAAGATCCGAAGAGAGAGGTTTGTCCCATCCTTGACAGGCTTTTCGAGACGTGTTCTGCTGGCGACCCTCCGAAGGAGAATTCAGCGTCAGAACTTGGTTGTAATTTTCCTTTGATTGATTCATAATAAACGACTATCGGTTATGGTTCCACTCTTGTTGATTGTTTATAATGATGAGTTATGTCCTTTCTGACTGACATATAGTTGCATCTACTGGATTTTACGCTTGCGTTTGTTTTGTTTCTTGCATGTGTAGGTTTCCATCACAGAGATCGTGGGGATCGTGATCTGCCAGGGCTAAGGAACGGGAGCGATACCTCTTCTACAAGCAACAGCGTTGGATTCCAGGTAAGCCTTCATCGCTAATTGGTTTATTTGCAATTAGGAACCTGTACTATAGCGTGAACGATTGTTGCTAGACCCGGTCTGGGCTAGTAGGGATTGCCTCTGTACGCAGAGGGGATTTACCTCCACAACAAATTGGCGACTCCGCTGGGGAATCATTAGCTTGTTGTTGTTCTGCTTTGTAAGCTACAGACAGAGCCTGAAGTTGGCCAGATAGCCTTTGAAACGCTTTTGCTCTGCAATTGCGAAGTAGATCAATGCTGCTTCAGTAAATCTCCGGTTTAGTTTGTAAACTGAACACTTGGAGCACTGTCTTGTCTCTTTGGTTGATTCTTGATTCTGCTTGCTTGATCAACTCTTTTGGCTGGTTCTTTCTGTGAATTTGGGTTTTTGAAAACTCCAAACATCACTGGTCTAATCTTGGATTGCTTATTTTTTATTTTGGCATAGCAAACTTGACTGGCGCGCTTTTTAGCATGACAGTCGCGCCAATTGGCGCTAGTTGTCAATGTATTACCCGCGCCAATCCTGATATGGCGCTAGTTTCAGCCTAACAGTCGCGCCAGTGCTGTGGACTGCTAGGGTTTGCTTGGTTCTGAGCTTTCTGAGCTTGATTTGTGTTGTCTCGCTTTGGGCCTAGATTACATGGTCTATTTGAGTCTTGGAGATTCTACTTGAAGTGGTGAGTTTGGTCTTGGTTGGGAGAAATTCTTTGTTTTTTTTCATTTTCAGGCGTTGGCGCTTGTTGTCAGTTAGCAACCCGCGCCGATTGGGCATTAGCGCTAGTTGTCAGTGAGAAAGTCGCGCCAATTGGCGCTAGTTGTCAATGACAAAGTCAGGCCAATTTCAGGGTGTATGAAAATTGAGTTTTTTTCCCTAAATCCTTCACCAGTGTGTCTTTCCCTTCCGGTCTTTTCACTGTATGAGCATATATTACATTGCTCATTGTTTGAAATGTCTTCTTTCCATGATTGTTTGATGTAAAAGGGAATGAATGCCTTGTTTTGATCTCTTGCTTTGGAATTCCTCTTTGTGTTTGACCTCATATGTCTTGTCGCCTTTTGAGGGATTTCGTGACAAAGTGTTTGAAACAACGATTGCATTCTTAGTGTTTTTTGCATCCCTTTTGCCTTCATCCTTTCATTAAGAAGATTTGCGTTCTTTTAGTTTTCGTCTCATATTTTGCTTTTCGTTAAATGCATTAGATCACATTGCATTGAAAAGTATTTTTTGAGATTTATCATTGAACTTAGTGTAGAAATTAGCTGAATAAATCACTTATTCAATGAAGATTAACCCGATCATACATCAATTTCGAATTGCATGCATAACACATAACTATGAAGAGCATGGGTTTTTTTTGTTTGTTTTTGGTTGGGCGAAGACATGGTGAAGGTGAAAGCAGTTCAAAATAAAGGGTGAAGATGCCTGCAAATGAAGGAATGTTTCAGTTGATAGCAAAGGACAAAGACAGCTTTAACCCATTGGGCTATGGAGTCATAGGAGGATTTAATTGGATAGCAAATTCAAGAAGGATCCATGGAGCAAGTCATTTACATCAAAGGATCTCTTAAGGTGATTAATGGAGTGAAACAAATAGGCAGTGAAAGACTTAAACAAGTGAAAAAACAAAGCACAGTCTAAGATCAAGTAAGTACTTTTAAACTAGCTTGCTTTCAACATGTACTAAAGGAGAAACATAAAAGTATTTCTGTTGATCAGGTAAGTGCTTTTAAACTAGCCTGCATTGAAGTACTTTCCATCAGAAACATTTAAAAACAGTTCAAACAGCTTAAGATCAGGTAAGTGCTTTTAAACCAGCCTGCTTCAGCATATTCGATAAGGGAACACAGATGATAATCACAAAGAGCAATCTAGATCAACTAAGTACTTTTAAACTACGCTGCATTGATAAACTCCAAGGATAACATAGAAAACATTCATCTCAAAGAGCTATCTAGATCAGGGAAGTACTTTTAAACTAACCTGCATTAATAAACTCTTCAAAGAGGACATTCAAATGAAGAAAACATAGAAGATAAAGCTTTCAGTAAGAGTAGGGTACCGTGGAGAGTATATCCTAACTCTATGTTTGCTGCTCTTTATCAGAGAAAGTGAACAGAGTGAAAACATTAAGTAAAACGACAATTGATAGTAAGGAACACATCACCATTGACATAGTTTCAGAATTCCATGAATCAGCAGCTTGTATTGATGTTCAAACCAGTTACAATCAGCAAGCCCGGTGGGTCTCTATAGCTTTGAACTTCTCATATCAGCTTATGTATCTTTCAATTACAGAACAGGGCATCAGTGGCTTCAGAATGACTATTACATGCGTTCAGATGTCCCGAGACCAACCATTTGCTCATCTTCTACAGAGGTATTTATAGAAGAATGAGGTGGTGGTCAACTATGAAAAGATTTGTTTGGATCAATTAATACAGAAGATGACTCTTCGGTGCTTTGAGGGCCTCGATCAAGAAATCTACAGGTGTTAACCTGCATTAATTGAGTTACACTTAAGATTAAAATTAGTGGGAAGTATGCTATCCTTTGAAGCTCAGTGTCATGCTGGAGTGACTTTATTTCTACTTCCCGAGATGAAATGATCTAAATATCTGCTTCTGAACTGTTCTTTAATCTTCTCGAATGGTTCTGCCGACAATTAGAGATAAGATAGCTCAATTAGTATTAATTTTTCGGTGGTCTTTGATCTCAACGAGACTGCAAGTGTCTTTTGGAGCTGTAGAGGGTTCAATTAGCCTCTTCTTATAGCGGTGGAGGATTTCTCAGCTCGACAGATGTCTTCGTCGTTTCCTAAAACACTTTAAGTTACTTGAGATCTGTGTTTTTGGGTCTTCAATCTCCGGTTTTGATAAATTTTGTCTTTGGCACTGATACTCTTTAATAAATGATGATTTTTGCTTGTCTTCTGGTGTGCAGGGTAGTAGCGGGTTCGAATGGCATCAATGGGTCATGAAATCACTGATAAAACGTAAATCTAACACCCCTCGAATGATTCTTTATGAACTCAGAAGACAGAGGATCGTCACCCTCGGCCTTTGTGGTTTCTTCAAAAATGGCGGAAGAATTCATTCGAAAACCTGCAAAATACAAACAATTTGTTATAAAATCCTGCGTATTTGGTTTTACTACTTCAGAGGCATAGGAAGAGAGCAGGACCGTTGGATGGCATCATCCAACGGTGGAGATTAACTGAAAGGAATTTTAAATGACGCGGGAGGAAGAATAAAACAGAACCGTCGATCGCGCGATGAGCAACGGTGGGGGTGATCTGGGACCGTCCGATCTGGACACGTGGACAGCCCGGATTCAATCGGAGGATCGCAATCGGGGAGGGCAGCAAAGGGGATGCGATTGGAACGCAGCGATGCGATTGAGCGCTATCCGTCCGATCATCAGGGAGATGGACGGCCGAGATTTAATCAGAGGATCGCAATCGGCAGGTCACAACAAAGCATGCGATTGAAACATTGCGATGCGATTGAGCGCTGTCCGTCCGATCAACCGGGGGATGAACGGCCCAGATTTAATCGGAGGATCGCAATCGGCAGGTCACAACAAAGCATGCGATTGAAACATTGCGATGCGATTAAGCGCTGTCCGTCCGATCAACCGGGGGATGGATGGCCCAGATTTAATCGGAGGATCGCAATCGGGGAGGGCAGAAAAGGGGATGCGATTGAAGCATTGCGATTGGGCGATAACCGTTCGATCTGTAGATCAGATCGACGGCGGGGAGTAAATCGGAGGGGTGGGCCGATCAGGGGAACGGATATAAAGTATGCAATTTGAAACTTGCGATTCTGCGCGGGTCGTTAGATCGGGTCTAGATCAACGGTCTAGATCCTTTGTTTTCTTGCACCGGCGGGACCCTTATACTTCGTAAGAAACCTACAAATTTCAATAAAAACCAAGGTTTTGAGTGGATCGGGCGGAATATATATATGATAGGCTGGCGCCCGATTGCGGGGCCACTGGGTATATGGAGTACCATGGGCCCGGGGCTTTATATAACTAGGGCCAATCGCAATCGGAACATTCGGGCCCGGTCTTTCAATCAACCCATTTGTAACTTCTCCGATGCGATTGCGCATCGGTCTTTTTGATCTACCCATTTTTATTTATCACGTGTCCTTAAGTTTTTAACTTAAAACTTCAGAAAGTGGGTTTTTGGGTTTACACAGAAAAATATTGATCAGAGAGGGATTTTTCAATGGTTTAGCGCCGGATTATGGGCCCACGGGTAAATGAAATAACAATATGATCTGCGGTTTAGGACAAAGGGGCTGATCGCAATCGGCATTTTGAAATGGCTCACAAACATGCACACTTTGAATCTTTCCGATGCGATTAGTGCTTCATGGGTTTGGCGCTTGGTTTTTATGATGAGGGCGTATTGGGGAAGTGGTTTGGAAACTCAGGCCAAGGGGCTTAAAACCTTTAAGAGAGAAATGGGTTTTTTACACAGATTTTCAGTGATTTTCAAAGGTTTTCTGAGGGTTTCGACAGAGTTCGAAAGAAGTTTGGAACTCTGCAAGGAAATTTTCATGAAATAAAGGTAAGGAAAATGGACAACAAAGGAAAATGATGAAAAATATGAAGGTTAGTCTCTGAGCGGAAAAAGGGGAAAAGAAGGAGGATATTGCAGCAGTCTTCTCATGGAATTTTTAGCAGGATTTTGAGTTTCTGAGAAATAACAATGAAAACCTTGAGACATGAGCATGAGATCATCTACAGGCTTCAAGAGATAACATTTTGGCCAGGAAAGTGTTTCTTGAAGGCTGAAAACATGTTTTGGCCACCTTTTGATAGACCAAAATTTACAGGTGGCCAACAGTGGCTCCACTTGGGAATGGTGCCTTATTGAAGGCATCAAGAACTTCAGAACTGCATTCTCTGGGAGGCTGATCAATGCCTCATTCTTTGGGCTGTTGTCTTTGCTGAAATGATCTTATTCTAGCTGAAAAAAGGTTAGCAACATTGAAAAACAATGAATCTTCATCAACACAGGCTTTCTACCTACCCAATCCTACTGATCTAACATTTTTTCTTCATTTAGAGTGCACTTGGACTGGCAAACTCTTTTTCAACATTTTATTCTTTTGAAAACAGGAAATATAATCTAATTCTACCCCTTATTTCTCCCTGAACTCAGATTAAACAGTTGAGCTCAGATGTTTCTCTACCTAATCTACTATCTGTTGGGATTAAACTGTCCAACAGATTTCATTCTCTAGATTCTAAGACAGAAATTCAAAAACAGTCAAGTCAAGATTGAACTGTTTGACTTGTTGTGATCTATGGCATAAAAACAAGCTGCACATAGACTATTAAAAATAAAAAATTGAAGGTTTGAAATATGAAATTTTTTTGAAGCATCCTTCTTCTTATTTGTGGCTCAAGTTTTGAGCTTGTTAGAGCCACTTGCTTTCCTTGATTTCAGCTCTGGTTTGAATTTGTTTGAGCTGTTATTTCTTTCTTTCTGGTTCAGATTTTGAGTTGATTAGAACCAGATTTACAACTTTATGACTCAGAAAAATAAAACATATTTGAGTCATCTCTTGCTTGGAAACTTTAGGTTCAGGTTTTGGGCTTGTTTGAACCTTTCTTTTCTAGCCTAATCTATCTACTGATAAGCCAAGTTTAAACAGTTTGGCAAATCCAATTCACTATCCTATCAGCAGAAAAATTTAAAGCTAATTAGTCAAGATTAAATAGTTTGACTAACTAGAAGCGTGTTTTTTGAGGAGTGGCATTTGAGCTTGCACACTTTCAGATTTATTTCTCTTTTTTGGCATGGGGCTTTGCCTTTCTTTTTTTTTATTTCTGCCCTCTTTTCTATCTTTTATTGTTTTTGTATTTTTTTTTTTCTTTTTGTTTTTATGAAACTAACGAAGCAATGATATTTATAATGGAAATGAACCTTGAAAATTGAACTCAGCAGTAGTAATGCTTAAGGACCCTGCCATTGACAGGACCCCCAAACAGATCTGTGCCATCTAACTCTTGCAGAAAAAAGGCATTTGGACCAATGGTGGACTGAATGATATAAGGGCCTTGCCACAAACTGTCAAATTTTCCATGTTTACCTTTTTCCTCTTTTCTAGAGTCCCATTTGAGTACCTTATCTCCAATGTTGAAATCACAAGCCTTAGTTCTCTTGTCAAACAATTTTTTTATATTTTCTTGCACTTTTTGAGCTCTGTTGTAAACTTCTTCCCTCGTCTGCTGGAGATGTATTGTCTCATTAATCCTTCTTAGCATACTGTCTTCTTCTGACTGAATTTCTTGGACTAATTTTATTACTGGTACACCCAGGCTAGTAGGAAACACTGCATCTGCTCCATAAACAAGTTGGTAGGGGGAGGTTCCAATGGATTTCTTTGTGGTCAACCTATCTGCCCACAATGCATGCACCAACTTGTTATGCCATGACTTTTTATTCTCTTCAAGTAGCTTCTTGATGATGGTCACCAAGATTTTATTTGATGATTCAGCTAGCCCATTACCTTGAGGGCAATAAGCAGTAGAATGACCCAATGTAATCTGATACTTGTGACAAAAATCAATCATCTTTTTGGAACCAAAAGCAGCAGCATTATCAGTAATGATTTTCCTAGGGCATCCAAATCTAGAAAGGATATGGTCTTCAAGAAATTTTATAATGACAGAATCTGTGGCATTCCTGGTAGGGATGGCCTCTATCCACTTTATGAAGTAGTCAGTGGCTGTAAGAATCCATTTATGTTGGGCAGATGAAGCAGGATGGATTTCTCCTATGAAATCTAGGCCCCATTGTTGAAAAGGAGCTTCAACAATGATAGGTTTTAATGGTAAGGGAAGGAGTTTTCTTTTGCCCTCAAAAATTTGGCACTTGTGACAGGCAATTATCATTTTATGGACATCTTGGAAGAGGGTGGGACAATAATAGCCAGCTCTAAGGATTTTGTTGGCTGTGGTTTTCCAGTAGAGATGACCTCCACACTCTCCTTCATGGAATTCATGCTTGATCTTCTCTGCATCAACTTCAGGAAAACATTTTAGCAATAAACCATTAGCATTTTTCCAGTATAAACATTCATTCAAAATGAAATAATTCTTAGCTTTCAACTTTAAAAACCTTGCCTTAGTTTTTGATAAATCGGGAGGAGCATTAAGATTTGTAAGTACATACAAGATGTTGGCGTACCAAGGTGAGTTTTGGAACTGCTCTTCCATAGTGGGAGGGGGTAATTCTTCTTGCTCATCCAAGGCATCTATCATGTTAATGTCTAGGGCTTGTAGATTAGATTCAACCATTAATTGAGCCAAGCCCTGACCTTTGATGAGTTTGGTGGGTTTGATCTCCAAATCATATTCTAATATTACAGCTATCCATTTGCCTCTCTTTCCATCAGGGTCTTGTGACAAGATGTATTTTACCACAATGCTGGGTACATAGGCAATGGTGTGGGAATGAAGAATATACACCCTGAAATCCTTTAAGGCCTTTACTAAAGCATAGGCTTGTTTTTCCATTATGTTATATTTCAAGGGTGCATCCCTTAAAGCCTTACTGAAAAAAGCAATAGGTTGTTCCTGTCCTTTTGAGTTTTTCTGCAACAGAACTGCAGCTATTGTATGTTCTGAGGCAAAGGAAAAAATAAGAAAATCTTTTGAAAAGTCCAGGCTGATCAAGACTGGTGCTTGGGTGAGTGCATGTTTTACTAATTCAAAGGATTTTCTGGCCTCTACAGTCCATTTCGTTCCTACTTCCTTTTTGAGCATATTATTCATGTTTCTAAGGAGCTCTGCTAAGTTGGGAATAAACCTCCTTAAGAAATTAATCTTTCCAATAAAGGATTGCAATTCTTTTATGTTCCTAGGGTGGCTAATCTGTAGTATTCCCTCAACTCTTTTTGGATCTATTTTAATCCCCTTTTCTAATATAATGTGGCCAAGGAGCTTACCCTCTTGCAAGCCAAACACTGTCTTTTTGGGATTTAAAGATAGCCCAAATCTCCTGCATTTCTCAAAGACCTTTCTTAGATGTTTGAGGTGCTCTTCATCGGTTTTGGAATAAACTGTTATATCATCAAGGTAAATTACAATGAAGTGTCCTATTTCCTTTGAAAATGCAATGTCCATGGCCCTTTGAAAAGTGGCCCCAGCATTCATTAGTCCAAAAGGCATTTTCACATACATGAAGGTGCCCCAAGGAGTGGTAAAGGCTGTCTTGAGTTGATCTTCTGGGAGTACTAAAATTTGGTTATATCCTGAGAAACCGTCTAACAGAGAAATCCTCTTTGAACCAACTACCTTTTGTAGGATGTGCTCCATTTTGGGTAAAGGGTAATTGTCTTTTAGGGAAGCTCTGTTAAGGTTTCTGAAATCAATGCACAGTCTGATTTCTCCTGTCTTTTTCCTCACAGCTACAAGGTTAGAAAGCCAATCTGAAAACCTTACAGGCACAATGATTCATGCCTCGTACATTTTCTTAATTTCCTTTTCGACTAGAGGCAGTTGTATTGGGTTGATTCGACGCAGTTTATGCTTAAAAGGTTTTTGTTTTTCTCTCAAAGGGATCTTGTGCTGGATGATTTCTGTATCGTAAGCTTTTAAATCTTCATAGCTCCAGGCAAACACATCGGCAAACTCTTTAAACAAGTCAATGTATTTCTTTTTCATGTCTGGTGGCAAGGACCTAGCTAATTTAATCATTTTAGGTTGATCCTTTGTGCCTATGTTGCATTCTTCAACGTCAGACTTTGTATATTCTACTGCAGGTTTCTTAGCCACGTCATTAAAATCAAACAGGTCTTCTAATGGTGCTAGCCCCCTGGGTATGTTCTTGTCTCTCGGTGTTAATACCTCAATGTCTTCGTTTTCTGAGTCTTCATACTCTTCAGCATGAGTTTCGAGTTTTTGAGTTAACATGTTGATATCTGTAGGACTAGATGGTTGTTCTTGTTCAGGGGGTTCTTCGTTTAGACAGTTTTCATCGGATGTAGAATCTGAATTGGATGATTCAAACTCATTCTTACCGAGTAGGAAATCCTCTATCTGTTTATCATTCTCAAAGACCTGCCAATATTTTTGATTATCGGGTATGGCTGGCCTAAATTTTACCTGAACGGTGCTGTCCTCGTTTTCATATGGTGCTAAACACGTTCTAGCTGTAAAAGCTAAATTGTGAGCGGCAATATTCTGTTTTCTTGGGACAAAAATCAATTTTGGATCCTCAAAAATGTTTAACAGATCCAGGACGTCATTTCGGTAGGCTCTAAGTCTGGGATGATTAGCAGTGTATTCCCCATTAACTTGCCTAATGATTAATTCCGAATCGCCATATACGTGGATTCTTTTGGCTCCTAGCTTTTCTAACAGATGCAAGCCCAAAATGAGAGCTTCATACTCGGCAATGTTATTAGAGCATCGAAAATTCAATTTGCACGAAACATTTTCTGTATGCCCGTTTTCGGTGTTTGTTAACCAAACACCGGCGCCAACACTATTCTTAGTACATGACCCATCGAAGAACATGGTCCATAGAGGATTATTTTTGGTTTCGCCTTGGTTGGTAATCTCGCTAACTATCATGCTATCTGATTGTGGTGGTATGTCAGCACTTAGTCGAATTTGTGTCTCATTTTCAAGTTCCTCACCATATTGAAGGTTGTTTTCCTGAGTTTCAAGTTTCGAGAGCCGTGGGCACATGACTTGTGGGTCGAGACTTTCATTTGTTTCGTTAATATCTTCAAATGCATCAAACTATTTTGATACTTGTGAGTTAGGTGTTTCTTGAGCTTCATCGGCGATTAATCTTGTTGTAGTGACTTGCTCGCCAACTGTTTCAGCGTCATGTTCTGTTTTAAGGTCAACAAGTTGTTGTACTAGGCCTCGTTCCTCAGGACTTTCATGGAGATGAACTCGATGGGGCATTTGTTGTTGGCCATCTTGGCCATATTCATTTTGGTTTGTCATTTCAATGCATTGTTCGAAAGTTTCCCTTTCGTTTTCATCCATGTCTAGAACTGCATTCATTTCTAGATTTGGGGCCTCTAACAGGTTATTTGCGTTACTGTCTTCTAGTTCTGACTTATTCGAAGGTTCATCATGGTAAAGGATAAAAGAGTTCAGGTCAGTATGGACAGAGTAGATGGGACAATTTTCAGGTTTTTCTGGGCTACTGACCATGAATTTCATGTGTGCCTCTCTGTATAGTCTTCTAGGCTGGTTAAAAACAGGAATAGTGGCATATGTCCCGTCCATCTGCATTGTACCTTGCAGCTTGGCACCCCACGATCTAGACAACAACATGCCATACTTAGGAGGGACATCGGACACCACTACATCCATAACTAGGCACTTGGCTGGGATTTGAGTCAAATTCACACAGAGGTCCTTAATTAGGCCAAGACATTTGACCCTGCTTGAATCAAAGGAATATAAATCCTTGTAAGGTCTGGTTATTTCTAGTCCTAGCCTTTCCATTATCACCTTTGGCATAAGATTATGTGAGGCTCCGAAATCATGCATAGCATTGTGTAGAATTTTGTCATGAACATTCAGACTGACGTAGAATGGAGGTACTATTCCTTCTTGAAATTTCCCTTCAGCTTTAGGACCAAAAATGAGCTCTGGCTGGTCATCATTATAATTTATTATGTCATTCTGGTCCTCTATGTTTAAAGCCTTCAGAATTTGGGTCCTGTACACATTATGGGAAGCTAACTCAGTAAGGGGAACAGAGATTTTAATCTTTGAAAGTTCTTGTTCTAGGCTGAAAGGAATTTGGTTTTTTGAAGAACTTGCCTCAGCCTTACTAGATACTAGTCTTTCAGCAACATCACCTTGCTGATTTGTTCTATTTACATTTGATAACATGGTTTTGACAGGAGTACTAGTTGAGGTGTTAGTACTGCTAAGATCTGCATCCTGCTTTTCAAAATTTGGATTGCCTTTCTCTTTACCTTTACCAGAATCAACAGCCACTGTTTTATCCTTTTGATTGACATTTTTACATTTGGTTGTGGTGCTATTTTGTGAAGATTTATCAGAGGTTTTAGTGTTGGGAGTTTTTTTACTGGCTTTGCTTCTAAGGTCATATTCTTTGTGAGGCTCTATGATGAAATTTTCCATATCTTGATAACAATGTCGATCATCATCCCTGTTGTCATCATAAGGTGTGTATAGACCTCGTTTCTTTTCATAATGAATCTCAAAGCCATCGTTATCTACCCCTAGCATGTTGATATCATTTTCCTCTGCTATCTCACCTATTTCCTCTGTCTCACTTATATAATTTTGATGAAAGGGAGGAATGATCTGCTGATCATCTTCTCTAGGTCTATTTGGAAGTTGGTTTCTTCTTAAATTTTGATTCTGGTTCTGGTTTCTATTCTGAGAAGCAGTTTGGTTTAGGCTTGCTTGTGTTCTCTTAATTATGCTCATCTCTTTCATCATCTCTTCCATCATTCTTTCCATCTTTGAGTTTGAAGTGGAAGGTGTGGATTCCTCTCTAAAAGATACTCTCTTTTCAGCTTTCATTCTTGCTCTCTTCTCTATTAGATTTACTTCGACAGAAAGAGCACCCCTTTGCATATCTTCAAGAGTTGCAAAGTCTTTCTCTCTTAGCAAATAGGTCATGTCAGAGTCAAAACCTTCAGGAAATTTGTTCAAAGCTGAGCCTTGCGGAGGTTTTAGTTCTGGGGGAAGTGCATTATAGATACTGTTAAATCTAGTACAATAAGCCTGTACACTTTCCCCTGGGTTCCTGTGGAGATTGTTGTAGTCAGCCAAGA
Organism: Pinus albicaulis; assembly: GCA_034641835.2. Taxonomy (NCBI): domain Eukaryota; kingdom Viridiplantae; phylum Streptophyta; class Pinopsida; order Pinales; family Pinaceae; genus Pinus; species Pinus albicaulis. The sequence continues at coordinate 197,232 of JAXQQM020084081.1, forward strand.
TTTTGAGAGGATTCTTCCTCACTTCCCATTTGTTTAAGAAAGATTGATGGAAACCTTGAAGGTCATTAATACTATGAGGGGCTAAGCCTTTGAACCATTTTCTTACTTCTCCTCCCAAACTTTGAGCAAATAATCTCATTTTGACAGAATCATCAGCAATCTCATTTCTGTCAAAGCAGTCATTTATCTTATCCACATGTTGTGATGGAGTAGTAGCACCACTATCATCATACAATGGAATTTTGGACAGATAGTCCTATGGCAGATTGACTAAAGGTACAGGAAGAACTAAGGGGGCATACCATGCAGCCATGGCAGGAGGTGGAGGTGGATTAACAAGAGTGAAAGTGGGTTGGAGAGGAGTGGTTGGAACAGTGGATACAGGGTGAGCAGAAATGGATGGACCAGGGATAGATTGCTGAGCGGATCTTGGATGAGAGACACCTAGATTGTGGAGGAAGTGTAAATTAGGTGGTGTAGTCTCTCTACTACCAAGATGTGTGCTTGTCTCAGGAGAAGAAGGCAAAGACTCAGAATCTGACTGATCTAAATCACCAAGAGACCTAGTTCTAAAAGGATTTACTAAGTCTTCTTGTGATTGTTGTAGAGCTGAAAGATTTTCTGGGACATAATTAGCTCTCAAGGGTGATCTGAAAACAGTTGATAATTTAATCCTAGGAGACTTCCAAAGGATGCTTTCTGGGTCATCAACTATTTCAGGTGGATCCGGGTCAGGATGGGCTCTAGTGTGAATCTTTCTAGGAGCCACTATGCTGTAATTTTTTAGACCCAAATAACAAGAAAAGTTCAACCAGGTATGACAATCTTTGAGAGGTTAACTAATCTGTTTTACACAAATTTCAATCCTACAATCCTCTGACTGAGTTTGAAGGATAGTATAGTAATGAGGGTTCTTCCCAGTGGAGTCTTAAGGTCTGTTCAGGATTGTGGAGTCGCCAAGTGGAAGTTTTTAGCTCCTTTTCAAAGGTAAGAGGTGTTATGGTCCACTACCATGTTTATTAAATACCAATCTGAAATATTTTTGGGTTTTTCTGAGTTAATTTTCAGTTAGCAAGGGATATCTGGTATCCTATGATTGTCTTCTAATCAAAGAAATACTCAAGAGGTCCCCAGTGGAGTCGCCATTATGTTATCACTCTGTAATTAGCAAGATTGGCAAAGTCCAACTACAGAGGTAACATCAAACCGCTTTGGGATTCAAGGATCTAGCCCTCCTGAATCCAGAGAGGGATCTCTCTATAAATGAGTTCAAAGATGTGATCTTTAAAGACTGGAATTATGATATTAGGCTAGTTATGAAGAGCATGGGTTTTTTTGTTTGTTTCTTGGTTGGGCTAAGACATGGTGAAGGTGAGTTAAAGCCAAAATGTGCAGTAAGAGCCTGAATAGAAGGAATGTTTGGGCCCATAGCAAAGATGTAAGAAAATCTCTTAACCCATTGGGCTATGGAGTCATAGGAGGATTTTAATTGATAGGCACCAAGAAGGATCCATGGAGCAAGTCATTTACATCAAAGGATCTCTAAAGGTGATTAATGGAGTGAAACAAATAGGAAGTGAAAGACTTAAACAAATGAAAAAACAAAGCACAGTCTAAGATCAAGTAAGTACTTTTAAACTAGCTTGCTTTCAACATGTACTTAAGGAGAAACATAAAAGTATTTCTGTTGATCAGGTAAGTGATTTTAAACTAGCCTGCATTGAAGTACTTTCCATCAGAAACATTTAAGATCAGGTAAGTGCTTTTAAACCAGCCTGCTTCAGCATATTCGATAAGGGAACACAGATGATAATCACAAAGAGAAATCTAGATCAGCTAAGTACTTTTAAACTACGCTGCATTGATAACCCAAGGATAACATAGAAAACATTCATCTCAA
>JAXQQM020088633.1:0-32523 GCA_034641835.2 Pinus albicaulis
CCCCCCTTTTTATTTATTATTAGTAATAATACTAAATAAATGAGGACCCTTAGTTAAAAATCCAAAAAATCAATTAGGATTTGTTTGCCTTTTAAAATAAAAATTTCTATCATAAACTTATAGAAATCCCTTAGAAAGAATATTAAGAAACACTTAAGTTTGTGATAGATTATAATAAAATTGCTCTTTAAACAAGATAGCACATCCATAGCAAAATGGTATATATCTTTTATAAAACAGAAAATGCGATTTTACGCTTTTGCGATAATGCGACCCTAAAAGCCTATAAAACAAACGCATTGGTCGCAGATCTCATAGCGCAGAAAAAAGAAGTGATTAATGAATATCTTTTGCGCTCTTTTCAATTATGCGCTTTTGCGATTTTGCGATATGCGCTTTTGCGCTATTGCGCAATTTCCGCTTTTGCGCTATTTTCATAACTGTGATGACTTCATTTTGCGATATTGTGACATTGCGATATTGCGATATTGTGCAGCAAATCGCAGATCGCAATGTCGCAGATTCATGTAGGCACGCTATCCCAAGGCAATCTTCCCATATGTCAAATATGTTATGCGCTTTAATGATTAAATTAAATGATTGGATTGATTATTAATGGTAAATGAGATTGTGTTTGGATTGAAAGTCGTTTCACAATTAAAATATTATATTTCATCCACTTTCACATTTAAAACAGTCTCATCACCTTTTTTATGTCATTACTTTCATTTACTCGTAAAATGCAGGCACGAAGGAGCAAACGTCTATACAAAGCTTCCACTAAACACTATGGGTAAGAAGGAGAAGAGCTCGAGTTCTGAAAACAAAGAAATGGCTTCGCTATATGCAGACACCGCTTGTAATAAGGATGCCGGTATATCCACTTGGGAAGGAATGTATAATCTGTTAGAAGATGAAAACCCTGTGGTGATAAAAGTTGTAGCTATAGCAGGTTCCAAGAATACGTCTGAAGCAACCCTTAGAGACTTGGCTTGCTCATTTTTGCATAGAATAGCAGCAAGGCCAAGGATTCTCCCATATACAGACATGGTGAGATGGGTGCTGGATAGCACCGATATTTCAGACAGACAATTCAGAACTCCATCTGAAGAGCTAATCGGGTCATTCACCATAGAAGATCTGAGATTAATGTATAAGTTTCCAGAACCTCAGGCGACTTACAACAAACAATTCATGGAATATTTTGCCAAAGAACATGCAAATTTGGCAGAATGCACAAAGGAGTGGACCAAAAGAAGTGAACCATTAAAGAAAAATAAACAAGGTATGTACAACACGGGTTCACTAACCTCTCCTTATTGTTTCACTGCTGCTATGTTATGCAGGATTTTTGGAAAGCCTGACATAAATATGATCTTACCTGAATGGCTTCCTTTGTTGAATGCGGTCGTTAACTCTACAATTGTAGATTGCGCCAAAATTCTAACTGATAATTTGACCACTGCCATTTTTCACTACCGGTCTAAACGAAATGTTTCTCAGCGGGTTTATCCACCTTTTTATTTATCTGCTTATGTCATGGACGCCATCTGCTATGTCTCTAAATTCCCCGTGATGGGCTAGAAATGGACTATCCACGATCCTTTGCCCATTCATGTGTACCATAAAGAACTATGGGAGTCTAAGTTTATCCCCCATTTTTACCAAATTTGTAATGGAATAATGCTGCCATTGTACAGAACATTGTATAATAAGGATGCCCCAAGGTTATCCTCAGAAACAGAGGTTGATATTCTCCTCGTCGCGACATGGTTTGGAGAAGAATTATTCACTTATATTAGGGTTTTAGGAAGTTATGCTTCTCCCCATGTTTTACCCCTATATGTTCCAGATATACTTGTAGCTCGGGAAATTTCTTATTAGACATGTGGCTAGGGAGGTATAACAAAAGATTTAAAAGAGAAGAAAAAGGGCATTCGGCCACAATTTCCTGTAAAATGTGGAACATTTTCACAGTTTGATATTGGCCATGCATTCCAAGAGATAAGAAACATTACATGTCTACAGCTGTTCAAATTTTCAAGAAGGTTATTCGACCCAGATGATATTGTTAAGAATTTTACCAATGCAATCAGAGTAAGGGAATTTTCCGGGGAACAGGATCTTTTTGATGATATTTTCCAAGCAAGAAATTCATTCAAAGAATTTTTGAATTCAGCTCAAGCACAGCTATCTCCAGAGGAATTTCAGGAATTCAAGCTTTACAGAGAAAGAAGACTAATTCCTATTCCTTTGGACAATCTACGCTTAGAGACCGCAAGGGAGCAAACTCCTACTGTTAGTCTTAACGGCAGTTCAAGTACAGGTAAATCTAAATCAAAATCTGACAGAGATTCTGAACATTCCAATAAATCTAATGAAAAGGAAGATAAAATGGAAGAATCCATTAAAGATTCTGCACAATCAAAAGAATTTACTCAACAGCAAATTTTGACTTCTCAACAGACAAATCCTCCTCCAAACAATGTACAACAACAGCCAGTCACCATTGAGTTAGACAAAGAATGGGAAACCTTTAACCAATTGATTAATGTAGAAGGACAGAATGTACAGACCCCTGTCCAGACAACCAAAGTTTTGAACACAGGAACAAGCAGCACAGTCGCAGTGACAGAGCACATACCAATTACACCCTCCTCTGAAATTGTACTTAATGTAGAGGACATTCCTCCTCTGGATGTATTCTACAGCCCAAAATACAAAGCAGTAGTGAAGAGACAGAGAAAAAAGAGAAAAATAGAAAGTGCAATTGCTACTGAAGCAGAACAAGTAGATGTTTTGTGGAAAGATCCTGCCACAGAGCTTACTCATAATCTCACTAAGTTATCTAAGGAAACAGCAGGAAACATGTGCCAACAATTGATAAAGCATTTGAGATACAAATTTTGTTGAATGAAAAAGAAGAACAGGTAAAAGCTCTGCAACAGCAATTGCAACAGGTACAGGCCAATAAGGAAGCGCAATTGAAACTTGAAGAGTTACAACAACAACTTCAAGAAATGCAAATAGGACATCAAAAAAACTTGGCTGATAAAGACAAACAAATACATATTATCCAAGATCAGCATAAAGATGATCCTAAGCTTCCAGAATTCATTTCAGAAACTATCTCTTTGAACAATCAACTACTGCAACAAGAGGAAGTTTTCTGCCAAAAAATCTTGCAATGGAATTCTTTGTGCCAAGAGAGCGATAAAATCACAAATCATGTCGTAGATTTATGAAATGATTATGATTTGATTAATGAAAAGATCAATGATTATATGGCATGGCAAAAGATAGAAGAAGGCAGAAAAGCTGGTGCACCCATTGTTAATGAAAACCATAAAGAAATACTGTTCAATAACTAGGATGCACAAATCAGAAGGGTAGAAAAGGTAGCAGAGGAGGCGGCTACAGCGGCAAACACTCTCACTGATTGTGTAAATGATAATTTACATAAAGCTAACTTAATTCCAGAAACTGTTCCAGGATATCTCCCACAGGCAAATCAACTGCAAACAGAATGGAGGCAAAAGGCAGAAGAAAGAGAAAAATCCATCCAAGGGCTAACAAGATTGAATTGGGACTCATATTGGATGTACTTGGTGAAGCCACACAGTCAGCATAGTGCGCTTAATTGTATTATCAATGCTACAGATAAGATTGCTCCTACGCTTGCCGACTCTGTCTTTTCAGGACAGTTGAATTCTGAAGTCGGTCAACCGCATCTTCTCAAAACTATGCTAGATGCCTGCAAGTTTAAAGATCAAGTTCATAGATAGATAGATTTAGTTTTAATTTCACTGTATTTTAGCCTAGGAAAAGGACGATCATTGAACCGAATCCTTAATTTTTGTAATAAACTATTTTTAGATTTAGTTAAGTAGTATTTAAACCCTTCTCATGCATTTAGAAAGGGGTCCTGGATCTTAATATTTTTTGACTTGGAGATTGCATTTCTGTACTCCATTGTCTTATATATTTTTAAAAAGGATCACATCTGGTGATTTTCATGTGGAATTATCTTTGAAGTGTTGCATTTCTGTACCTTGGAATCTGATTTTGCATTAGAGTTACTGGATTAGAGTATCAAATTGCATTTGAAAGTCTTCAGGATGAATGAGGTATTTCTATCCTTTCACTGCTGATTTCTTTTGTCTTATGGTATTCGTTTTAAAATTGCTATCATTTATATATATTTGTTTTCACAACGCTTCCTTTTATATATAATTTCTGAGTATAATTGAAACGTTATCTTTCATAAGTATATATAGATGGTATACAATGATGAATGCAATATGCTAATACAACTCTGTTTAATTTCTTAAACAGAGTTATCTTTATTTGTTTCCGCACATTTCAATTTAAATAATAATACATTTTCATGGTTATTGTTAAATTGGAACAATCTTAAGTTGTATTCACATATAATTACCCGGGTTAGTGTTAGAATTTCTTTACCAGTATTTAGTTTAAATTAGATAGTTTTATTTCAGTTAATTTAGTCCCATTTCCACCCATCCAAACCAATCCATTTAGTTATAATGAAACTGGTCCTTTAAATCCAGTCGGAGCCACCATACCAAACGGAAAAGAAGTTGTCTTAAGGTCCCGACCAGGTGGTTTTCCCCGATGTTTGAAGCAGAGATTTTCTAGGCTTCAACATTTTTGGCGCTAGAAGGAGGGCCTAAGCTATGAATGGCAAGTAAATATTTATCCACAAGCCATTCTGAGAGCAAAACACCCTCATTAACTTCTTCAATTTCTTCTGAAATTCAAAATCCTAGAGAAGAAATTGCAGAGAATATTCATACACCCACTACCAAAATCTCAAAACATTCAGACAATCAACATCCTGAGTCTCCCGAAGTTCAAGATTTAATTCATAAATTGAAAGGATTCTCATTATCTCTAGAAGAGTCTGAAATATCTGAAGGTAGTGTAACTTCAAAATTTGTTTCTTCGAAACCTCTTACTAGGCTTCAAAGTGAAAAACTTGGTATTTCTCCAAAAGAATTCCCTTTACCTAGTAGAGTCAAGACAAGAAAAAATCAATCGGAATCAGTAAGTGATATAAGTTCAACATCTAATATTCAAATACCTGTTTCCGAAATCCCTTCTCGACAAAGTACAGGAGTTTCCACATCATCTACTCAATCATCATCTCCTCAATTATCATTAATCTCAACATCATCTATTCCAATCACTTCTATTCAAACACCACCAGTTTCTACTATCCCTCCGATAGTTGTTCCAATAATGGCACAGAGACCATGGTCTACTCCAGGGGCAGTCAACATGGCTGCACCTTTACATGATTTACCAGACAATCCTGGAAAATGGCTTCCAAAGTTTAGCCCAGATCTTAACATTCAAGCTGAAAAACATATCAATAACTTTATGCTGGCTATTAATTTGAATGGAGTCATACACGAAGATGTTGTAGTTAGATTATTCCCATATACTCTTCAGGGAGTAGCAGGATCATGGTACTTTTCATTACCATCAGGATCCATAACGAGTTGGGACATTTTTGCAGATCATTTTCTAACCAAATTTGGAGATGACCGATCAATTGCAACTTTACTCAATGATCTTTCAAATTTGAAGATAGAACCCAAGGAACCTATAAAAGAATTCAATGCAAGATTCAACAAACTCTTGAACAAAATTCATACAGATTCACAACCCAGTGAACAAGTCAGAATTGAATGGTATATAACTGCCTTACTCTCAAACATAGCAATTTTCGTGGACAGAGCTGCAAAGCCTACATTAGCTGAGAATATGAAAGAAGCTATTGCAGTGGAAAAACGTATCACTTCTCTAGAAAAGAAAAATGCTATTGAAGAAAGGAAATCAAAGAAGGTCAGCTTCAGAGATGATTCAAAGAAAAAGGCCAAAGATCCATATGACATGGAAGGTTTACAGAAAGTTCTTAAAACCATGTCAAATGAAATGGTTGAAATTAAAAAACAAGTGGCGGAAACTTCTACCAAGAAACCATTCCGAAATTTCAGAAGAAACCAAGTTGAATCTAAACCTCCTAATGCAATCTCTAATGCAGAATTAGAAGAAGAGGAAGAAGAAGAAGATACATCTCTAGTATCAGATGAGGAAGATGAGAATGAAGAAATCGCTGAATTGAATGGAATGTGGGATTTTATTCTCCCTAATTCTGATAGTGAAGAAGCTATGCCTGTAAGTACTAGGAGTAAATCTATATCAGAACCAGTGCAAACAGTTCCTAAAAAGAAAATTACAACTCCAAGTACCAAAGACAAACCCCCTGAAAAGAAAACTTCTCCATTACCTACACAAAATCAGCCATCCTCTTCTAATCCTCCTACATCAACAGCAAAGACTTTAGTAGTGTCAAATTCTATGGAATACAACATTGTCGAGGACATGAAAAAGATCAAAGCTAACATTTCTTTACATGAACTCAGCAAACTAAAACACCAGCAAAAGTTGTTATTGAAAGAATTAAACGCTACACCAATTGCTCCTTTACCAAGCGGTGTAGTTGCAAAAGCAGCAAGAGGAACTGGTAAGCCACCAGATAAGGTAGATGCTACTGATACTGTGCTCATTGGGGAAAAATCAAATTCTCAAACTCCTCCTTTTCTTTTGACTTATGAGATGTACAATAAAAATATGCACAATTGTTTGATTGATTCTGGAGCTTCCTCCAATATAATGCCTACTTCTGTCTGTGCTAAATTGAATATTGAACCACAGAAATCAGCAGTTCATATCGTTCAGTTGGATCGCTCTAAAGTCCAAGTGGTAGGAGAAATCAATTCAGTTACTATCAGATTAGCCTCCGATCCTAGGATTGTCCAAAGAATTGATATTCTGATTGCTGATATTCCTGAATTCTATGGATTAATCTTGAGCAGGGATTGGTCTGCGAAACTTAATGGTTATATCTCGACTGATTATTCGCATATGTGGCTCCCCTACAAAGGGAAACCAAATCAAATTAAAATTGAACGAGAAAAACATATGACGCACACTGTCACTGAATTCGAACAACCTAATGAGCCTGTGGCATTCAATAACAATATTCTTGGAGGTTATTCTGCTGAATCATTTCTTGGAAACTTCGAAGCTCCTCAATCACCTTTTTTTGTAAATACTTTTGTTTCTCAGATAGAAAATTTTTCACAATCTGATTCTTCCAGAATTGTAAATATTTCTGATGTAATTATAGATAAGCCAATAGACAAATCTTTATTTTGGTCGTTATATTTTGATGGGTCGAAGTCTAGTGATGGAGCTGGAGCTGGATGCATCTTAATTGATCCAGATGGGGAGAAAACCATGCTGTCATGTAGATTAGAATTTGAGTGTACTAACAATACCGCAGAATATGGAGCCTTGGTTCAAGGACTTTATAAAGCTATAGGGTTAGATGTTAAATACTTGAAAGTCTTTGGTGATTCCAAAATTGTCATTAAACAAGTTAGGAATACTATTCATTTCCTTTTAGGACATCTTAAACACTATCAAACCCTAGTACAAGACCTCACCACTGATTTTTTAGCATTCAATATTTCTTCTATTCCTAGGAATCAGAATACATCAGCTGACTTGTTAGCTAATGTTGCATCTAAACTCCTACCTGCTAAAGATTGCAGTCCTGATAGGTTTTCTGTAGAAATGATTTTTCGTCCATCTGTCCCAGATAATGTTACAAATTGGAGAGTATTCTATCATGATCAAGATATTCTAAATTTCATGACTTCAGAGAAATCATATGATGAGCAAATTATTGACGAAGATGATCATGATTTACAAATTTCTTCAAAAGGAAATGAAAACCCCATTCCAAAATCTATTGTTAAATTAGAGGATTTATATGACATTAAAGACAGATTCAAGAAAGTCACTAATACAAAACTTCAAAGTTCCACTTTGAAGTTTGAATTAGTAAATCTTGGTTCTGATTCCAAACCTCAAAACGTTAATTTAGGACTCAATTTAACACCAGAGGAAAGGAATGCGTTCATTAAACTGCTGAACAAATATAAAAACGTTTTTGCTTGGAATTACGATGATCTAAAAATGTATGATACTTCGATTATTCAACATACAATTCCAATGCTTCCTGATATTAAACCTGTTCAACAGAAGTTGAGAAAGATCCATCCAAATCTCGAAAGTCAAATCAAATCAGAACTTAATAAACTTTTAAAAGCCAAAATCATTTTTCCAGTCAGGCACTCCAATTGGGTTTCCAATATGGTACCTGTAAGGAAAAGAATGGTGATATAAGAATCTGTATTGATTTCAGAGATTTAAATAAGGCATGTTTAAAAGACAATTTCCCATTGCCAACCATGGAACAGATACTTCAAAAGGTAGCTGGTTCTAAACTTATGTCTTTTCTTGATGGATTTTCGGGCTATAATCAAGTTTTAGTTCATCCAGATGACAGATTGAAAACAACTTTCAGAACAAAATGGGGAACTTATGCTTATCAGAAAATGCCTTTTGGTCTAATAAATGCAGGAGCAACTTTTCAAAGAGCCATGGATATAGCATTCAAAGGTCTGATCAATAAATCAGTTGTTGTTTATCTTGATGACATAACAGTATTTTCAAAAAAGAGAGCCAATCATCTACATGATTTAAAACAAATATTTGAAAGATGTAGAAGGTTTTGTATTTCCTTAAATTCGAAGAAATCTTTCTTTGCTTTAGATGAAGGAAAACTCTTAGGATTTTTTGTGTCAAAAGATGGTATATATATTGATCCAGATAGAGTGAAAGAAATTTCTAATATTTCTTTACCTCATAAAAAAAAATCCATGCAATCATTTCTTGGACAGATCAATTTTGTTAAAAGATTTATTCCTGATTTTTCTTTAATTGTTTTACCTATGCAAAATATGATCAAGAAGAATTCAATATTCAAATGGGCGCATAAAGAAAAAGAAGCTTTTGATTCAATCAAACGAGCGATCATTAATGCACCAGCATTGAATACCCCAGATTTTTTTAAAGATTTTACTTTGTATACTCTGGCCACTGAAACATCCTATGCATCCGTTTTAACACAACTCAATGATCAAGAAATCGAAGCACCAATTTCTTTCTTTAGCTCAAATCTGCAAGGAGCTGAGCTTAATTATTCCGATGTTGAAAAACAAGCCTTTGCTATGTTTAAATCAATCAAACATTTCAGACCTTTTCTCTTGAAAACACATACAAAAATCATTGTCCCATTCTCTGCAGTGAGGCAATTATTAATTCAAAAAGAAGTAGGAGAAAAGAGAGCTAACTGGGTAACAGCCTTGAAAGAATATGATATTGATATTAAACCAGCTAAGATTGTTAGAGGACAAGGTTTTTGCAGATTATTGGCAGGAGCTCATAACATACCAAAAAATCAAGATTCAAATCAAGATATTCAAGTAAGTCAGATAAATGTTACAGATTTCGGATCTCAGTATGCTGATCTTATCTATTACTTGAAAAATGGGTATGCTCCTTCTAATATCAGCTATAAGAGTAAACGCGCTTTAAGGTTAAAGGATATTAAATATGAGATCATTGATAATGTGTTATTTAGAAAAAATTATGATTCAATTTTACTAAGATGTCTTGAAAAGACTGAAGCTGAAAAGGTTTTGCAGGAATCGCATGATGGACCAGCAGGAGGTCATTTTGGAGGCGATACCATAGCTCACAAAATAATTCGTGCTCGTTATTATTGGCCTACCCTTTTTAAAGACACACATGGTTACGTAAGGAAGTGCTGAATTTGTCAAACTGCAAGTGGAAGACAAAGGAAACCAACTTTTCCTTTGCAACCAGTAACTATTGAGCAACCATTTGAACAATGGGGTCTTGACATTATTGGTGAGATAGTACCTCATTCTTCCAAACAGCACAAGTACATCCTTACTGCAACTGATTACTTTACAAAATGGGTAGAGGCAATCCCGTTGAAGGTAGCCAATTCTAATGCAATTATTGATTTCATAGATCAATTCATCATAACCAGGTTTGGTGTACCTAATGCTCTAGTCTTTGATAACGCATCTTACTTCTCTAGAAATAGTTTAATAGAATTTGCAGTCAGAAAAGGTTTTAAATTAAAATATTCAGCAAATTATTATCCACAAGGTAATGGTTTGGCTGAATCCACTAACAAAAACCTTATCAAAATCATTAAAAGGATCGTTGATCAAAATCAAAAGAATTGGCACAAAACTTTAATCTTTGCATTATGGGCCGATCGTATCACTGAAAAAGCTTCAATAGGGACTTCACCTTTCAATTTGGTTTATGGAAAAGAAGCTGTGATACCATCAAATTTAACTCTTCCATCACTAGCCCTAGTGCAATTAATTGAAGAAAATCCTTCTTCATCCATTCAATTGAGATATGATCAAATCCTTAAACTAGAAGAAGATAGGAATAAAGCAAAAATTATTCATGAAAAACATCAACAGCTTGTAAAATCTTCTTTTGATTCAAGTTCTACCGGCTCAAAAATTTTGTCAATTGGTGATTTTGTTCTGAAATGGGATAAAGCACACGAAGAAAAAGGTAAACATACCAAATTTCAGAAAATGTGGCTAGGACCATTTCAAATCGTTGAGAAGATAGGCTCAAATACATTCATACTCCAAGCTCTAACAGGTAAGAGAGAATCTCTTCCTGTAAATGGGCTTATCTTGAAGAAATTATTTTCATAAGGAGGTAACCCCTTCTTAAAACTGTACATATTCTTTTCTGAAGAGTTTTTGATTGTTTTTGCAAATAAATGTTGTTAATGAATCTCCAATTGACTGTTTACTATTTAAGAAAATTTCTTCAGGAGAATATTATAAATATTTATTTTGTGTAAATAAGAATTTTTAAAGTAACGATAACAGTTTTTGAATAGTTTAAAATAAGATGTTAAACTTTGAAAGATTATTTCAATCATTCGTATGATATTTTGAAAACTTGAGAAGAATGTAAATCATCATAAGTTTATTAAGCAGAGAAAGGTTATCTATCAAAGTAAAGATTTTTCAAAGTTTTGGAACCCAAAAAAATTTGAAAATTGTCATCCATTGATTCTTAAGGATAAAACTATTTCACCCCATCCATTTAGGTTGTGATTTTTTAGAATGTAATTCTAAGAAATTTGAAAATTTAAGAGATAAGAGGTCTCATTATGAGCCTACTTACCATGTTCATAAGGAGTAATAAAACTGACATTACCAATACTGCATACCAAAACAGGGTAATGGCTTATAAATATAAGACAAGGGGTCTCATCACGAGCCAGCTTGTTCAGTTTAATTATAACTAGTGAATGGCATTGTTATTAACTAGCTGCCAAACCAGAAAAATGGCTCTTAAAATAAAATAAATAAAAGACAAAAACATGAGATAATAGGTCTTATGAATTTATCTTTTAAAAAGTCATAATTTTAGTTGGATGGGACAATGAATGGTTAATGGTTTAAAGGTAACCCTGTCGAGACTATGAACGTTTGCTAGCAGCAGAGGCAATACCTATGGCAATAGAGTGTATTATAAAACCAAAACTTGGAGAAATCCACTTACTTCATTATTAACACCAATCAAAGCTTGAAATAACCCAAAATGTTTTATTCTTAAGGAATTAGAAAGAAATTATGAAATGATTTTTATTTCTTTTTCATAGTTACATTTTATTTGAATTATCCTAAGATAGTTTTCATTATCTTTAAAAATCTTTACTTACGAAAGATAGAATGTTCATTTTATTTTTTCAGAGATAACTGTTTCTTTCAGTGAATCGCCAATTGTTGTGACCAACAACAACCCCCCTTTTATTTAATATTAGTAATGATACTAAATAAATGGGGACCCTTAGTTAAAAAATCCAAAAAATCAATTAGGATTTGTTTTCCTTTTCAAATAAAACTTTCTATCATAAACTTATAGAAATCCCTTAGAAAGAATATTAAGAAACACTTAAGTTTATGATAGATTATAATAAAATTTCTCTTTAAACAAGATAGCACATCCATAACAAAATGGTATATATCTTTTATAAAACGGAAAATGCGATTTTGCGCTTTTGCGATAATGCGACCCTAAAAGCCTATACAACAAACGCATTAGTCGCAGATCGCATAGCGCAGAAAACAGAAGTGATTAATGAATATCTTTTGTGCTCTTTTCAATTATGCGCTTTTGCGATTTTGCGATATGCGCTTTTGCGCTATTGCGCAATTTCCGCTTTTGCGCTATTTTCATAACTGCGATGACTTCATTTTGCGATATTGCGACATTGCGATATTGCGATATTCATAATCCTGGGATAACAATATACATGATTCATGGTAACGCTATCGGCAATCTTATGTCATCATTATATTTTCAGCGATTAAATTAAATGATTGGGTTGATTATTAAATGTAAATGAGATTGTGTTTGGATTGAAAGTCGTTTCACAATTAAAATATTATATTTCATCCGCTTTCACATTTAAAACAGTCTCATCACCTTTCTTATGTCATTACTCTCATTCATTCGTAAAACGTAGGCACGAGGGAGCGAACGTCTATACAAAGATTTCGTTAAACACTATGGGTAAGAAGGAGAAAAGCTCGAGTTCTGAAAACAAATGCGATCCCAAAAGCTTATACAATAAACGTATTGGTCGCAGATCGCATAGCGCAGAAAACAGAAGTGATTAATGAATACCTTTTTCGCTCTTTTCAATTTTGCGCTTGCGATTTTGCGATATGCCTTCATGCTTATCATGCAATTCTCCGCTTTATTATTTTCATAACTGGTTATGATCATTTTATATATTGCAGATTATGACATTATGATACATTACAAGAAGAAATCGCATCGCAATGTCGCAGATTCATGTAGTGCGCGCTATCCCAAGGCAAATCTTCCCATATACAACTGTTATGCGCTTTAATGATTAAATTAAAATGATTGGACGATTATTACAATGGAAATGAGATTGTGTTACTTTGAATTTCACTTTATTTAAAATTTGATACTTCACCTGCCACATTTAAAACCGTCTCATCACCTTTCTTATGCCATTACTCTCATTTAATCGTAAAACGCAGGCACGAAGGAGCAAACGTCTATACAAAGCTTTCACTAAACACTATGGGTAAGAAGGAGAAAACTGAAACTAAACAAAGAAATGGCTTCGCTGTATGCAGACACCGCTTGTAATAAGGATGCCGGTATATCCACTTGGGAAGGAATGTATAATCTGTTAGAAGATGAAAACCCTGTGGTGATAAAAGTTGTAGCTACAACAGGTTCCAGTAATACGTCTGAAGCAACCCTTAGAGACTTGGCTTGCTCATTTCTGCATAGAATAGCAGCAAGGCCAAGGATTCTCCCATATACACACATGGTGAGATGGGTGCTCGACAGCACCGATATTTCAGACAGGAAATTTAGGACTCCATATGAAGAGCTAATCGGGTCATTCACCACAGAAGATCTGAGATTAATGTATAAGTTTCCAGGACCTCAGGCGACTTACAACAAGCAATTTATGGAAGAATTTGCCAAAGAACATGCAAATTTGGCAGAATGCACAAAGGACTGGACCAAAAGAAGTGAACCATTGAAGAAAAATAAACAAGGTATGTACAGCACGGGTTCACTAACCTCTCCTTATTGTTTCACTGCTGCTATGTTATGCAGGCTTTTTGGAAAGCCTGACATAAATATGATCTTACCTGAATGGCTTCATTTGTTGAATGCGGCCGTTAACTCTACAATTGTAGATTGGGCCAAAATTCTATCTGATAATTTGATCACTGCCATTTTTCACTACCGGTCTAAACGAAATGTTTCTCAGCGGGTTTATCCACCTTTTTATTTATCTGCTTATGTCATGGACGCCATCTGCTATGTCTCTAAATTCCCTGTGATGGGCTGGAAATGGACTATCCACGATCCTTTGCCCATTCATGTGTACCATAAAGAACTATGGGAGTCTAAGTTTGTTCCCCATTTTTACCAAATTTATCATGGAATAATGCTGCCATTGTACAGAACATTGTATAATAAGGATGCCCCAAGGTTATCCTCAGAAACAGAGGTTGATATTCTCCCCGTCGCGAGATGGTTTGGAGAAGAATTGTTCACTTATATTAGGGTTTTTGGAAGTTATGCTTCTCCCCATGTTTTACCCCTTTATGTTCCAGATAGACTTGTAGCTCGGGAAATTGCTTATCAGACCTGTGGCCAGGGAGGTATAACAAAAGATTTAAAAGAGAAGAAAAAGGGAATTTGGCCACAATTTCCTGTAAATGTGGAACATTTTCACTATTTGATATTGGTCATGCATTCCAAGAGATAGGCAACATTACATGTCTACAGCTATTCAAATTTTCGAGAAGGTTATTCGACCCAGATGATATTGTTAAGAATTTTACCAATGCAATCAGAGTAAGGGAATTTTCTGGGGAACAAGATCTCTTTGATGATATGTTCCAAGCAAGAAATTCATTTAGAGAAGTTTTGAATTCAGCTCAAATGCAGTTATCTCCAGAGGATTTTCAGGAATTCAAACTTTATAGAGAAAGAAGACTAACTCCTATTACTTTGCATAATCTATGCTTAGAGCCCGCAAGGGAGCAAACTCCTAGTGTTAGTCTTAACGGCAGTTCAAGCACAAATAAATCTAAATCAAAATCTGACAGAGATTCTGAACATTCCAATAAGTCTAATGAAAAGGAATATAAAATGGAAGAATCTATTAAGGATTCTGCACAATCTAAAGAACTTGCTCAACAACAAATTTTGACTTCTCAACAGACAAATCCTCCTCCAACCAATGTACAGCAACAGCCAGTCATTATTGAATTAGAAAAAGAATGGGAAACCTTCAACCAGTTGATTAATGTAGAAGGACAGAATGTACAGACCCCTGTCCAGACAACCAAAGTTTTGAACACAGGAACAAGCAGCACAGTCGCAGTAACAGAGCACATACCAATCATACCATCCTCCAAAATTGTGCTTAATGTCGAGGACATTCCTCCTCTAGATGTATTCTACAGCCCAAAATACAAAGTAGTAGTGAAAAGACAGAGGAAAAAGAGAAAATTCGAAAGTGCAATTGCTACTGAACCAGAACAAGTAGATGTTTTGTGGAAAGATCCTGCCACATAACCTACTCATAATCTCACTAAGTTATCTCAAATGACAGGAGCTTATGCCTCTGCAACAATTGACAAAGCATTTGAGATACAACTTTTGTTGAATGAAAAAGAAGAACAGGTAAAAGTTCTACAACAGCAATTGCAACATGTACAGGCTGATAAGGAAGCACATTTGAAACTTGAAGAGTTACAACAACAACTTCAAGAAATGCAAATAGGACATCAAAAAATCTTGGCTGATAAAGAAAAACAAATACAAATTATCCGAGATCAACATAAAGATGATCCTAAGCTTCCAGAATTCATTTCAGAAACTATCTCTTTGAATAATCAACTACTGCAACAAGAGGAAGTTTTCTGCCAAAAAATATTGCAATGGAATTCTTTGTGCCAAGAGAGCGATAAAATCACAAATCATGTCGTAGATTTACGAAATGATTATGATTTGATTAATGAAAATATCAATGATTATCTGGCATGGCAAAAGACAGAAGAAGGCAGAAAAGCTGGTGCACCCATTGTTAATGAAAACCATAAAGAAATATTGTTCAATAACTGGGATGCACAAATCAGAAGAGCAGAAAAGGCAGCAGAGGAGGCGGCTATAGTGGAAAACACTCTCACAGATGTGTAAATGATAATTTACACAAAGCTAATTTAATTCCTGAAACTGTTCCAGGATATCTCCCACAGGCAAATCAACTGCAAACAGAATGGAGGCAAAAGGCAGACGAAAGAGAAAAATCTATCTAAAGGCTAACAAGATTGAATTGGGACTCATACTGGATGTACTTGGTGAAGCCACACAGTCAGCACAGTGCGCTTAATTGTATCATCAATGCTACAGAGAAGATTGCTCCTACGCTTGCCGACTCTGTCTTTTCAGGACAGTTGAATTCTGAAGTCGGTCAACCGCATCTTCTCAAAACTATGCTAGATGCCTGCAAGCTTAAAGATCAAGTTAATAGATAGATAGATTTAGTTTTAATTTCATTGTATTTTAGCCTAGGAAAAGGACGGTCATTGAACCGAATCCTTAATTTTTGTAATAAACTATTTTTAGATTTAGTTAAGTAGTATTTAAACCCTTCTCATGCATTTAGAGAAGGGTCCTGGATCTTAATATTTTTGGACTTGGAGATTGCATTTATGTACTCCATTGTCTTATATATTTTTAAAAAGGATCACATCTGGTGATTTTCATGCGGAATTATCTTTGAAGTGTTGCATTTTTGTACCTTGGAATTTGATTTTGCATCAGAGTTACTGGATTAGAGTATCACATTGCATTTGAAAGTCTTCAAGATGAATGAGGTATTTCTATCCTTTCACTGTTGATTTCTTTTGTCTTATGATATTCGCTTTAAAATTGCTATCATTTATATATATTTGTTTTCACAACGCTTCCTTTTATATATCATTTCCGAGTATAATTGAAACGTTATCTTTCATAAGTGTATATAGATGGTATACAATGATGAATGCAATATGCTAATACAACTCTGTTTAATTTCTTAAACAGAGTTATCTTTATTTGTTTCTGCATATTTCAATTTAAATAATAATACATTTTCATGGTTATTGTTAAATTGGAACAATCTTAAGTTGTATTCACATTACCCGGGTTAGTATTAGAATTTCTTTACCAGTATTTAGTTTAAATTAGATAGTTTTACTTCAGTTAATTTAGTCCCATTTCCACCCATCCAATCCAATCCATTTAGTTTCAAGTAAACTGGTCATTTAAATCCAGTCGGAGCCACCATACCAAACGGAAAAGGAGTGGTCTTAAGGTCCCGACCGGGTGGTTTTCCCGATGTTTGACAATGTTTGAAGCGTAGATTTTCTAGGCTTCAACAACACCACATCATTATTTTCTCAAGAGATCCTACACGGATGTTCTCATATCCATACAAAAAAACTATTCTATTAGGCCTATTAAAATCACAAAGATAAAAAATTTCACCGATCACATCCATCATGAAGTACCAAGATTGTAGTGAAAATAATGACCTACAAGAGTCAATCAACAACCTCAAAACACAAGTCTCACACATGCACCTCAAAACCTCTGCCAATTGAATAAAAACCTTCACTAAGGTGAACTCCTTATTTTGGGGGGAATCCCCTAGGGCTCAACCTTCACTAAGGTGAACTCCTTATTTCTAAGGGAATTGATTACACTATCTGGGTAATCGTCAAAACTCCCTTCAACTGCAAGTTTAGAATCAATTGTTGATTCTATAATAGGTCTTATTCCTATCTCCATGGCATCCTGATCTAGGTCGATATTGGTGGCCACTTGCCTATTCAACTTGGACCTCCAACATTGCTTCCTTTTAGTTTCCTAAGTTGCAACATAGTTTCCTATTTTGGTAAAAAAAAAAATTAAATTTTTGGCAATTTTTCAGGTCCTGAACTTTTGGAGCCGTTTTGAGGCCCTAAACAATGATTTTTTGGAGAAATGGGAAAACATGAGTTAAATACATCATTTGTAGTCAAAGTTTTTTTTTTTTCCTCGGATAGACCTTTCTAACGGACTATCGTGTGCACCAAACAGAGATCATGCGAAAGTTACAACCTGGGGAAGTTGACATTCCAACTGACCCCAACGGGGCCCACAAGCTTTTGGTGCTTCATCTCGTAGGGTTATATTTTGGATGTTTAGGGTTTATCATTGTTTATTCATGGTAAAAATGCCTCATAGACTCATTTTAAATTAATTCAGTAGGCATGTGGCCACCACATCTCTTCTCATAGATAAACTACTATCACCCAAGCTAGTTTGTTTCCTTTTTGCATGTAAACAATTTTCAGTATTTGCTATTTATTAATTGAAGTTATGATTCCTTATATCTCTATTTTTTTGTTTAAATTTGTATCTTTTTCATTCCTTCATAAATTTATATCAGTTGTATCAGAGCGGTTTTCTTTCTCTGTTTTTTTGTGCATGTCCCCAACATGGTCGGGGTATAAGGAGTTGGGACTTGAACCGGTTGAGGCCTTGCAGAACTAGCCTCACTGACCTCGAATACCTCCCATGGATGAAGAAAATAAAGACGAGGTAGTAGGAGATCCTTCCAAATTATTGCTCGAAGAAGCCCTCGAGCAACGAAGGAACGAGATGATGGATAATTTTTCCCAAATCCATAGCGGATATGAGTGGGCGAAACTTATTCATCCAACAATCACTTCGGAGGTGTCACCCCCTTTAGATGCTATAGATAGATGGTTAAATCAGCTGGAAGGATATTTTTCTGTCCATAATTTTTATGATAGGGAAAATATTACTTTTGCATTCCTCAAGATCCCTCACATGTCAAGGATTGGTGGAAAAATTACTGTGAGTAGAAGGATGAGGAGGAACCCTCAATGTTTTCAGCCACACCCTCTTCGAATTATTTTCGATATGCCATCAAGGAACAATATTACTTTTTCTGAAACTATGAAGAGAAGTTCATAAAATGGACCTCCCTATGGGAACAAATGGATCAAGACGTGTTGGAGTTGAAGAATATTTTTCATACCCTACACACGAAGTTGGGTATCAATGACTGGGTGGAATCTAGTACTCAAGTACCGTGGTTGTCTACACAAATACATCCCGGCAGAAATGGAGGTCGTGGAAATCTCCTTGCTTGGCACAAGGTTTTGGTATGCTATCAAGATCGAGTGGAAACTTAAACAAAAGAAGCGATACTTTGGACATTCAAATCTAAAGCAGGAAAAAGGCACCCTTGTTAACCACTAAATTTTCATTTGAAGTTTTTTCAAAGACTCCATGATCAAAGTACACTTAGATTATTTCAACACCATTAGATTAGCCGGAATTCCATACTTCATCAAGGCTTTTAAGCCTCTTCTTCTCATCATTTTGTTTTCCAGATTCCACAACCCTATGAGGACATTGTAAAAATTATGCTAGTATGATTAAATTGAGTCATGTGGTAGGCCTAGGTAGCTTAGGACTTTACTAGCAAGTGAGTTCACTAAAGGGAGTTTTTTTTGCATATCTAATTATTCGTGTTTTTTAACACTGAATAATTAGTTGAGTTTTTCTCCTATATTTGGCCCAAATCTGAACATGGAGTATTCTTAGGTGATTCTTAGTGTCTAGAGTCCATGTATATTACCATACTAGACCATCTTTAAAGCTTCACAAATTTTGGTTAGGTCTAGGGTTCATTTTTAAACTGTTAAAATTTCCCCATAGTGTTATAGGCCATTTTGTCACATTTGGTCAGTGGGCCTACAAATTGGAACAATAAACATCCTTTGACCTCTTGACATCATCATTGCACAAATCCCTATGCATGACACTCCAATATCCTAGAGTTTCTCCCTGAAAACACCTTGTTTCAGTCATTTTTAGGACCAACGCTCCCTGGCCTTATACTGGACAACGTTCACCAATAGATTTCTGTAAATTTATGTAGATGTTCTATGCTTGATGCAACATTACTTTTCACCACAGCAATCACATAATCAAGTAAAATGCTGATAGAACATACCCGTGGATCTATAGAAGACAAACCATAAACAGAAAAATGTGGTGGTGCGTTACGGCAGTCAACAGGATGCTTCAACCAGCAAAGTCTCCTTGGTTAGCCAACCCAGCATGTGTTACAACAGCCCTCAAAACAGCCACATGGTCAACTCAAAGTCAACCCCAGAAAAGTCAACGCTGCCCCAACGACAGCAACACCAACAACAACGACAGAAACGGTAGTAACGACAACAACAATGGCAGCAACGGCAGCAACAATGGCAGCAACGACAGCACCAGCAGCAACAACGGTAGCAATGGCAGCAACAACGGCAACAACAACGGCAGCAACTTCCTCTTCGTCCTTCTTTCCCCCGTGTGAATTGAAACTGCCTCCAAGGAGCTCGAACCAATCAAAAGAGGAGAGATGATGTGTGTGATGAGATGATTGAAATGTCCTCCAACATTGACTCTATTTATATCAATCACTGAAGGTGTGTGACACATTTGCTGGAGGTGTAAAACCTTAAGGCCGACCTGCACATATTTTGAAAGTATTAAAAATAAATTCAAAATAAATGTTCTGCTCATCGGATCAAGATGATCTTTAGATCGATCTTGCACCTCTTCGAAAGAGGAACCCAATAAAAATATTGGTGTCTTCATCTGAGCATCACAACATGGAGTTTGGACCTAGTTTTCCAATTTTAACACTCCCTCTCAACTAGGGAGAACTCCATCCACCTGTGCAATCAAACATCGTGCGTCATCCCGTCGTAACTTGCTTTGCTGGCCTCTTTATTTCAGAACAGAAGTGGGTCAGTCATAAAGACATCATTCCCGGCTGACAGATTCAGCCTAGAGGTCCGAAACCTCTATAGGACTCACAAAGAGTCTCATACCAACCCGAAGTCAGTAGGAGGTCTGAAACCTCACTAGGACTCAAGAGGGTCATATACTAACCCGAAATTAGTTTCACTGACCCGAAATCAGTTGGAGGTCCGAAACCTCACTAAGACTTGATCCCAGATCAAGTGGTTGGACTGTGCCATCCTAGATAGAGAGTACGGAAATCTCTGATGCGTCCATCAATCTTTTCTACTATTCTCTAGCTTTTCCCACCTCATTGGCCAAATGAGAGGTACTTCCCATGAGTCTGGAACTCAAATGGGTAGGATGTATACTGGGCACAGATCATGAGAGGCGAACCAACTCAATCACGGTGGGGCCCAAGCACACCAACAAGGTTAAGCAAGCCTAGCCCTATGGTTGCTTATAACTCCGAGAAGCTATCCCCAAAGCCCCCAGAGCTCCCAGAGCTCATCGTCCAACAGGATCCTCAGAATAGGGTCGTTCCACGATACCAAGATTCTCATGGAAGGTTAGGAACATGACCTTCCCCAAGGGCATTGTGAGAATATCCGCGCCCTGCTCATCAGTTCCTATATGATCGAGCTTTACAGCGCCTCGCTGTACCATATCCCGGATAAAGTGGTACCAACCATCAACATGCTTAGATCGATCGTGGAACCCGTGATTCTATAACAAACGAATCCCCCTTTGGTTATCACAAAGGATTACGGTGGCATCTAGCACATGCTCGAATAGCTCACTGAAGAGCTTTCACAACCAAGTGACTTCACAATAGGCCATACATGCTGCAATATATTCGGCCTCAGTGGTACTCAAGGCTACCGACTTTCGTTTCCTACCCGAAGCAGATCTACATGCAAATCAGCATCCAGATGTGCTTTTGCGATCCACCACACTGCTAGCCCAATCGGCATCAGTATATCCAAGGAGTGTCATGCTCTCGGCAGTGTATCTCAGCCCATGGTCTATCGTGCCCTAGAGATATCTCAAGAGTTTCTTGGCACCAACCCAGTGGATGTTATGATCAACCATGTGTTGACTCAAAGTGTTCACTGCACAACATACGTCCGGACGGGTGTTCACAAAGAACATCAGGGCCCCTACAAGTTGACAATACTCAGTAGGATTTGCTAACACGGGCCCAGTAGCACTGCCACTCAACTACTTAAAGTTGAGCTCCATTGGTGTCGACCCAGACTTACAGTCCACCATACTAAATCTTTCCAGAAGCTTCACAATGTATTTTCCTTGAGAAAGGAAAATCTTGCCAGGTCTCTGCCAGACCTCCAGGCCTAGGAAATAGTGCATCAGTCCTAGGTTCTTCATCTCGAACTCAGCAGTGAGCTCCCTCTTGCACTAATGAATGAGAGGGTTAGCACATGTCAGGAAGAGGTCATCCACATACAGCACCAGAATGAGAGGCTTCCCTTTGACAACCTAGAAGTAAAGTTTCGGATCAGCATTACTTCGAGTGAAGCCCAACTTCATCAAGTAGCTATCTATCCTCTCGTACCAAGCTCTGGGTGTTTGCTTTAGCCCATAGAGGGCTTTCTTCAACCTGTAGACATGGGAGTCCCGATCTTGGACTTCGAACCCCAGAGTTTGCTCCACATATACCTCTTCCTTTATTGCACCATGCAGAAATGCGGTCTTCACATCCATCTGATGAAGACTCCATCCTTGCGTAGCAGCAAGGGCTATAATAGATCGAATGGTGGTGTATCGGGCCACAGGTGCAAATATGTCATCATAATCTATGCCTTCCTTTTGAGAGAAGCCACGGGCAACGAATCTTGCCTTGAACTTTTCAGCACTTCCATCAGATCCATGCTTGATCTTGTAGAGCCATTTCGAGGTGACAACTACTTTGTCCTTTGGTCTTGGAACCACATCCCAGACATCATTCTTCATAATGGACTCATACTCTTTGTGCATAGCATCCTTCCAGACTTGATGCTTTATGGCTTCCTCAAAGGATCCAGGCTCGGATTGTACAATAGTACTCATGGCTGCTAGATACCCTTGGTATCTACTCGGCTTCTTGCTTTCACGGAATGTCCCCCTTGGGGCAGCATGTCCCTCAGCATCCTTGAGAGTGTCCCTGAGCCATGATGGTCTCTTTCCTAGTGAAGGAGGTGGATCAATCGGGTCCATCGGTCCTTCAACATCAGGCATTGTTTCATGCTTCGGTTCTTCTTGATTTCCAGGCCTTGCTTCATGATCTTCCTTAGATCTCGGAAGATTGACTACTTTCCTCAGGGAAGTATCTTCGTCAAAGGTGACATCGTGGCATATCTCCACTTCCCTTTGACCAGGCACATATAATCTATAGGCCTTCGAAGTTTCGTTGTAGCCCACAAACATTGTGGTCTCCCTCTTGATGCTAGCTCCTCTGCAAAAGTTCTTGAACTCGTTCGTC
Source organism: Pinus albicaulis (assembly GCA_034641835.2). Taxonomy (NCBI): domain Eukaryota; kingdom Viridiplantae; phylum Streptophyta; class Pinopsida; order Pinales; family Pinaceae; genus Pinus; species Pinus albicaulis. The sequence continues at coordinate 22,931 of JAXQQM020088633.1, forward strand.
TCATATTCAGTGCCATTATTGGTCTGTCGGATAGCATCTCATGTCATTGCTCCCAGTGGACTTCCTCCAACCTGGTAGAGTGTATCAATTCTAGACCCAAACATGATATCTTCCTCGAAGCTCTCCTTCCACATGCACACCTTTCCATCAGTGAATGCCACATTGAAACCTTTGTCTTCCATGGCCGATATAGACACAAGTTTCTTCTTCAAATTAGGTACATAGAGTACATCCTGCAAGCGGAGGACTTGACCTTGAGACAAGTGGAGGGTCACAGTCCCTGTCCCTTTCACGGGATATGTGGCATTATATCCAAGGATAATTTCTAGATTAGCATCCTTCTCAACCATATTAGAGAGTGCTTCCTTGAATCTAGTGATGTGCCTTGAGGCACCACTATCTATCAACCAGACATCCATAGTGTCGGGTGGAGATGCAGCAGAGAGGGAAGATACAAGAATGAATTCATTTCTTTTATCAACAACATTTGATTCCTCATACCTGGAATTTCTTGACCTTTTGAAAGGTTGATCATTTCCGCTGGAGGGAACCTTCCTCTTTCCCTGGAACTTGTTGTTCCTTTGATTTCCATCCCTCCGGTTGTTGTTGTTGTCATCATCAGGAGAATCCTTCTTGAAAGGGCATTATCTAGCATAGTGACCTGGCCCATGACAAGTGTAACACTTGCCCTTCTTTCCTTGTGCCCCTGCTCTTCCTTTGTTCTTTGGACCACCAAAGTTCTTCTTTCTAGAATTAGCAGTGTAGGCAACATTCCCTTCATTTTCATACTCCTTAATTCTTGTCTCTTCTTGAACGCATCTCGACAGTACCTTGTTAAAGTCAAGTATCACATTATTCTTGAGAATGGTAGTGTTGAACACATGCCATTTGGATGGGAGCCCTCCAAGTGCGGTGAGTACCATCTCTCGATCAGCTATTGTCTACCCAATAGCCAGCAAATTGTTCCTGATCTCGGTCAGCTTCAGAAAGTATGATTGGACAGACTCATCCCTGCCTTTCTTCAAATTCTTCAATTGATTCTTGAAGAATAGCACTTGATTTGCATTGTTGGCCTTGAACATTTGGATCAGCTTATCATACATCTTTTTGGATGTGCCCAACTCAGAGATGTAGGCCACCAGACTTTTATGAATGGATTCCCTGATCATCACCTTTGTTTTGATCTCCCCCTTCTTGTACTTTATTTTGGTAGCAGCAGTAGCAGTGGATGGAGGTTCTTGGATTTTACCCTGCACATAGTCCATGACATCTTGGTCTTCCAATTTGAGATCCAATATCATCTTCCAAGCATGGAAGTCATCCTGTCCAGTCAATTTTTCATCCTCCTTGAAGCCATAGTTTGTGGAACCCATTTTCTTCTTCGGTGATTGCTATAAATTAGGGCTTGTCTTCACCTCAGCTCCGATACCATGTAAATTTATGTAGATGTTCTATGCTTGATGCAACTTTACTTTTCACCACAGCAGTCACATAATCAAGTAAAATGTTGATAGAACATACCAGTGGATCTATAGAAGACAAACTAGAAACAGAAAAATGTGGTGGTGCGTTACGACGGTCAACATGATGCTTCAACTAGAAAAGTCTCCTTGGTCAGCCAACCCAGCATGTGTCACAACAGCCCTCAAAACAGCCACATTGTCAACTCAAAGTCAACCCCATAAAAGTCAACGCTGCCCCAACGGCAACAACGACAGCAACGGCAACAACAACGGCAGCAACGACAACAGCAACGGCAACAACAACATCAACAACGGCAGCAATGGCAACAACAATGGCAACAACTTCCTCTTCATCCTTCTTTCCCACGTGTGAACTAAAACTGCCTCTAAGGAGCTCGAACCAATCAGAAGAGGAGAGATGATGTGTGAGGATGAGATGAGTAAAATTTCCTCCAACGTTGACTCTATTTATATCAATCACTGAGGTGTGTGACACATTTGCTGGACGTGTAAAGCCTTAAGGCCGACCTGCACATATTTTGAAAGTATTAAAAATAAATTCAAAATAAATGTTCTGCTCATCGGATCAAGATGATCTTTAGATCGATCTTGCACCTCTTCAAAAGAGGAACCCAATAAAAATATTGGTGTCTTCATCTGAGCATCACAACATGGAGTTTGGACCTTGTTGCCCAATTTTAACAATTTCTTCATTGTGGCTTGTGTTGATCACCTACAGGTTGCTCTCCTTTGCACCTTTTTTGGTTCTAGAAATTCAGGAAAAAGAGAGAGATTCTAGAAGCCTCCTTTTCCAAAAGATTCCATAATTTGTTAAAACCATTTACCTGAGATAAAATATTCAAATCCTATTCTATCCTTCCATGGAATTTCCATACCTTATCCTTTGATCCCATCCTCCCATCAAGTGTGGATCTAAAACCTTATACTGGTAATTGGATAAGAACTCCCAACTTACTCCCCTCATCTATATATTTGTGGCTATACACAAGCTATGAATTGGCTTTAGGAGATAGAATTCCACCCTTATGTTGTTGTTGTAGAGAGGTAAATTTCCATGCATTATGGTGATTAGAGGTGCATTTTGTGACAAAGTAGGAATAATTCAGCGTGGAGGAGCTCTGCTACAAGATCGACATCTATTTATGGTTGTAACTCCTTCCATTTATATTAATGCAAAGAGTTATTTGTTTCCATATATTTGATGGTATGATTTCTGTATTTAAATGCCATGTTGAGCCATTTAATGAAGTATTTAGATGATGCTACATAGATTACGTAGATCATTGGGTTGTGTTCTCTGTTGTGCAGGTTCTAATTTTGGCAACAGGAGCTAGAATTGGAGCATTCAAGCCAAGAAAGGAGTGAAGCATACGATGAATTATAGGTAGGATTCAACCCATCATCCATTTACTTTAAGGAAAACTAAATCTACTTTTTCCTTGTATTATTCTAGACTTAGTCACCTAGTCTATGGAAGACACTTCTATCTCTAGTCATAGATTCTGTATCGGTATAACACATAGCACAAGATTGTTTAATAAATTTTGATGTAAAATGTAATAATTGTTGTTTAGAGAAGTTGTAGGGGATATGAGTACTCAAAATTATACCTCTACAGCTAAACTTTCTACTAAGACACAATTTGAGGGTCAAAGAATGATTATTTACCCATCAAACAATTTTTTCTATGTTTTGGTAACAATTGGCAAATAAATTATCCATCGATTAATAATTGAACGAAAATAAAAATTATCTCTAAGTCAAAGATGATCCAAGTGAGGTGGAAATTCATAAAAAATTAAATTCAAATCAAAAAGTGATGGGCAGTCCACTTACTAAGGAACCTATTCACCAAAAAAAAGATTCGATGGTCCTTAAGCACAATGAACGTCCCAGAAATTTGCACTTCTGAAGGAAGATAATTTGAGTTCCAAGATTTGATGGGGTTTGGTTAAGTATTGGCTTGAGATAAACTTGAAAGGGGTCTCCCACCACACCAACATTAAATTTACACTCCACCGAGTTTACCAATTATGCAAACGAATACATAGTTGGGAGATTACTTAGGGTATCAAAAGGAAATTCAAATTCCTTGGTGGGATCTAGACATTTCTCAAGGGGATCAAGGCATTTTTCCTTGGGATCACCACTTTTCACTTGGAGATGGATCTATCATTGGGATCTACTCCAATTTTTTCTATAAATAGAGCCTCCAACTCCTCATTTGAAATCAATTGTAATGCTTAGATGTTGCTACTAGGCTAGTGGCTCTGCAAATTTTATACTTTATTTTTCCAGATCTAATAAAGAAAAAGACTTTGGGGTTTACCTGATGTGGTGTTATTATTATTTTTTGAGGTATAATTGTTTGAATTTGTGCTTAATGCTCTACTTGTGCTAAATAGATTTATTATTTCCACTTGCCAGGTTTTCGATCTATTGGTGTAAGCTATCTTGCATTAATTTTGAGCTAGAGGAACACCCTAGAGGGTTTTCGGTGGAACCCCTAGCCTTCTTTTTCATTGTATTATCTAGTTCGTTGTGGATCTAATAATTTTTTTTTAAGCGTGTAGATATTTTATTTTGAAGCAAATATTGAGCGTGGGGTATATTTTTGGTTAAACGAACCCACTACCAAGTCAAAAGGAGAAATATCCTACAGTGATTTACTTCTCTCAAAGTCTGATCTAAATATTGAAAGGGAGTTTCTATCGCAAATCTCTAATATGTATCATTTTTAAATCAAGATGTACTTGATTTATGTGCTTTCATTTACAAATTTAGCTTTATAGAGATTATTGGAAGGGCTAAACCCTTCTTGATTTCACAAGAGCGTAGGTGTCCCCATCCTCTTGTTACTCAAATTTGTATTTTTAAGTGTACCTTATGATTCAATTTTTCTTGCATCGGATCCGAGCATCCTCTTCTATGCTTGCATAGTTTCTTGTGGAAATCTTGAATATTGGCATTTTGAAGGCATTTTGAAGGGATCTATAGGTTGAGATTTGAAGGATCACGAGATCACATATTTGTAACCTCTTCCTACCTTTGGTGGTGAACCCTGGTATTTCACCTAGAGTGCCACAACTCCCAAGTGATACACAACTTTACTTATCAACTCGGGGTTCGTACAAACTTAGAGGTGGCAGTGCTATATGCACAAAAAATGGATTCTACTCATGCCACCCTCAGCTAGGTCTTCTGGTCAGTAGTACTTCTAGGCCATTACTTCTACTTGATTAAAGTGCAACTAGCTAATGTAATGCAAGGAATCGCTTCTAATATAAGACAAACAGAATGTCTATCAAACTTCTACTTGCAATTGACATTGCAAGCAAAGCATAAATAGTTAACCTAATTGCAGAAAAAGGAGAGTATGCTATGTGCAATCATTCAGCTAGCTATCTACTCATTTGCAGTAAGGGAACTATTCTATCATTCACACACTTCGTCAAAGCATAAATCAACTTCTATCTACGGTTTCATTCAAATTTTACTTACATGTAAAATTCAATCTAATTCTAGAATGAAATAAAACCCTAATGCCTACTATGTTTTTGCAGCAACGAAGGAAGGAGCCTTGGAGTGGCCTAAGGGTCTCTTATAACCATAAATTTAGAGATGAGCATCAACTGCATCCTATTCTAGGCTAAGAAGGAAAAAAGGAGCTAAATTGGAGTGAAGAGGTGACCTACAGTGCTACTACAGGAAGTTGTTACATGATGTCATGTAATTGCTACAAGATGTCCTCAAGTTCTACATGAAACGTGCCAAGAGGGTTTTAAGGATGGAAAAGGTGCAAGGAAGGTGTGGAAAGGTGAGAGAAGGTGGAATAAGGTGAGGGAGAGGTGGCCATGATCCGGATTTATGCAGGAACACAACAAAATAAACACATAACCATAAATACAGAGATGCAGCAGAAATAACACTTCATTTCATTAATATCAAAGAACTGAAATTTGCTTACAGACAGAATGGAAATAAAACTAGCTAGGGCACTGGTAGCTATCTCTGAGAAGAGATGTGGCGGCTACAGGCCTCTGAACTGTGTTACAATGAGGCTCGAGGGCCTATTTATTGTTTAGAAACAATGTAGAATCTGAAACGTCCAAAAACCTAACCGTAGGAGATGAGGCGCCAAAACTGTGGGCGCCCGTTTGGGTAAATTGGTGGTTCAACTTCCCGGGGGCATAACTTTGGCACCCGATCTCCGTTTGACGCGTTCAATAGCTCGTTAGAAAGATCTATTCGAGGACTACAGCTGTCGGGACGAATTTTATCAAAAAATTCGCTCGCGCTTTCATACCCAAAAAACGTCATTTAGGGCCTCAAAACGGCTCCGGAAGTTCAGGACCCGAAAAACTGCTAAAAATAGTAAGTTATGCCGAAACTGAAAAACTGAAAGAGACAATGGTGGGGGGCCAAGTGGAATAGGTGGGTGGCCACCGATATCCACTTGGATCATTCCTCCCCCTTAGGAAGCAATGGTCCCCATTGCGTTAAGTTCCTCCATGAGATGAGGAAATTTCTGCTGAACTTGGTCCCTGGTGAACCACTTTCCTTGGTGCAGGAGTTGGCCAGCTTTGACAACCCGATATAGTTGGATCTTCTGTTGGCGAGTGTTCTTGATTTGCATGTCCATGATACAATCTGTGGTGGCCTATTCCATGCAGTCTGGATTTAACTCTGTTGGTGTGAGTTGTTCTGCAATGTCCAAGGTGTCCGGTAGAGGTGGGAAGTAAGGACGAAGGCGATCCACATTGAAGACTGGGTGGAGACCAAGGAATGGTGGAATACTGAGCTCGAAGGCATTGTTTCCTATAGCCTTGGTGATGGTGAACGGCTCGTATCAAAGTGGGTGAAGCTTGCGGTGGGGTCCAGTGAGGCGCTCCTTCTGCAAATGTAGCCATACTTTTTCACCCACCTGGAAGTTGTGTGGCACCCGGTGTTGATCATGGCATTGCTTGTACTTGGCATTGGCTCTGTCCAATATATCATGAACCTGTTGGTGGATGTGTTGAATGCGCTTGATGAAGCTACTTGCTTTGTCAACTTCAGACTGGACATGAGCTGAATTGGCCTGAGCAGCTGCAAATGGCATGGCTACGTCGATGGGACATAGTGGCTGGAATCCCAAGCCCACCTGAAAGGGGCTATGGCCGATTGAACTGTGGAGAGCCCGATTATAACTATGTTGTACATAGGGGAGGCTCTCGTCCCATGTGCGTGGATGCTTTGAATTGTACATGCGCGGAATGTGTACAATCATTCTGTTGACGACCTCTGTCTGGCCATCTGTTTGGGGATGGAAAGCTGTGGACTTGGTGAGCTTGGTATCCAACATCGACCAGAGGCTGGACCAAAATGTGCTGAGGAACCTGCTATCCCGATCTGATATGATAGGCTGTGGGATCCCAAAGTGCACCCACACTCGTTCAAAGAAGAGTTTAGCAGTGGCTTCTGCTGTGATATTCTTCTTGCAGGCCGCCATAATGGCCATCTTCGAGAATGTGTCGACGACCACAAAAACACAGTCATTTCCCTGCTTAGTAGAAGGCAGGCCCGACATGTAATCCATGGAGATGGATTCCCAAGGTCGACTAGGGGTAGGTAGAGGAGTATATAGGCCTTGCTTCTTGATGGTCGGTTTGGCGATGGCACAAGCAGTGCAGGATCTGATGTGCTTCTCGACATCCTTTCGAAGGTTCGACCAATAGAAATACTTCTGCAGGATTGCTACTGTTTTCTCGACCCCGAAATGCCCAGCGACTCGACTGTAGTGTGCTTCCCATATCATCTTGGCACGCTCGCTTGAAGGAACACAAAGGTGTCCCAGGTGACATAAAAGTTCATCTTGGAGGTGAAAATTTGGAACTTGCGTGCCCCCCAAGAGTGCCTTGTAAGTGTGGCCGAATTCTGGGTCACTCTCATAGAGAAGCGGCCAATCAGAAGTCTCGTGCCCACGAGAGTTGAGCACGGTGGTGAGCGCCACGATCGGTGGTCGGCTGAGGCAGTCTGCAACATTATTGGTGCTACCCTTCTTGTATTTGATGTTCAAATGAAACTGTTGCAGATATGTGGACCACTTCTGATGGCGATCATTCTGCAACTTCCCTTGTGTCTGTATGAACTGCAGGGGCCGGTGGTCTGTGTGGATGATTGTTTCCTTTCCCAAAATGTAATGCTTCCATTGTCGACAGGCTTGCACAATGGAATACATTTCTTTGTCATAGGTGGGATACTTGCGAACTGTCTCAGACAATGTCTCACTGTGATATGCCACTGGATGTCCCTGTTGAGTAAGAACTGCCCCAATAGCATAGTCGGAGGCATCTGTCTCGATCTCAAATGGCTGCTGCAAGTCTGGTAAGGTGAGCACTGGGGCAGAACAGAGGCGATTTTTCAATTCTTTGAACGCCTTCTGTTGAGGTTCCGACCAAAAGAATTTTGCTCTCGCTCCTCCTTTGGTGACTTGACTCAAGGGCCAAGTGATATGAGAGAATCTCAACACGAATCTACGGTAGAAATTAGCAAGACCCAGAAAGCTGCGAAGCTCTGTTATAGTAGTCGGGGCTGGCCAATCCCGAATGACTTGGATCTTGGCTGGATCCACATGCACCCCCTTTTCATCGATAATGTATCCCAGATATTGAACCTGGGTCATGCCAAACGTGCACTTCTCCAAATTGGCACACAACTTGTGTTGCCGCAGTGTTTGGAGGACTTGTCGGATGTGATGAAGGTGCTCTTCCCAAGTCTTGCTGAAGATCAGAATGTCATCGAAGTACACCACTACGAATGAGTTGGTGAATGGCCGCAAGATGTCGTCCATCATCCTCATGAAGGTTGCGGGAGCATTCGTCAACCCGAAAGGCATGACCAGCCATTCAAAAAGGCCTTCCTTGGCTTTGAAGGCAGTCTTCCACACATCGGAGGGTTCAATCGGTACCTGGTGATACCCAGACTTCAGGTCGATCTTGCTGAAATATTTTTCACCTTTGAGTTGGTCTAGAAGGTCATCAATCCGTGGGATTGGGTACCTATTCCGGACAGTGATCTTGTTCAGTGCTCGATAGTCAATACAAAGTCTCCACGTCCCATCCTTCTTCTGTACCAACACGATCGGGCTCCCACAGGGCGATGAACTTGGTCGGATGTGACCTTTCTGCAGCAGCTCCTGAATCTGCCTCTTGATTTCATTGTTCTCCAGAACAGAGCACCGATAGATCGGTCCATTGGGTAGCAGCGCACCTGGGGTCAGATCAATTGGGTGCTTGACCTGACAGTGCAGAGGAACCCCTGTGGGTGAGGTGAAGATGTCCCCGTACTCCTCCACAACCTTATCCATTTGTTTTTGTCGTGCAGAGGAGCCTTGTCTGGAGGTCATGGCCACAGTATTCTTCTTTCCCTGGGGGCGGATCATCAGGAAAATGAATTTCCTGGTTTGGGAAATGAGCTTACTGCATTGTTTTGCAGTAACCAAAGTGATAGTCGTAGGAGGTGGTACCTCTGGTATCCTGTACAACTTATTTCCCAAAGTAATAATAACAGCACGAGGTCGAGACTCATACACAGCATGACGCTTCCACAAGTATGGTTGTCCTAATAATACATCCGAAACATCAATAGGAGCAACGTCACATAATACCTCATCCGTGAAGGGCTTGATGCTATAGGGAAGGCGGCACTGCTGGCTGACGCGGAGATCTCGTCCTTGGTGAAGCCACCCGATGGTGTATGGATGTGGGTGAGCTGTGGTCGGCAAGCCCAACCGCTTCACGGCGTCTGCTGAAATGAGGTTCTTTTGGCTCCCATTGTCGACGATGAACTGTACCGGGGAGCCCTTTACCCACATCTGGGAGTGGAAGAGACGTTCCTCCTCCTCTGGATCTTCCGGTTCCTCCTTTTGGATCTTTGCAGTGGCAACAGTGGCGTTGGGCTCCGCATCAATAATGTGTTTCCCTTTTTCATTCGCCTTTTCAGGTTCTGATTCGGAGTCAGAGCATGCATCTGACTCAGAAGCCCTCATCTCGGCCACTAGCGACTGCTTGGCCCGACACTCACTTGTGTTGTGAGTGGAGCTCTTATGGAACTCACACCACTTTCCTG
>JAXQQM020071535.1:0-85517 GCA_034641835.2 Pinus albicaulis
TATCACTCATCTCCTTCTCTCCCTCAATCTCTCACACATGTAGACCGACTTGCTCACTCTCTACTCTTGTCTCCCTCTTCCTATCTCTTCCCCACTTTCCCATTCTCACTATCTACCCACATTTCCCTCTTCACATTTATCTTCTTTCATCTTAATATCACTATCTCCTTCTCTCCCTCTCTCTCACACACATGTACACCCACTAACTCACTCTCTCCTCTTGTCTTCGTCTTCCTATCTCTTCCCCACTTTCCCATTCTCACTATTTACCCACATTCCCATCTTCACATTTATCTTATTTCATCTTCCTCTCTACCTCTTTGCTCTAAAATACACTAAAATATTAAAAGCTTTACTTTATAAAATTCATATGAAAAAATACACCAAAATATTGAAAGCTAATATGTACAATATATAAGAAAGTACAAACAAATTTACATAAAAATAAAATCAAATTAAAATTGAAATTTTCAATCAAAATATACTATTTTTCATAATCATTTTCGGTCTACTAACTACTATTTATTTACTTTGAATAAACTTTAATTTTCTTTTTAAATCTGAAAATATAGTATATATCTCAAATATATTTCTAAAAATTAAAAACCCCAAAATACATCTACTTAATAAAATTTCCTCAAAATATTGTTTCTCCCCAATCTAATTAATACAAATGCACAAAATATCATTTAAATATATCAATAATAAATATTACTTACAATTTAATTTAATTGTGACTAAAAAAATAACAATACTTTATAATAAAAGATTACCCAAACTGATCGTGAATAAACATTTACTTTAAACAGAGTAAGATCTCACCATAAAATCTCATCTGCATAGTGATTGTGAAAAGCCAAATTACAAACAAAAACAAATATGTTGAAACTATGTTGTTTCTTCCTCTAAAAAAATAGCACTTTCTTAAGGTCACTTTCTTGATTGTTAAAAAAAAACACAATACAATTTTATCATCCAGCCTCAAATAAATATAAAATATTTGTTATATCTAATTACTGACCTTTCAAATATAACGATTACTTTAATAAGTATTGATATTTGGAGATTGAAATGGATGAACAAAATTCTCAATAAGCTGACGAAAACGTAAACGAAGGAAAAAATCAGCATACAAGTTTATTGTCCTCGAACCAGAAGCCATGGAGCTTTTATCCTTTTACTTAGGAAGGCGTTAGGCGTTGATTATGTGAATTGTTTCTACAATAACAATTAACAACTCATCATCTCCATGCTCATCATGCTCATCTCTCTCTCTCCCTCTCTCTCTCTCTTTCTCCTCCTCCCTCTCTCTCTCCCTCTCTCTCTCCTCAGTGCCCATCTATCTACCTTTGTCCCTCTCACTTCCTCTCCTACTATCCTTACTTACCTTGCTTAATATGTCTTTCAAAAATTCCATCTCAAGCTCTATCTCTCTACCCCTCACTCCCTCTTTTTCTCCATCTTCCCCTGTGTGACATCTCTTTCTCGCTCTACCAATATCTCTTTTTACCTCTCTCTCCCACTAGAGCTATCCTTTTCTACATCTCTCACCCTATCACTCATCTCCTTCTCTCCCTCAATCTCTCACACATTTAGACCAACTTACTCACTCTCTCCTCTTGTCTCCATCTTCCTATCTCTTCCCCACTTTCTACCCACATTTCCCTCTTTACATTTATCTTCTTTCATATTATTATCACTCATCTCCTTCTCTCCCTCTGTCTCACACACATGTACACCCACTAACTCACTCTCTCCTCTTGCCTTCCTCTTCCTATCTCTTCCCCACTTTCCCATCCTCACTATTTACCCACATTCCCATCTTCACGTTTATGTTCTTTCATCTTTCTCTCTACCTCTTTGCTCTAAAATACACTAAAATATTAAAAGCTTTACTTTAATAAAATCCATATGAAAAAATACACTAAAATATTGAAAGCTAATATGTATAATATATAAGAAAGTACAAACAAATTTACATAAAAATAAAATCAAATTAAAATTGAAATTTTCAATCAAAATATACTATTTTTCATAATCATTTTTACTCACTAACTACTATTTATTTACTTTGAATAAAATTTAATATTATTTTTAAATCTGAAAATGTAGTATATATCTCAAATATATTTTAAAAAAATAAAAACTCAAAAATACATCTACTTCATATTCAAAACAATTCAATGAAATTTCCTCAAAATATCGTTTCTCCCCAATCTAATTATTACAAATGCACAAAATATCATTTAAATATATTAATAATAAATATTACTTACAATTTAATTTAACTGTGACTAAAAAAATAACAATACTCTATAATAAAAAATTACCCAAACTGATCGTGAATAAAAATTACTTTAAACAGGAGTAAGATCTCACCATATAAATCATCCGCATAAAGTGATTTCCTGAAAAGCCAAATTACAAACAAAAACAAATATGTTGAAACTATGCTGTTTCTTGATTGTTAAAAAAAACACAATACAATTTTATCATCCAGCCTCAAATAAATATAAAATATTTGTGTATATCTAATTACTGACCTTTCAAATATAACGATTACGTATTGATATTTGGAGATTGAAATGGATCAAAAAAATTCTCAATAAGCTGACGAAAACGTAAACGAAGGAAAGAATCAGCATACAAGGTTATTGTCCCCGAACTACAAGCCATGGAGCTTTTATCCTTTTACTTAGAAAGGCGTTCGGCGTTGATTATGTGAATTGTTTCTACAATAACAATTAACAACTTATAAAAATGATAGTGCTGCGGTCTTGGTTTTATTTTTTCTTAATCAATTTCGACTTTTGAATGCTTGTTTCACCCATAAGTTGCCTCAATACGGGGACATGCTCATCATCTCCAGGCTCTCCATGGAATATAAGGTTTTCATCAAAAAATTAAAATAAAGCCTGAACTTATTGAGAGAGAATATCATGTCAAGTAGTCGCGAATGTGGAATACTGTTGGGAAAGATGATTTAAAATTTGCTTACGAGAGAGCGAAGCTTACTTAGGTTTTCATTAAGAATCTAAGTAGAAAACAGTGAAAAACTTTCAAGAGGGAGAATCCAACAAAGAAAGATGGTTTTAATTTATTTTCGTAACTTCGTTTCTAGAATAGCTTACCTAATTTTTGATTGAAAATACAACATAAATTATTTAGAAACTAGAGTAGAGCTCAGTGTAAAGTATAAAGTATATGAGAAATACCTCGAATAAGTATTCTTCAGAGTTGAGTATTAACATTATGGTAGTCCAACGTTTCCACCGGAACTCTTCAGCAATCTTTTCTAAGCCTGCACGCGCACAAAAAATATACCCAAAAGAAACAGTGCATGTGGGATGTGCAAAATAAACAGTTACACAATATGTGCTATGTACAATAACCATGGCTATAGGGAGTAAGAAGGCCAACCACCCATCTCCCAGATAGAAACAAATCTAAACAATTAAAAAAAAGAAAATAAAAGAAAAGCCCAGGAATATACTACGAGCAAGAAGTGAGAAATAACGATGGATATTGCTAAAGCATTCACAGACTAAGAAAAAAGAAGAATAAATAAAAAACGAAAAAGGACAAATACACAAGGTGCACTGCATCAGCACAAAATCAACAACCCACCGCCCTCTATGCCGTGCTCTGTAGCAGTCTGTTGTGCTCTGCTCAGCAACCCACCGCCCTCTATGCAGTTCTCTATAGCATTCTACTGTCCTCTGCTCAGCCCAACCGAACACAACAACCCACCATCCTCTATGCAATGCTGTGTAGCGGAATTCTGCTCAGTTTGAATGCAGAATCCATTAGCATTATACAAAATTGATGAAGATAAATACATATCTGTTTTCATGAATAGAGATAATCCATATGTATATATACCATTAATGGAATCGGAGCTTGATGACATAACTCCTATGCCGAGCTCGATCACCTGGACGAAATGAACCACCATGCTACCAATTTACAGAAACTTCCTTTGAATTGCTTCGACATGCATGGTGGGGATTGTGAGGATTCTATGTACTCCATTCGCATTGGAGTCACAAAGGCTTTGCATTCTCCTTCTCGATGCCAAGAGATTAACCATCAGCTGTAACTCAGATGTGCGCCTGTATATGGGCTTGCTTGCGTCTCTAGATGATTGGAAAACATCAATCCTTATCCATTTCTTCATGTCCTCAACGGCTAAGCTTTTCTCAATTGACTTTCCCAAACCACATCATAATCGTTTTAATGCCCATTCATTTATTCATGCCCACAACGGCTATGGTTTTTTAAATTCGCTCTTTCCCTCCCAAACTACATCATAGCCGTTTTAATGCACCTGCCATCCCAAACTCAGCTGGTGCCCACACTGCTGACCTGGTCGATGGTCATTTTCAAGTTAGGAGTGGCGTTGCCACGTGACGTGGCACTGACTTCAAATTTGGTAAGGCACGTTAACCACCATTCATTTGATGTTAAAATTTAAATTATAAAATCTGCGATGATATACTTAGGTCTGTGGTAAATTTTTTTAATTAAATTAGATATTTTGCGAATAAAATTTGTTAGCCATAAATTTAATGTTAAAATAGTAAAATTTCTGAGCCATCCATTGGATATTAACTATTTTGCACGCGTTAGTTATTGAAAATTAAGTATGTAACTAGTGTTGTAACACTTTGATTTTAGTCTTTATATTAAATATATTAATCACTTGTGTCTTTATATTAAATATATTAGTCTTTAAAGGTATTTTGTATTATTTAAGAATAAATATAATTATGTTTTTTTAAGATATACAGATATTTAATATAATATAATAATGGTTGATAATTTTGATTTTTATAATCTAAGTGACTAAATTTTATATAGATCAAAAAACTGGATTTTTTTTATTTTTTGAAAATTATTATTATTGAAATATACATATAAATTACATTAAAAAAATCACATAGTTTAATATACGTTATTCATATCATTATTGATTTCAAATATATTCATAGATCTGTTTTTAAATAATTATTAATTATTAGTCATGAATGTATTAGTGTAGAGATGTTTATACTTTAATGAAAAGTTGTATCTAATATAACTAATATTATTATTATTATAAGTTTGGCAGTACCTTTCATTTTCTCTTTTTCTTTTTTCTTTTTAACTCTATCATTATCAACATGTACAAATACATCACCCTGAAGGGAATTGAACTTGTGATGAGTGCTATAACAACCCGCCTCATACATTCTCAAATATTTTAAATGGAAAAATATTACTCATTGTCTCAGCCCTTCATTAGGTTCCTAACTTTGATTCCAACTATAAAATCATTAATTTACTTTACAATTTTTTACGACCATAACAATGATTATGTAAAAATATCTATGAAAGTAAATGATTATGTAAATATATCTAGGAAAGTAAGGTTAATGTGAGCTATAAAACATGACTAGGAGTTTCAACTATTGTCTAACTCTCACAAATAATCTAAATTGGTAATTGGAGCAACTAGTTAGAATCCAATCAAAATGATATTCTAACATGCTATCACTTTTTAACTTTTTATTTTGATATTCTAACATGCTATCACTTTTTAACTTTTTCTCTTTTTCAGGAATAAATTATCCAATCAAGAAAACTTTTTATCCTTTTCAGGAAGAAATGATCTAATTAAGAAATTAGAAACTAACACTTAGAGTAGAAATTAAGGATGTAACTAGTGTTGTAACACTTTGATTTTAGTCTTTATATTAAATATATTAATCACTTGTGTCTATAATAAAGGTATTTTGTATTATTTAACATGGAATATAGAAGAATAAATATAATTATGTTTTTTTAAGATATAAAGATATTTAATATAATATAATAACAGTTGATAATTTTGATTTTTATAATCTAAGTGACTAAATTTTATATAGATCAAAAAACTGGATTTTTTTTTATTTTTTGAAAATTATTATCATTGAAATATACATATAAATTACATTAAAAAAATCACATAGTTTAATGTACGTTATTCATATCATTATTGATTTCAAATATATTCATATATCTGTTTTTAAATAATTATTATTTATTAGTCATTATGTATTAGAGTAGAGATGTTTATACACTAATGAAAAGTTGTATCTAATATAACTATTATTATTATTATAAGTTTGGCAGTACCTTTCATTTTCTCTTTTATTTTTATTTTTAACTCTATCTTTATCAACATGTCCAGATACATCACCCCAAAGGGAATTGAACTTGTGTTGAGTGCTATAACAACCCGCCTCATAAATTATCAATATTTTAAATGGAAAAATATTACTCATTGTCTCACCACTTCATTAGCTTCCTAACTTTGATTCCAACTATAAAATCATTAATTTACTTTAGAATTTTTTATGACCATAACAATGATTATGTAAACATATCTATGAAAGTAAATGATTATGTAAAGATATCCAGCAAATTAAAGTTAATGTGAGCTATAAAACACGAGTAGGAGTTTCAACTATTGTATAACTCTCATAAATAATCTAACTTGGTAATTGGAGCAACTAGTTAGAATCCAATCAGAATTATATTCTAACATGCTATCATTTTTTAACTTTTAATCTTTTTCAGGAATAAATTATCTAATCAAGGAAGAAATGATCTAATTAAGAAATTAGACACTAACACTTACAGTATATTTTCAAAAGCATATTGTTAGTGAAATTTCAAAGTGAAATCAATGTTAAAGTTAGTCATATATTTTTATTATATTTTATTTCAAATTTTTTAGGTATCCTATTTGATATTTTCCTCCTCTATTCTTTGAAAAATTCAACAACAAAACTATATATCAAGTTATTAATATTGTATTTGTATATTTTATAAGGTGTATTTTTCATTCCCATAATCTCTTGGGGTCATCTTCATGTTGATTTCATATTTTATGGATTCAATAGACATGATGAAAATTAAATACCAACTAGATATCCAAATTTACACTAGATATAAATAGTTTCCAAATATTTCACAACCCGCCCTTCCTCTTTATGATGACCTAATGTTCATCGAAATAATATTTGATGTAAATTGAATCCAAGAGACACGTAGTTTTATTCCTTTCCCAACAGTTTCATCGCATGAACATACGGAATGGGTTCACCTTGTAAAAATAGGATATGAAGAGGGAAAGATAATAAGTAATCAGAGAGCCTCCATCTTTCAAACATGTGTAAGCTTAATCCCATATATGTTCCACATGTTTCTCATGGATAACACTTGTATGTAAGACATGAATCATAGATGGACATGTCTCACAACAATTGTAACCTCATGATCAAGGTTTGTGTTTTAACTTATTTGAAGAGAATTTCATGAGTGGAACTTTCCATCCCGACTATGAAGCAAAATTGACTTCTATAAATTATTTGTTCGGTTAAAAATCTCGTCAAAATTCATTTTTGTTGCACAATGGATGAAATGAATGCATTATTGATCTATTTTAATGGAGTATTGAGGAAACATATAAGCTACAATTATGGAATAAATTGAAAACGCCAAAGTGTGATGCAATAATGTACATTCATTTTCAAATGGTAATGAGAAAACGGAAACAACATGAAACAAAACAATGATTTCAGATTTATGTAAATACGAGTAATATAATCACTTGGTGTATAATTGATAAATAGTGACTCAACTATTTATTTTTTAGGTCTAGATTATTATTTTACCGATAATTGAATTTTTAAACATTCACCCCAATAACCAAGTATTAGCAATTTTGTAGAAAGAACAATAATCTCAACATTACAAAGAAAAACAAACATTAGAAGAAAAGCATGCACAAAAGAGACATCAATATTTTTGTCAGAACCTCAGCAAAACCCTACAAAGGGGAAAACCCATCCAAATTATTCTTCTATTGGATATTCATTAATTTTTTATTTCAGACACAAAGCACATCCATAATGAGATGCATTTAACTTGTGTTGTAAGAAACAACCCCCGAGGTGGCGTCTTGACTCTTCGTACTCGAAACTCATCGTAACACTGAAACGCCACTGAAATGAAGCTGAAACATTTGGGTGGATTTTCCTGATTTGGAAATTCCAATGAAACGTCGTTGATAGGTTTCTATGGAGTTTCATCCCAATTCTGCCCCATTTTCGACTAATTTTGACCCATTTCCATGACTTTTTTTCTTTTGCGGGCTCACTCAAGCACCGAAGAAGGTTGTGGGGCCATTCTATGGCCAAAATAGATTCAATATAGCACTAAATTTTATGTAATAACCCACACACACTAATCTATCTCTAATCAATCCACGCCTCTTAAAAATTCACTTGTTCTAATTTTGTTAATGAAGATGACGATTAGGATTTATAATATATTTAATTGTACTTGCTTTCACACCATGTTATTTCTCATTTCAGCACATATAACCATGTATAAAAGATAATTTTAGATGTATAGCCTCATGCATATTATAATCTTGGATGTACAACCTCCTTTATAAATGATAATATTGGATTTCAAATGATTTAATGATTTATGAGAGTTAACATAGACCGGGTTTGCGACGTCTCATTCTTTTTTTTCTGCAAGTTGTGTTTTAACTTATTTTTAAAAGAATTATATATATATATATATATATATATATATATATATATATATATAATTTCCATTTTTGGGCACATTTCCAACCATACCCATTTCATAAAGTTCCAAAGGTTTCAGCACTTCATGCAACTTAGCATTTAACATATCAGGATTTTTAGGGCCCACCAAAGTTAGTTCACAATGACATTTGTAAATTGAACAATTTGATATCCAGAGAGTTATTTCCATATCATTGTATGTTGTCGTCATCATTGTTATACAATTTGGTCATTGTCTCACTGTAATATAGATCATCATTGTCATTAAGGTCACCAAATTTTTAGCCTATATATTTTCACCTTATCATTGTATTGTTTGGAGACTCATTGTTCTTGCACCAAGGTTACTGTCATGAATAAGGTTATTATCACCTTCCTCCTCCTCCTCCTCTTCCTCCCTCTCACTCTCCGCCCCCTCCTCCTCCCCTTCTCTCTCTCCCCTCTCCCCCTCCCTCTGCCTCTCCCTCTCTCCACTCTCCCTCTCCCTCTCTCCCCCTCTTCCTCCCCCTCCCTCCTTCTCTCTCTGCCTCCCTCTCTCCCCCTCCCCCTCACCCTCCACCTCCTCCACTACCTCTCCCTCTCTCCCCCCTCCCTCTCCCTATCCCTCTCCCTCTAACCTTCCCCCTCCACATCCTCCCCTACCTCTCCCTCTCTCCCCCCTCCCTCTCCCTCTCCCTCTCACCTTCCTCCTCCTCCTCCCTCTCACTCACCACCCCCTCCTCCTCTCCCTCTCCCTCTCTCCACCCTCCCCCTCCCTCTCCCTATCCCTCTCCCTCTGACCTTCCTCCACCTCCTCCTCCCTCTCACTCACTGCCCCCTCCTCCTCCCCTGCTCTCCATGCCCCCCCCCCTCTCTCTCTCTCCCTCCCCTCTCTCTCTCTCTTTCTCCTCCTCCCCCCCTCTCTTTCCCCTCTCCCCCTCCCCCTCCCCCTCCCCCTCCCTCCCCTCCCCCTCCCTCTCATTCACTGCCCCCTCCTCCTCCCCTTCTCTCTCTACCCTCTCCCCCTCCCTCTCCCTCTTTCACTCCGCCCCTCTCTCTCTATCTCTCTTTCTCCTCCCCTCTCCCTCACTCCCCCCTCCCTCTCACCTTCCTCCACCTTATCCTCCCTCTCACTCGCTGCCCCCTCCCCCCCCCTATCTCTCCCTCCCCCCTTATCTCTCTCTCTTTCTCCTCCTCCCCCCCTCTCTCTCCCCTCTGCCCCACTCTCTCCCTCTCTCCCTCTCACTCGTTGTCCCCTCCTTCTCCCTCCTCCTCCCCCTTCCTTATTCTCTTTCTTCATCCCTCTCCCACTCCCCGCCCCCCTCCCCGTCCTCCCCTACATCTCCATCTCTGCCCCCTCCCTCTCCCTCTCCCTGTTTCTCTCCCTCCTCCTCCTCCTCCCTCTCACTTGATGACCCCTCCCTCTCCCTCACCTACCCCTCCTCCTCCCCCTCCCTCCTTCTCTCTCTGCCTCCCGCTCTCCCCATCCCCCTTCCCCTCCACCTCCTCCCCTACCTCTCCCTCTCTCCTCGCTCCCTCTCCCTCTCACCTTCCTCCTCCTCCTCCTCCATCTCACTCGCCGCCCCCTCCTCCTGCCCTTCCCTCTCTCCCCTTTCCCCCTCCCTCTCCCTCTCCCTCTCTCCACCCTCCCACTCCCTCTCACCCCCCTCCACCTCCCCCTCCCTCTCACCCCCGTCCACCTCCCCCACCCTCTCATTCGCTTCCCTCTCCTCGTCCCCTTCTCTCTCTCCCCTCTCCCCCTTCCTCTCCCTCTCTCCCTCCCCCCCTCTCTGTCTATCTCTCTTTCTCCTCCCCCCCGCCCCCCCTCTCTCCCCCTCCCCCTCCACCTCCTCGCCTACTTCTCCCTCTCTCCCCCCTCCCTCTCCCTCTCCCTCTCCCTCTCCCTCTCTCCCACCTCCCCCTCCATCCAGCCCCCTCTCTCTCTCTCTCCTCACTGCCCATCTCTCTACCTTTGTCCATCTCAATTCCTCTCCTACTATCCTTACTTACCTTTCTTAATATGTCTTTCAAAAATTCCATCTCAAGCTCTCTCTCCTCCGCCTCCCTCTCCCCCTCCTCCCCTACCTCTCCCTCTCTCCCCTCTCCCTCTCCCTCTCCCTCTCACCTTCCTCCTCCTCCTCCCTCTCACTCACTGCCCCTCCTCCTCCCCTTCCCTCTCCCCCTCTCTCTCTCTCTCTTTCTCCTCCTCCCTCTCTCTCTCCTCACTGCCCATCTATCTACCTTTGTCCCTCTCACTTCCTCTCATACTATCCTTACTTACCTTGCTTAATATGTCTTTCAAAAATTCCATCTCAAGCTCTATCTCTCTGCCTCTCTACCCACATCTCTCTTCCCCTCACTCCCTCTTTTTCTCCATCTTCCCCTCTGTCTTTCACATCTATTTCTCAATCTACTAATCTCTCTTTCTACCTCTCTCTCCCACTAGAGCTATCCTTTTCTACATCTCTCACCCTATCACTCATCTCCTTCTCTCCCTCAATCTCTCACACATGTAGACCCACTTGCTCACTCTCTCCTCTTGTCTCCCTCTTCCTATCTCTTCCCCACTTTCCCATTCTCACTATCTACCCACATTTCCCTCTTCACATTAATCTTCTTTCATCTTAATATCACTATCTCCTTCTCTCCCTCTCTCTCACACACATGTACACCCACTAACTCACTCTCTCCTCTTGTCTTCCTCTTCCTATCTCTTCCCCACTTTCCCATCCTCACTATTTACCGACATTCTCATCTTCACATTTATCTACTTTCATCTTCCTCTCTACCTCTTTGCTCTAAAATACACTAAAATATTAAAAGCTTTACTTTATGAAATTCATATGAAAAAATACACCAAAATATTGAAAGATAATATGTACAATATATAAGAAAGTACAAACAAATTTACATCAGAATAAAATAAAATTACAATTGAAATTTTCAATCAAAATATACTATTTTTCATAATCATTTTATGTCTACTAACTACTATTTATTTACTTTGAATAAACTTTAATATTCTTTTTAAATCTGAAAATATAGTATATATCTCAAATATATTTCTAAAAATTAAAAACCCAAAAATACATCTACTTCATATTCAAAACAATTCAATGAAATTTCCTCAAAATATTGTTTCTCCCCAATCTAATTAATACAAATGCACAAAAAATCATTTAAATATATCAATAATAAATATTACTTACAATTTAATTTAATTGTGACTAAAAAAATAACAATACTTTATAATAAAAAATTACCCAAACTGATCGTGAATAAACATTTACTTTAAACAGAGTAAGATCTCACCATAAAATCTCATCTGCATAGTGATTGTGAAAAGCCAAATTACAAACAAAAACAAATATGTTGAAACTATGTTGTTTCTTCCTCTAATAAAATAGCACTTTCTAAACTATGCTGTTTCTTCCTCGAATAAAATAGCACTTTCTTAAGGTCACTTTCTTGATTGTTAAAAAAAACACAATACAATTTTATCATCCAGCCTCAAATAAATATAAAATATTTGTGTATATCTAATTACTCACCTTTCAAATATAACGATTACTTTAATAAGTATTGAAGTATTGATATTTGGAGATTGAAATGGATCAACAAAATTCTCAATAAGCTGACGAAAACGTAAACGAAGGAAAGAATCAGCATACAAGGTTATTGTCCCCGAACCAGAAGCCATGGAGCCTTTATCCTTTTACTTAGGAAGGCGTTCGGCGTTGATTATGCGAATTGTTTCTACAATAACAATTAACAACTTATAAAAATGATAGTGGTGCGGTCTTGGTTTTATTTTTTCTTAATCAGTTTCGACTTTTGAATGCTTGTTTCACCCATAAGTTGCCTGAATACGGGGACATGCTCATCATCTCCAGGCTCTCCATGGAATATAAGGTTTTCATCAAAAAATTAACATAAAGCCTGAACTTATTGAGAGAGAATATCATGTCAAGTAGTCGCGAATGTGGAATAGTGTTGGGAAAGGTGATTTAAAATTTTCTTACGAGAGAGCGAAGCTTACTTAGGTTTTCCTTAAGAATCCAAGTAGAAAACAGTGAAAAAACATTCAAGAGGGAGAATCCAACAAAGAGAGATGGTTTTAATTTATTTTCGTAACTTGGTTTCCAGAATAGCTTACCTAATTTTTGATTGAAAATACAACATAAATTATTTAGAAACTAGAGTAGAGCTCAGTGTAAAGTATATGATAAATACCTCGAATAAGTATTCTTCAGAGTTGAGTATTAACATTATGGTAGTCCAACGTTTCCACTGGAGCTCTTCAGCAATCTTTTCTAAGCCTGCACGCGCACAAAAAAAATATACCCAAAAGAAACCGTGCATGTGGTATGTGCAAAATAAACAGTTACACAATATGTGCTATGTACAATAACCATGGCTATAGGGAGTAAGAAGGCCAACGGCCCATCTCCCATACAAAAACAAATTTAAACAATTAAAAAAAAGAAAATAAAAGAAAAGCCCAGGAAATATACTACGAGCAAGAAGTGAGAAATAACGATGGATATTGCTAAATCATTCACAGACTAAGAAAAAATAAGAAGAAAGAAGAAATAAAAAAAGAAAAAGGACAAATACACAAGGTGCACTGCATCACCACAAAATCAACAACCCACCGCCCTATATGCCATGCTCTGTAGCAGTCTGTTGTGCTCTGCTCAGCAACCTACCGCCCTCTATGCAGTTCTCTATAGCATTCTACTGTGCTCTGCTCAGCCCAACCGAACACAACAACCCACCATCCTCTATGCACTGCTGTGTAGCGGAATTCTGCTCAGTTTGAATGCACAAGCGATTAGGAGTATACAAAATTGATGAAGATAAATACATATCTATTTTCATGAATAGAGATAATCCATATGTATGTAAACCATTAATGGAATCGGAGCTTGATGACATAACTCCTATGCCGAGCTCGATCACCTGGACGAAATGAACCACCATGCTACCAATTTACAGAAATTTCCTTTGAATTTCTTCGACATGCATGGTGGGGATTGTGAGGATTCTATGTACTCCATTCGCATTTGAGTCACAAAGGCTTTGCATTCTCCTTCTCGATGCCAAGAGATTAACCATCAGCTGTAACTCAGATGTGCACCTGTATATGGGCTTGCTTGCGTCTCTCGATGAATGGAAAACATCAATCCTTATACATTTCTTCATGTCCTCAATGGCTATGCTTTTCTCAATTGACTTTCCCAAACCACATCATAATCGTTTTAATGCCCATTCATTTATTCATGCCCACAATGGCTATGGTTTTTTAAATTCGCTCTTTCCCTCCCAAACTACATCATAGCCGTTTTAATGCACCTGCCACCCCAGACTCCGCTAGTGCCCACATTGCTGACCTGGTCGATGGTCATTTTCAAGTTATGAGTGGCGTTTCCAAGTGACGTGGCACTGACTTCAAATTTGGTAAGGCACGTTAACCACCATTCATTTGATGTTAAAATTTAAATTATCAAATATTCGATGATATACTTAGGTCTGCGGTAAAATTCATTAATTAAACTAGATATTTTGCGAATAAAATTTATTAACCGTAAAATTTCTTAACCATCCATTGGATATTAACTATTTTTCACTAGTTAGTTATTGAAAATTAAGGATGTAACTAGTGTTGTAACACTTTGATTTTAGTATTTATATTAAATATATTAATCACTTGTGTCTATAATAAAGGTATTTTGTATTATTTAACATGGAATATAGAAGAATAAATATAATTATGTTTTTTTAAGATATAAAGATATTTAATATAATATAATAATGGTTGATAATTTTGATTTTTATAATCTAAGTGACTAAATTTTATATCGATCAAAAAACAAGATTTTTTTTTATTTTTTGAAAATTATTATTATTGAAATATACATATAAATTACATTAAAAAAATTACATAGTTTAATATACGTTATTCATATCATTATTGATTTCAAATATATTCATATATCTGTTTTTAAATAATTATTATTTATCAGTCATGAATGTATTAGAGTAGAGATGTTTATACGCTAATGAAAAAATATATCTAATATAACTATTATTATTATTATAAGTTTGGCAGTACCTTTCATTTTCTCTTTTTTTTCTTTTTAACTCTATCTTTATCAACGTGTCCAGATACATCACCCCGAAGGCAATTGAACTTGTGATGAGTGCTATAACAACCCGCCTAATACATTCTTAATATTTTAAATGGAAAAATATTACTCATTGTCTCAACACTTCAACACTTCATTAGCTTCATAACTTTGATTCCAACTATAAAATCATTAATTTACTTTACAATTTTTTACGACCATAACAATGATTATGTAAAAATATCTATGAAAGTAAATGATTATGTAAAGATATCCAGGAAATTAAAGTTAATGTGAGCTATAAAACGTGACTAGGAGTTTCAACTATTGTCTAACTCTCACAAATAATCTAAATTGGTAATTGGAGCAACTAGTTAGAATCCAATCAAAATGATATTCTAACATGCTATCATTTTTTAACTTTTATTTTGATATTCTAACATGCTATCATTTTTTAATTTTTTCTCTTTATCCAATCAAGAAAACTTTTTATCCTTTTCAGGAAGAAATGATCTAATTAAGAAATTAGAAACTAACACTTTGAGTAGAAATTAAGGATGTAACTAGTGTTGTAACACTTTGATTTTAGTCTTTATATTAAATATATTAATCACTTGTGTCTATAATAAACGTATTTTGTATTATTTATCATGGATCATAGAAGAATAAATATAATTATGTTTTTTTAAGATATAAAGATATTTAATATAATATAAAAACAGTTGATAATTTTGATTTTTATAATCTAAGTGACTAAATTTTATATAGATCAAAAAACTGGATTTTTTTAATTTTTTGAAAATTATTATTATTGAAATATACATATAAATTACATTAAAAAAATCACATAGTTTAATATACTATTCATATCTATTATTGATTTCAAATATATTCATATATCCGTTTTAAATAATTATTATTTATTAGCTGGGTGAAATGTATTAGAGTAGAGATGCTTTATTAATGAAAAGTTGTATCTAATATAACTATTATTATTATTATAGGTTTGCGCATTCTCTATTTTCTTTTTCTTTTAATCGCATTTTTATCAACATGTCCAAAGAGATACATCACCCCGAAGGGAATTGAACTTGTGTTGAGTGCTATAACAACCCGCCTCATACATTCTCAATATTTTAAATGGAAAAATATTACTCATTGTCTCAACACTTCATTAGCTTCCTAACTTTGATTCCAACTGTAAAATTATTAATTTACTTTAGAATTTTTTACGACCATAACAATGATTATGTAAACATATCTATGAAAGTAAATGATTATGTAAAATGATATTCTAACATGCTATCATTTTTTAACTTTTTATCTTTTTCAGGAATAAATTATCTAATCAAGAAAACTTTTTATCCTTTTTAGGAAGAAATGATCTAATTAAGAAATTAGAAACTAACACTTACAGTAGATTTTCAAAAGCATATTGTTAGTGAAATTTCAAAGTGAAATCAATGTTAAAGTTAGTCATATATTTTTATTATATTTTATTTCAAATTTTTTTAGGTATCCTATTTGATATTTTCCTCCTCTATTCTTTGGAAAATTCAACAACAAAACTATATATCAAGTTATTAATATTGTATTTGTATATTTTATAAGGTGTATTTTCATTCCCATACTCTCTTGGGGTCATCTTCATGTTGATTTCATATTTTATGGATTCAATAGACATGATGAAAATTAAATACCAACTAGATATCCAGATTTACACTAGATATAAGTAGTTTCCAAATATTTCACAACCCGCCCTTCCTCTTTATGATGACCTAATGTTCATCGAAATAATATTTGATGTAAATTGAATCCAAGAGACACGTAGTTTTATTCCTTTCCCAACAGTTTCATCACATGAACATACAGAATGGGTTCCCCTTGTAAAAAAAGGATATGAGGAGGGAAAGATAATAAGTAATCAGAGAGCCTCCATCTTTCAAACATGTGTAAGCTTAATCCCATATATGTTCCACATGTTTCTCATGGATAACACTTGTATGTAAGACATGAATCATAGATGGACATGTCTCACAACAGTTGTAACCTCATGATCAAGGTTTGTGTTTTAATTTATTTGAGTACAATTTCATCAGTGGAACTTTCCATCCCAACTATGAAGCAAAAGATGCTCCTATTCATCCTAAATCTTTCTATGCATCCAATAAAAAACACATACACACTTCTCTTCCATAAAACTAACCCAATCAAACTTTTTCTATAAAATCTCTTCAAAATTCATTTTTGTTGCACAATGGATGAAATGAATGCATTATTGATCTATTTTAATGGATTATTGAGGAAACATATAAGCTACACTTATGGAATAAATTGAAAACGCCAAAGTGTGATGCAATAATGTACATTTATTTTCAAAGGGTAATGAGAAAATGGAAACAACATGAAACAAAACAATGATTTCAGATTTATGTAAATACGAGTAATATAATCACTTGGTGAATAATTGATAAATAGTGACTCAACTGTTTATTTTTGAGGTCTAGATTATTATTTTCTATTGATAATTGAATTTTTAAACATTCACCCCACAACATATTCAATTATTAGCAATTGTGTAGAAAGAACAATAACTTCAACATTACAACGAAACATAAACGAACATTAGAAAAAAAGCATGCACAAAAGAGACATCAATATTTTTGTCAGAACCTCAACAAAACCCTACAAAGGGGAAAACCCATCCAAATTATTCTTCTATTGGATGTTCATTAATTTTTTATTTGAGACACAAAGCACATCCATAATGAGATGCATTTAACCTGTGTTGTAGGAAACAACCCCCGAGGTGGCTTCTTGACTCTTCGTACCCGAAACTCATCGCAACACTGAAACGCCACTGAAATGAAGCTGAAACATTTGGGTGGAGTTTCTTGATTTGGAAATTCCAATGAAACGTTGTTGATGGGTTTCTATGGAGTTTCATCCTAATTTTTCCCCATTTTCGACTAATTTTGACCTATTTCCATGAATTTTTTCCTTTTGCGGGCTCACTCAAGCACCGAAGAAGGTTGTGGGGCCCTTCTATGGCCAAAATAGATTCAATATAGCACTAAATTTTATGTTTAATAACTCCACACACTAATCTATCTCTAATCAATCCACACTCTTAAAAATTCACTTGTTCTAATTTTGTTAACGAAGATAACGATTAAGATTATAATATATTTAATTGTACTTGTCATTACCATATGTTATGCCTCATTTTCAGCACATATAACCATGTATAAAAGATAATTTTAGATGTAAAACCTCATGTGTATAGGTTAATATTATAATCTTGGATGTACAACCTCCTTTATAAATGATAATATTGGATTTCATATGATTTAATGATTTATGAGAGTTAACATAGACCGGGTTTTACACGCAAGTTGTGTTTTAACTTATTTTTAAAAGAATTATATATATATATATATATATATATATAACATTTCCATTTTTTGGCGGTCACATTTCCAACCATACCCATTTCATAAACTTCCAAAGGTATCAGCACTTCGTGCAACTTAGCATTTAACATATCAGGTCTTTTAGGGCCCACCAAAGTTAGTTCACAATGACATTTGTAAATTGAACAATTTGATATCTAGAGAGTTATTTCAATATCATTGTATGTTGTCATCATCATTGTATTGTTTGGAGACTCATTGTCCTTGCACCAAGGTTAATGTCATGAATAAGGTTATTATCACCTTCCTCCTCCTCCTTCTCCTCCCTCTCAGTCGTCGCCCCCTCCTCCTCCCTTTCTCTCTCTCCCCTCTCCCCCTCCCTCTCACTCTCCCTCACCCTCTATCCCCCTCCTCCTCCCCCTCCCTCCTTCTCTCTCTGCCTCCCTCTCTCCCCCTCCTCCTGCCCCTCCACCTCCTCCCCTACGTCTCCCTCTCTCCCTCCTCCCTCTCCCTATCCCTCTGCCTCTAACCTTCCCCCTCCACCTCCTCCCCTACCTCTCCCTCTCTCCCCCCTCCTCATCCTCCCTCTCGCTCGCTGCCCTCTCCCCGTCCCTCTCCCTCTCTCTCCCCTCTCTCCCTCCCCCCTCTCTCTCTCTCTCTTTCTCCTCCTCCCCCCCTCTCTCTCTCCTCCTCCTCCCTCTCTCCCGCTCCCCCTCCACCTCCTCCCCTACCTCTCCCTCTCTCCCCCCTCCCTCTCCCTCTCACCTTCCTCCTCCTCCTCCTCCCTCTCACTCGCTGCCCCCTCCCTGTCCCTGTCCCTCTCCCCCACCTCCCCCAACCTCTCCCTCTCCCTCTCTCCCGCTCCCTCTCCCTCTCACCGTCCTCCACCTCCTCCTCGCTCTCACTTGCTGCCCCCTCCTCCTACCCTTCTCTCCCTCCCCCTCCCCTCTTTCTCTCTCTTTATCCTCCTCCCCCTCTGTCTCTCCCCTCTCACTCACTGTCTCCTCCCTCTCCCTGCCCTCCCCCTCCCTCCTCCTCTCTTTGCCTCCCTCTCTCCCACTCCCCTTCTCCCTCCCCCTCCACCCCAACCTCTCCCTCTCTCCCCTCTCCCTCTCCCTCTCCCTCCTCCTCCTCCTTCCTCTCACTCGCTGTCGCCTCCCTCTCCCTCACCTCCCCCTCCTCCTCCCCCTCCCTCCTTCTTTCTCTACATCCCTCTCCCTCTCACCCCCCTCCACCTCCCCCTCCCTCTCATTCGCTGCCCCCTCGTACTCCCCTTCTCTCTCTCCCCTCTCCTGCTCCCTCTCCCTCTCTCCCTGCCCCCCCCCTCTCTCTCTCTCTCTCCCCTCTGCCTCCCTCTCTCCTCCTCCCCTACTTCTCCATCTCTCCCTCCTCCCTCTCCCTCTCCTTCTCCCTCTCACCTTCCTCCTCCTCATCCTCCCTCTCACTTGCTGACCCCTCCCCATCCCTCTTCCTCTCTCTCCCTCTCTCTCTCCTCTGCCTCCCTCTCTCCCCTTCCCCCTCCACCTCCTCCCCTACCTCTCCCTCTCTCCCCCCTCCCTCTCCCTCTCCCTTTCACTCGCTGCCCCCTCCTCGTCCCTCTCCCTCTCTCCCACCTCCCCCTCCACAACCCCCCCCCTCTCTCTCTCTCCTCACTGCCCATCTCTCTACCTTTGTCCCTCTCACTTCCTCTCCTACTATCCTTACTTACCTTGCTTAATATGTCTTTCAAAAATTCCATCTCAAGCTCTCTCTCCTCTGCCTACCCGTCCCCATCCTCCCCTACCTCTCCCTCTCCCTCTCACCTTCCTCCTCCTCCTCCTCCCTCTCACTCGCTGCCCCCTCCTCCTCCCCTGCCCTCTCCCCCTCTCTCTCTCTCTTTCTCCTCCTCCCTCTCTCTCTCCCTCTCTCTCTCCTCAGTGCCCATCTCATTACCTTTGTCCCTCTCACTTCCTGTCCTACTATCCTTACTTACCTTGCTTAATATGTCTTTCAAAAATTTCATCTCAAGCTCTATCTCTCTGCCCCTCACTCCCTCTTTTTCTCCATCTTCCCCTTTGTCTTTGACATCTCTTTCTCACTCTACTAATCTCTCTTTTTACCTCTCTCTCCCAATAGAGCTATCCATTTCTACATCTCTCACCCTATCACTCATCTCCTTCTCTCCCTCAATCTCTCACACATGTAGACCGACTTTCTCACTCTCTCCTCTTGTCTCCCTCTTCCTATCTCTTCCCCAATTTCCCATTCTCACTATCTACCCGCATTTCCCTCTTCACATTAATCTTCTTTCATCTTAATATCACTATCCCCTTCTCTCCCTCTCTCTCACACACATGTACACCCACTAACTCACTCTCTCCTCTTGTCTTCCTCTTCCTATCTCTTCCCCACTTTCCCATCCTCACTATTTACCCACATTCCCATCTTCACATTTATCTTCTTTCATCTTCCTCTCTACCTCTTTGCTCTAAAATACACTAAAATATTAAAATCTTTACTTTATAACATTCATATGAAAAAATACACCAAAATATTGAAAGCTAATATGTACAATATATAAGAAAGTACAAACAAATTTACATCAAAATAAAATAAAATTAAAATTGAAATTTTCAATCAAAATATACTATTTTTCATAATCATTTTCGGTCCCCAATCTAATTAATACAAATGCACAAAATATCATTTAAATATATCAATAATAAATATTACTTACAATTTAATTTAATTGTGACTAAAAAAATAACAATACTTTATAATAAAAAATTACCCAAACTGATCGTGAATAAACATTTACTTTAAACAGAGTAAGATGTCACCATAAAATCTCATACGCATAGTGATTGTGAAAAGCAGAATTTACAAACAAAAACAAATATGTTGAAACTATGCTGTTCTTCCTCTAATAAATAGCACTTTCTTAAGGGTCACTTTCTTGATTGTTAAAAAAACACAATACAATTTTATCACCAGCCTCAAATAAATATAAAATATTTGTGTATATCTAATTACTAACCTTTCAAATATAACGATTACTTTAATAAGTATTGATATTTGGAGATTGAAATGGATCAACAAAATTCTCAATAAGATGACGAAAACGTAAAGGAAGGAAAGAATCAGCATACAAGGTTATTGTCCCCGAACGAGAAGCCATGGAGCTTTTATCCTTTTACTTAGGAAGGCGTTCGGCGTTGATTATGTGAATTGTTTCTACAATAACAATTAACAACTTATAAAAATGATAGTGGTGCGGTCTTCGTTTTATTTTTTCTTAATCCAATTTCGACTTTTGAATACTTGTTTTCACCCATAAGTCCCCTCAATACGGGGACATGCTCATCATCTCCAGGCTCTGCATGGAATATAAGGTTTTCATCAAAAAATTAAAATAAAGCCTGAACTTATTGAGAGAGAATATCATGTCAAGTAGTCGCGAATGTGGAATACTGTTGGGAAAGGTGATTTAAAATTTGTTTACGAGAGAGAAGCTTACTTAGCTTTTCGTTAAGAATCCAAGTAGAAAACAGTGAAAAAACATTTAAGAGGGAGAATCCAACAAAGAGAGATGGTTTTAATTTATTTTCGTAACTTGGTTTCCATAATAGCTTACCTAATTTTTGATTGAAAATACAACATAAATTATTTAGAAACTAGAGTAGAGCTCAGTGTAAAGTATATGAGAAATACCTCGAATAAGTATTCTTCAGAGTTGAGTATTAACATTAGGGTAGTCCAACGTTTCCACTGGAGCTCTTCAGCAATATTTTCTAAGCCTGCACGCGCACAAAAAAATATACCCAAAAGAAACAGCGCATTATTCAGCTTGTCTCGAAAGCTGCGTTTGATATGTGCTATGTACAATAACCATGGCTATGTAGGGAGTAAGAAGGCCAGCCACCCATCTCCCATACGAAACAAATCTAAACAATTAAAAAAAAAATAAAGAAAAGCCCGAAATATACTACGAGCGAGTGAGAAATAACGATGGATATTGATAAAGCATTCCTGAGACTAAGAAAAAGAAGAAATAAAAAACGAAAAAGGACAAATGCACAAGGTGCACTGCATCGAGCACAAAATCAACAACCCACCGCCCTCTGTCAATTGCTGTATCAGTCTGTTATTGCTACTATCGACAACCCACGCCTCTGTGCAGTTCTCCTATAGCATTCTACGTACTTTCTGCTTTCAATACAACCGGCTACAACAACCCACCATCCTCTGTCTGTCTTTAATATGACGGGTCTGCTCAGTTTGAATGCAGAAACGTTTAGCAGACAAAATTGATGTAGATAAATACATATCTATTTTCATGAATAGAGATAATCCATATGTATATATACCACTAATGGAATCGGAGCTTGATGTCATAACTCCTTTGCCGAGCTCGATCACCTGGACGCAATGAACCACCATGCTGCCAATTTACAGAAATTTCCTTTGAATTGCTTCGACATGCATGGTGAGCATTGTGAGGATTCTATGTACTCCATTCGCATGGGTGTCACAAAGGCTTTGCATTCTCCTTCTCGATGCTAAGAGATTAACCATCAGCGTCTCTGGATGAATGGAAAACATCAATCCTTATCCATTTCTTCATGTCCTCAACGGCTATGCTTTTCTCAATTGACTTTCCCAAACCACATCATAATCGTTTTAATGCCATTCATTTATTCTTGCCCACAACGGCTATGGTTTTATAAATTAGCTCTTTCCCTTCCAAACTACATCATAGCCGTTTTAGTGCACCTGCCATCCCAAACTCCGCTGGCGCCCACACTGCTGACCTGGTCGATGGTCATTTTCAAGTTAGGAGTGGCGTTGCCACGTGACGTGGCACTGACTTCAAATTTGGTAAGGCACATTAACCGCTATTCATTTGATGTTAAAATTTAAATTATAAAATCTGCGATGATATACTTAGGTTTGTGGTAAAATTCATTAATTAAATTAGATATTTTGGGAATAAAATTTATTAACCATCAATTTAATGTTAAAATAGTAAAATTTCTTAACCATCCATTGGATATTAACTATTTTTCACGCGTTAGTTATTGAAAATTAAGGATGTAACTAGTGTTGTAACACTTTGATTTTAGTCTTTATATTAAATATATTAATCATTTGTGTCTATAATAAAGCTATTTTGTATTATTTAACATGGGATATAGAAGAATAAATATAATTATGTTTTTTTTAAGATATAAAGATATTTAATATAATATAATAATGGTTGATAATTTTGATTTTTATAATTTAAGTGACTAAATTTTATATAAATTGAAAAACTGGATTTTTTTTATTTTTTGAAAATAATTATTATTGAAATATACATATAAATTACAGTAAAAAAATTACATAGTTTAATATACGTTATTCATATCATTATTGATTTCAAATATATTCATATATTTGTTTTTAAATAATTATTATTTATTAGTCATGAATGTATTAGAGTAGAGATGTTTATACACTAATGAAAATTTGTATCTAATATAACTATTATTATTATTATAAGTTTGGCAGTACCTTTCATTTTCTCTTTTTTTTTTCTTTTTAACTCTATCTTTATCAACATGTACAAATACATCACCCCGAAGGGAATTGAACTTGTGATGAGTGCTATAACAACCCGCCTCATACATTCTCAATATTTTAAATGGAAAAATATTGCTCATTGTCTCAGCCCTTCATTAGGTTCCTAACTTTGATTCCAACTATAAAATCATTAATTTACTTTACAATTTTTTACGACCATAACAATGATTATGTAAAAATATCTATGAAAGTAAATGATTATGTAAAGATATCTAGGAAAGTAAGGTTAATGTGAGCTATAAAACATGACTAGGAGTTTCAACTATTATCTAACTCTCACAAATAATCTAAATTGGTAATTGGAGCAACAAGTTAGAATCCAATCAAAATGATATTCTAACATGCTATCATTTTTTAACTTTTTATTTTGATATTCTAACATGCTATCATTTTTTAACTTTTTCTCTTTTTCAGGAATAAATTATCCAATCAAGAAAAAAATTTATCCTTTTCAGGAAGAAATGATCGAATTAAGAAATTAGAAACTAACACTTAGAGTAGAAATTAAGGATGTACCTAGTGTTGTAACACTTAGATTTTAGTCTTTATATTAAATATATTAATCACTTGTGTCTATAATAAAGGTATTTTGTATTATTTAACATGGAATATAGAAGAATAAATATAATTATGTTTTTTTAAGATATAAAGATATTTAATATAATATAATAACAGTTGATAATTTTGATTTTTATAATCTAAGTGACTAAATTTTATATAGATCAAAAAACTGGATTTTTTTTTATTTTTTGAAAATTATTATTATTGAAATATACATATAAATTACATTAAAAAAATCACATAGTTTAATATATGTTATTCATATCATTATTGATTTCAAATATATTCATCTCTTTTTAAATAATTATTATTTATTAGTCATGAATGTATTAGAGTAGAGATGTTTATACAGTAATGAAAAGTTGTATCTAATATAACTATTATTATTATTATAGGTTTGGCAGTACCTTTCATTTTCTCTTTTTTTTTTTCTTTTTAACTCTATCTTTATCAACATGTCCAGATACATCACCCCGAAGGGAATTGAACTTGTGTTGAGTGCTATAACAACCCGCCTCATACATTCTCAATATTTTAAAAGGAAAAATATTACTCATTGTCTCAGCACTTCATTAGCTTCCTAACTTTGATTCCAACTATAAAATCATTAATTTACTTTAGAATTTTTTACGACCATAACAATGATTATGTAAACATATCTATGAAAGTAAATGATTATGTAAAATGATATTCTAACATGCTATCATTTTCTAACTTTTTATCTTTTTCAGGAATGAATTATCTAATCAAGAAAATTTTTTATCCTTTTCATGAAGAAATGATCTAATTAAGAAATTAGAAACTAACACTTACAGTAGATTTTCAAAAGCATATTGTTAGTGAAATTTCAACTATTGTATAACTCTCATAAATAATCTAAATTGGTAATTGGAGCAACTAGTTAGAATCCAATCAAAATGATATTCTAACATGCTATCATTTTTTAACTTTGTATCTTTTTCAGGAATAAATTATCTAATCAAGAAAACTTTTTATCCTTTTCAGGAAGAAATGATCTAATTAAGAAATTAGAAACTAACACTTACAGTAGATTTTCAAAAGCATATTGTTAGTGAAATTTCAAAGGGAAATCAATGTTAAAGTTAGTCATATATTTTTATTATATTTTATTTCAAATTTTTTTAGGTATCCTATTTGATATTTTCCTCCTCTATTCTTTGAAAAATTCAACAACAAAACTATATATCAAGTTATTAATATTGTATTTGTATATTTTATAAGGTGTATTTTCATTCCCATACTCTCTTGGGGTCATCTTCATGTTGATTTCATATTTTATGGATTCAATAGACATGATGAAAATTAAATACCAAATAGATATCCAAATTTACACTACATATAAGTAGTTTCCAAATATTTCACAACCAACGCTTCCTCTTTATGATGACCTAATTTTCATCGAAATAATATTTGATGTAAATTGAATCCAAGAGACAAATAGCTTTATTCCTTTCCCAACAGTTTCATCGCATGAACATACGGAATGGGTTCACCTTGTAAAAATAGGATATGAAGAGGGAAAGATAATAAGTAATCAGACAGCCTCCATCTTTCAAACATGTATAGGCTTAATCCCATATATGTTCAACATGTTTCTCATGGATAACACTTGTATGTAAGACATGAATCATAGATGGACATGTCTCACAACAATTGTAACCGCATGATGAAGGTTTGTGTTTTAATTTATTTGAATACAATTTCATCAGTGGAACTTTCCATCTCAACTATGAAGCAAAAGATGCTCCTATTCATCCTAAATCTTTCTATGCCTCCAATAAAAAACACATACACACTTCTCTTCCATAAAACTAACCCAATCAAACTTTTTCTATAAAATCTCGTCAAAATTCATTGTTGTTGCACAATGGATGAAATGAATGCATTATTGATCTATTTTAATAGATTATTGAGGAAACATATAAGCTACACTTATGGAATAAATTTAAAACGCCAAAGTGTGATGCAATAATGTACATTCATTTTCAAATGGTAACGAGAAAATGGAAACAACATGAAACAAAACAATGATTTTAGATTTATGTAAATACGAGTAATATAATCACTTGGTGTATAATTGATAAATAGTGACTCAACTGTTTATTTTTTAGGTCTAGATTATTATTTTATCGATAATTGAATTTCTTTAAACATTCACCCTGCATAACATATTCAATTATTAATAATCAGGTAGAAAGAAAAATAACTTCAACATTACAACGAAACATGGGAAACGAACACAGCAGCAAGCATGCACAAAAGAGACATCAATATTTTTAATAACTCGAGCAAAACCCTGCTGTGCGGGGAAAACCCATCCAAATTATTCTTCATTTGATATTCATTAATTTTTTATTTGAGACACAAGGCACATCCATAATGAGATGCATTTAACCTGTGTTGTAAGAAACAACCCCCGAGGTGGCGTGTTGACTCTTCGTACCCGAAACTCATCGCAACACTGAAACGCCACTAAAACGCCACTGAAATGAAGCTGAAACATTTGGGTGGAGTTTCCTGATTTGGAAATTCCAATGAAACATCGTTGATAGGTTTCTATGGAGTTTCATCCTAATTCTGCCCTATTTTCGACTAATTTTGACCCATTTCCATGACTTTTTTCCTTTTGCGGGCTCACTCAAGCATCGAAGAAGGTTGTGGGGCCCTTCTATGGCCAAAATAGATTCAATATAGCACTAAATTTTATGTGTAATAAATCCACACACTAATCTATCTCTAATCAATCCACGCTCTTAAAAATTCACTTGTTCTATTTTTTTTAATGAAGATGACGATTAGGATTATAATATATTTAATTGTACTTGTCATTGCCATATGTTATGCCTCATTTTCAGCACATATAACCATGTATAAAAGATAATTTTACATGTAAAGCCTCATGTGAATAGGTTAATATTATAATCTTGGATGTACAACCTCCTTTATAAATGATAATATTGGATTTTAAATGATTTAATGATTTATGAGAGTTAACATAGAACGGGTTTTACACGTCTCATTCTTTTTTTCTTGCAAGTTGTGTTTTAACTTATTTTTAAGAGAATTATATATATATATAACATTTCCATTTTTGGGCGGTCACGTTTCCAACCATACCCATTTCATAAACTTCCAAAGGTTTCAACACTTCCTGCAACTTAGCATTTAACATATCAGGTCTTTTAGGGCCCACCAAAGTTAGTTCACAATGACATTTGTAAATTGAACAATTTGATATCTAGAGAGTTATTTCAATATCATTGTATGTTGTCATCATCATTGTTATAAAATTTCGTGATTGTCTCACTGTAATATAGATCAACATTGTCATTAAGGTCACCAACTTTTTTTCCTATATATTTTCAGCTTATCATTGTATTGTTTGGAGAATCATTGTCCTTGCACCAAGGTTAATGTCATCAAGAAGGTTATTATCACCTTCCTCCTCCTCCTCCTCCTCCCTCTCACTCGTCGCCCCCTCCTCCTCCCTTTCTCTCTCCCCTCTCCCCCTCCCTCTCACTCTCCCTCACCCTCTATCCCCCTCCTCCTCCCCCTCCCTCCTTCTCTCTCGGCCTCCCTCTCTCTCCCTCCCCCTCCCCCTCCACCTCCTCCCCTACCTCTCCCTCTCTCCCACCTCCCTCTCCCTCTCCCTCTAACCTTCCCACTCCACCTCCTCCCCTACCTCTCCCTCTCTCACCCCTCCTCATTCTCCCTCTCACTCGCTGCCCTCTCCCCATCCCTCTCCCTCTCTCTCCCCTCTCCCCCTCTCTCTCACTCTCTCCCTCCCCCCTCTCTCTCTCTCTCTCTCTTTCTCCTCCTCCCCCCCTCTCTCTCTCCTCTGACTACCTCTCTCCCGCTCCCCCTCCACCTCCTCCCCTACCTCTCCCTCTCTCCCCCGTCCCTCTCCCTCTCACCTTCCTCCTCCTCCTCCTCCCTCTCACTCGCTACCCCCTCCCCGTCCCTCTCCCTCTCCCCCACCTCCCCCAACCTCTCCCTCTCCCTCTCTCCCCCTCCCTCTCACTCGCTACCCCCTCCTCCTACCCTTCTATCCCTCTCCCCCCCCCTCTCTCTCTCTCTTTATCCTCCTCCCCCTCTGTCTCTCCCCTCTCCCCCAATCTCTCCCTCTCTCCCTCTCACTCGCTGTCTCCTCCCTCCCCCTCCTCCTTCTCCCTCCTCCTCCCCCTCTCTCCGCCTCCCTCTCTCCCGCTCCCCTTCTCCCTCCCCCTCCACCCCAACCTATCCCTCTCTCCCCTCTCCCTCCTCCTCCTCCTTCCTCTCACTCGTTGTCGCCTCCCTCTCCCTCACCTCCCCCTCCTCCTCCCCCTCCCTGCTTCTTTCTCTGCCTCCCTCTCCATCTCACCTCTCTCCCCTCTTCCCCTCCCTCTCCTTCGCTGCCCCCTCCTACTCCCCTTCTCTCTCTCCCCTCTCCCCCTCCCTCTCCCTCTCTCCCTCCCCCCCACTCTCTCTCTCTCTCTCTCTCCCCTCTGCCTCCCTCTCTCCTCCTCCCCTACTTCTCCCTCTCTCCCCCCTCACTATCCCTCTCCTTCTCCCTCTCACCTTCCTCCTCCTTATCCTCCCTCTCACTCGCTGACCCCTCCCCATCCCTCTCCCTCTCTCTCTCTCTCCCCTCTCCCCCTCTCTCTCCCTCTCTCTCTCCTTCGCCTCCCTCTCTCCCCCTCCCCCTTCACCTCCTCCCCTACCTCTCCCTCTCTACCCCCTCCCTCTCCCTCTCCCTGTCACCTTCCTCCTCCTCCTCCTCCTCCTCCTCCCTCTCACTCGTTGCCCCCTCCCCGTCCCTCTCCCTCTCTCACACCTCCCTTTCCACACCCCCCCCCCCCCTCTCTCTCTCTCTCCTCACTACCCATCTCTCTATCTTTTTCCCTCTCACTTCCTCTCCTACTATCCTTACCTACCTTACTTAATATGTCTTTCAAAAATTCCATCTCAAGCTCTCTCTCCTCCGCCTGCCCCTCCCCGTCCTCCCCTACCTCTCCCTCTCCCTCTCACCTTCCTCCGCCTCCTCCTCCTTCTCACTCGCTGCCCCCTCCTCCTCCCCTTCCCTCTCCCCCCCTCTCTCTCTCTTTCTCCTCCTCCCTCTCTCTCTCCCTCTCTCTCTCCTCAGTGCCCATCTATCTACCTTTGTCCCTCTCACTTCCTCTCCTACTATCCTTACTTACCTTGCTTAAGATGTCTTTCAAAAATTCCATCTCAAGCTCTATCTCTCTGCCTCCCTACCCACATCTCTCTGCCCCTCACTCCCTCTTTTTCTCCATCTTCCCCTCTGTCTTTGACATCTCTTTCTCACTCTACTAATCTCTCTTTTACCTCTCTCTCCCACTAGAGCTATCCTTTTCTACATCTCTCACCCTATCACTCATCTCCTTCTCTCCCTCAATCTCTCACACATGTAGACCCACTTCCTCACTCTCTCCTCTCGTCTCCCTCTTCCTATCTCTTCCCCACTTTCCCATTCTCACTATCTACCCACATTTCCCTCTTCACATTTATCTTCTTTCATCTTAATATCACTATCTCCTTCTCTCCCTCTCTCTCACACACATGTATGTACCCACTAACTGCCTCTCTCTCCTTCGTCTTCCTCTTCCCTATCTCTTCCCCACTCTCTCTCCCCATCCTCACTAGCTTTTACCCACACATTCCCATCTTATCGGTGACATTCTTTCATCTTCCTCTCTACCTCTTTGCTCTAAAATACACTAAAATATTAAAAGCTTTACTTTATAAAATTCATATGAAAAAATACACCAAAATATTGAAAGCTAATATGTACAATATATAAGAAAGTACAAACAAATTTATATCAGAATAAAATCAAATTAAAATTGAAATTTTCAATCTAAATATACTATTTTTCATAATCATTTTCGGTCTACTAACTACTATTTATTTACTTTGAATAAACTTTAATATTCTTTTTAAACCTGAAAATATAGTATATATCTCAAATATATTTCTATAAATTAAAAACCCAAAAATACATCTACTTCATATTCAAAACAATTCAATGAAATTTCCTCGAAATATTGTTTCTCCCCAATATAATTAATACAAATGCACAAAATATCATTTAAATATATCAATAATAAATATTAATTACAATTTAATTTAAATGTGACTAAAAAATTAACAATACTTTATAATAAAAAATTACCCAAACTGATCGTGAATAAACATTTACTTTAAACCAGTAAGATCTCACCATAAAATTTCATCTGCATAGTGATTGTGAAAAGCCAAATTACAAACAAAAACAAATATGTTGAAACTATGTTGTTTCTTCCTCTAATAAAATAGCACTTTCTTCAAGGTCACTTTCTTGATTGTTAAAAAAAACACAATACAATTTTATCATATAGCCTCAAATAAATATAAAATATTTGTGTATATCTAATTACTGACCTTTCAAATATAACGATTACTTTAATAAGTATTGATATTTGGAGATTGAAATGGCTCAACAAAATTCTCAATAAGCTGACGAAAACGTAAACGAAGGAAAGAATCAGCATACAAGGTTATTGTCCCCGAACCAGAAGCCATGGAGCTTTTATCCTTTTACTTAGGAAGGCGTTCGGCGTTGATTATGTGAATTGTTTGTACCATAACAATTAACAACTTATAAAAATGATAGTGGTGCAGTCTTGGTTTTATTTTTTCTTAATCAGTTTCGACTTTTGAATGCTTGTTTCACCCATAAGTTGCCTCAATACGGGGACATGCACATCATCTCCAGGCTCTCCATGAAATATAAGGTTTTCATCAAAAAAATTAAAATAAAGCCTGAACTTAATCAGAGAGAATATCATGTCAAGTAGTCGCGAATGTGGAATACTGTTGGGAAAGGTGATTTAAAATATGCTTAATGAGAGCCAAGCTCACGCAGTTTTCGTTAAGAATCCATAGTATAAAGAAAAAACTTTTCAAGAGGAGAATCCAACAAAGGAAGATGGTTTTAATTTATTTTCGTAACTTGGTTTCCGCATTGTGCTTTACTTTATAAAATTCATATGAAAAAATACACCAAAATATTGAAATCTAATATGTACAATATATAAGAAAGTACAAACAAATTTACATCAGAATAAAATCAAATTAAAATTGAAATTTTCAATCAAAATATACTATTTTTCATAATCATTTTCGGTCTACTAACTACTATTTATTTACTTTCAATAAACTTTAATATTATTTTTAAATCTAAAAATATAGTATATATCTCAAATATATTTCTAAAAATTAAAAACCCAAAAATACATCTACTTCATATTCAAAACTATTCAATGAAATTTCCTCAAAATATTGTTTCTCCCCAATCTAATTAATACAAATGCACAAAATATCATTTAAATATATCAATAATAAATATTACTTACAATTTAATTTAATTGTGACTAAAAAAATAAAATAATACTTTATAATAAAATGATTCAAACTGATCGTGAATAAACATTTACTTTAAACACAGTAAGATCTCACCAGAAAAAAAATCTCATCTGCATAGTGATTATGAAAAGCCAAATTACAAACAAAAACAAATATGTTGAAACTATGCTGTCTCTTCCTCTAATAAAATAGCACTTTCTTAAGGTCACTTTCTTGATTGTTAAAAATAACACAATACAATTTTATCATCCAGCCTCAAATAAATATAAAATATTTGTGTATATCTAATTACTGACCTTTCAAATATAACGATTACTTTAATAAGTATTGATATTTGGAGATTGAAATGGATCAACAAAATTCTCAATAAGCTCACGAAAACGTAAACGAAAGAAAGAATCAGCATACAAGGTTATTGTCCCCGAACCAGAAGCCATGGAGATTTTATCCTTTTACTTAGGAAGGCGTTCGGCCTTGATTATGTGAATTGTTTCTACAATAACAAGTAACAACTTATAGAAATGATAGCGGTGCGGTCTTGGTTTTATTTTTTCTTAATCAGTTTCGACTTTTGAATGCTTGTTTCAGTCATAAGTTGCCTCAATACAGGGACATGCTCATCATCTCCAGGCTCAGGCTCTCCATGGAATATAAGGTTTTCATCAAAAAATTAAAATAAAGCCTGAACTTATTCAGAGAGAATATCATGTCAAGTAGTCGCGAATGTGGAATACTGTTGGGAAAGGTGATTTAAAATTTGCTTACGAGAGAGCGAAGCTTACTTAGGTTTTCATTAAGAATCCAACTAGAAAACAGTGAAAAAACATTCAAGAGGGAGAATCCAACAAAGGAAGATGGTTTTAATTTATTTTCGTAACTTGGTTTCTAGAATAGCTTTACTTTACTAAAATTCATATGAAAAAAAATACGCGAAAATAATGAAAGCTAATATATACGATATATAAAGAAAGTACAAACAAATTTACATCAAAATAAAAATCAATAAATTTGAAATTTTCGTCAAAATATACTATTTTTCACTAATCATTTTCGGTCTACTAACTACTATTTATTTACTTTTAATAAACTTTAAACGTATTTTAAATCTGAAAATATAGTATATATCTCAAATATATTTCTAAAAATTAAAAACCCAAAAATACATCTACTTCATATTCAAAACAATTCAATGAAATTTCTTCAAAATATTGTTTCTCCCCAAGTTAATTAATACAAATGCACAAAATATCATTTAAATATATCAATAATAAATATTACTTACAATTTAATTTAATTGTGACTAAAAAAATAACAATACTTTATAATAAAAAATTACCGAAACGGATCGTGAATAAACATTTACTTTAAACAGAGTAAGATCTCACCATAAAATCTCATTGCATAGTGATTGTGAAAAGCCAAATTACAAACAAAAACAAATATGTTGAAACTATGCTGTTTCTTCCTCTAATAAAATAGCACTTTCTTAAGGTCACTTTCTTGATTGTTAAAAAAAACACAATGCAATTTTATCATCCAGCCTCAAATAAATATAAAATATTTACGTATATCTAATTACTGACCTTTGAAATATAACGATATATGTATAATAACTATTGATATTTAGAGATTGAAATGGATCAACAAAATTCTTAATAAGTTGACGAAAACGTAAACGAAGGAAAGAATCAACATACAAGGTTATTGTCCCCGAACCAGAAGCCATGGAGCTTTTATCCTTTTACTTAGGAAGGCGTTCGGTGTTGATTATGTGAATTGTTTCTACAAGAACAATTAACAACTTATAAAAATGATAGTGGTGCGGTCTTGGTTTTATTTTTTCTTAATCAGTTTCGACTTTTGAATGCTTGTTTCACCCATAAGTTGCCTCAATACAGGGACATGCTCATCATCTCCAGGCTCTCCATGGAATATAAGGTTTTCATCAAAAAATTAAAATAAATCCTGAACTTCTTAAGAGAGAATACCATGTCAAGTAGTCGCGAATGTGGAATACTGTTGGGAAAGGTGATTTAAAATTTGGTTAGGAGAGAGGTAAGCTTACTTAGGATTTCGTTAATAATCCAAGTAGAAAACAGTGAAAAAACATTCAAGAGGGAGAATCCAAAAAAGAAAGATGGTTTTAATTTATTTTCATAACTTTGTTTCCAGAATAGCTTTTACTTTATAAAATTCATATGAAAAAATACACCAAAATATTGAAAGTTAATATGTACAATATATAATAAAGTACAAACAAATTTACATCAGAATAAAATCAAATTAAAATTGAAATTTTCGATCAAAATATACTATTTTTCATAATCATTTTCGGTCTACTAACTACTATTTATTTACTTTGAATAAAACTTTAATATTATTTTTAAATCTGAAAATATAGTATATATCTCAAATATGTTTCTAAAAATTAAAACCCCAAAAATACATCTACTTCATATTCAAAAAAATTCAATGAAATTTCACTCAAAATAATGTTTTCCCAATCCTAATTAATACAAATGCACAAAATACCATTTAAAATATATCAACTATAAATATTACTTACAATTTAATTTAATTGTGACTAAAAAAATAACAATACTTTATAATAAAAAATTACCCAAACTGATCATGAATAAATATTTACTTTAAACAAAGTAAGATCTCACCATAAAATTTCATCTGCATAGTGATTTTGAAAAGCCAAATTACAAACAAAAACAAATATGTTGAAACTATGCCTTTATTATCTAATAAAATATTGTATCTTAGATTACCACTTTCTTGATGGTTAAAAAAAACTACATACAATTTTATCATCAAAAACTCAAATAAATATAAAATATTTGTGTATATCTAATTACTGACCTTTCAAATATAACGATTACTTTAATAAGTATTGATATTTGGAAATTGAAATGGATCAACAAAATTCTCAATAAGCTGACAAAAACGTAAACGAAGGAAAGAATCAGCATACAAGGTTATTGTCCCCGAACTAGAAGCCA
Organism: Pinus albicaulis; assembly: GCA_034641835.2. NCBI lineage: Eukaryota > Viridiplantae > Streptophyta > Pinopsida > Pinales > Pinaceae > Pinus > Pinus albicaulis. Next base: position 34,743 of record JAXQQM020071535.1, read on the forward strand.
TGGAGCTTTTATGCTTTTACTTAGGAAGGCGTTCGGCGTTGATTATGTGAATTGTTTCTACAATAACAATTAACAACTTATAAAAATGATAGTGGTGCGGTCTTGGTTTTATTTTTTCTTAATCATTTTCGACTTTTGAATGCTTGTTTCACCCATAAGTTGCGTCCAATACGGGGACATGCTCATCATCTCCGAACTCCATGGAATATAAGGTTTTTCATCAAAAAATTAAAATAAAAACTACGAACTTATTGAGAGAGAATATCATATCGATAGTCACGAATGTGTGAATCATTGGGAAAGGTGATTTGATTATAGCACGAGAATTACGAGAGAGCGAAGCTCACTTAGGTTTTCGTTAAGAATCCAAAGTGAAAACGTTGAAAATGCTTTTAAGAGGGAGAATCCAACAAAGGAAGATGGTTTTAATTTATTTTCGTAACTTGGTTTCTAGAATAGCTTACCTAATTTTTGTTGAAAATACAACATAAATTATTTAGAAACTAGAGTAGAGCTCAGTGTAAAGTATATGAGAAATGCCTCGAATAAGTATTCTTCAGAGTTGAGTATTAACATTATGGTAGTCCAACGTTTACATTGTAGCTCTTCAGCAATCTTTTCTAAGCCCGCACGCGCACAAAAAAATATACCCAAAAGAAACAGTGCATGTGGGATGTGCAAAATAAACAGTTACACAATATCTGCTATGTACAATAACCATGGCTATAGGGAGTAAGAAAGCCAACCACCCATCTCCCAGAGAGAAACAAATCTAAACAATTAAAAAAAAGAAAATAAAATAAAAGCCCAGGACTATACTACAAGCAAGAAGTGAGAAATAACGATGGATATTGCTAAAGCATTCACAGACTAAGAAAAAAGAAGAAGAAATAAAAAACGAAAAAGGACAAATACACAAGGTCACCTTTGCACCATCGGCACAAAATCATGACCCACCGCCCTCTATACCGTGCTACGTAGCCGATGCATTGTGCTGCAGCAAGCAACCCACCGCCCTCTATACATTCTCTATAGCATTCTACGTATTCTGCCATTGGCAAGGCACAACATTTTATCCTCTATGCCTTTGCTTGTGCCAAGCGGAATTACTGTCGGTTTGAATGCGAAGCGGTGTGATATACAAAATTGATGAAGATAAATACATATCTATTTTCATGAATAGAGATAATCCATATGTATATATACCATTAATGGAATCGGAGATTGATGACATAACTCCTATGCCGAGCTCGATCACCTGGACGAAATGAACCACCGTGCTACCAATTTACAGAAATTTCCTTTGAATTGCTTCGACATGCATGGTGGGGATTGTGAGGATTCTATGTACTCCATTCGCATTGGAGTCACAAAGGATTTGCATTCTCCTTCTCGATGCCAAGAGATTAACCATCAGTTGTAACTCAGATGTATATGGGCTTTCTTGCGTCTCTGGATGAATGGAAAACATCAATCCTTATCAATTTCTTCATGTCCTCAATGGCTATGCTTTTCTCAATTGATTTTCCCAAACCGCATCATAATCGTTTTAATGCCCATTCATTTATTCATGCCCACAACGGCTATGGTTTTTTAAATTCGTTCTTTCCCTCCCAAACTACATCATAGCCGTTTTAATGCACCTGCCATCCCAAACTCCGCTGGTGCCCACACTGCTGACCTGGTCGATGGTCATTTTCAAGTTAGGAGTGGCGTTGCCACGTGACGTGGCACTAACATCAAATTTGGTAAGGCACGTTAACCACCATTCATTTGATGCTAAAATTTAAATTATAAAATCTGCGATGATATACTTAGGTCTGTGGTAAAATTCTTTAATTAAATTAGATATTTTGCGAATAAAATTTATTAGTCATCAATTTAATGTTAAAATAGTAAATTTTCTGAGCGATCCATTGGATATTAACTATTTTGCACGCGTTAGTTATTGAAAATTAAGGATGTAACTAGTGTTGTAACACTTTGATTTTAGTCTTTATATTAAATATATTAATCACTTGTGTCTATAATAAAGGTATTTTGTATTATTTAACATGGAATATAGAAGAATAAATATAATTATGTTTTTTAAAGATATAAAGATATTTAATAAAATATAATAATGGTTGATAATTTTGATTTTTATAATCTAAGTGACTAAATTTTATATAGATCAAAAAACTGGATTTTTTTTTTATTTTTTGAAAATTATTATTATTGAAATATACATATAAATTACATTAAAAAAATCACATAGTTTAATATACGTTATTCATATCATTATTGATTTCAAATATATTCATATATCTGTTTTTAAATAATTATTATTTATTAGTCATGAATGTATTAGTGTAAATATGTTTATACTTTAATGAAAAGTTGTATCTAATATAACTAATATTATTATTATTATAAGTTTGGCAGTACCTTTCATTTTCTCTTTTTTTTTCTTTTTAACTCTATTTTTATCAACATGTACAAATACATCACCATGAAGGGAATTGAACTTGTGATGAGTGCTATAACAACCCGCCTCATACATTCTCAATATTTTAAATGGAAAAATATTACTCATTGTCTCAGCCCTTCATTAGGTTCCTAACTTTGATTCCAACTATAAAATCATTAATTTACTTTACAATTTTTTACGACCATAACAATGATTATGTAAAAATATCTATGAAAGTAAATGATTATGTAAAGATATCTAGGAAAGTAAGGTTAATGTGAGCCATAAAACATGACTAGGAGTTTCAACTATTGTCTAACTCTCACAAATAATCCTAAATTGGTAATTGGAGCAACTAGTTAGAATCAAACAAAATGATATTCTAACATGCTATCATTTTTTAACTTTTTATTTTGATATTCTAACATGCTATCATTTTTTAACTTTTTCTCTTTTTCAGGAATAAATTATCCAATCAAGAAAACTTTTTATCCTTTTCAGGAAGAAATGATCTAATTAAGAAATTAGAAACTAGCACTTAGAGTAGAAATTAAGGATGTAACTAGTGTTGTAACACTTTGATTTTAGTCTTTATATTCAATATATTAATCACTTGTGTCTATAATAAATGTATTTTGTATTATTTAACATGGAATATAGAAGAATAAATATAATTATGCTTTTTTAACATATAAAGATATTTAATATAATATAATAAAAGTTGATAATTTTGATTTTTATAATATAAGTGACAAAATTTTATATAGATCAAAAAACTGGATTTTTTTTATTTTTTGAAAATTATTATTATTGAAATATACATATAAATTACATTAAAAAAATCACATAGTTTAATCTATGTTATTCATATCATTATTGATTTCAAATATATTCATATATCTGTTTTTAAATAATTATTATTTATTGGTCATGAATGTATTAGAGTAGAGATGTTTATACACTAATGAAAATTTGTATCTAATATAACTATTATTATTATTATAGGTTTGGCAGTACCTTTCATTTTCTCTTTTTTTTTTTTCTTTTTAACTCTATCTTTATCAACATGTCCAGATACATCACCCCGAAGGGAATTGAACTTGTGTTGAGTGCTATAACAACCCGCCTCATACATTCTCAATATTTTAAATGGAAAAATATTACTCATTGTCTAAGCACTTCATTAGCTTCCTAACTTTGATTCCAACTATAAAATCATTAATTTACTTTAGAATTTTTTACGACCATAACAATGATTATGTAAACATATCTATGAAAGTAAATGATTATGTAAAATGATAGTCTAACATGCTATCATTTTTTAACTTTTTATCTTTTTTCAGGAATAAATTATCTAACCAAGAAAACTTTTTATCCTTTTCAGGAAGAAATGATCTAATTAAGAAATTAGAAACTAACACTTACAGTAGATTTTCAAAAGCATATTGTTAGTGAAATTTCAAAGTGAAATCAATGTTAAAGTTAGTCATGTATTTTTATTATATTTTATTTCAAAATTTTTTAGGTATCCTATTTGATATTTTCCTCCTCTATTCTTTAAAAAATTCAACAACAAAACTATATATCAAGTTATTAATATTGTATTTGTATATTTTATAAGGTGTATTTTTCATTCCCATACTCTCTTGGGGTCATCTTCATGTTGATTTCATATTTTATGGATTCAATAGACATGATGAAAAATTAAATACCAACTAGATATCCAAATTTACACTAGATATAAGTAGTTTCCAAATATTTCACAACCCGCCCTTCCTCTTTATGATGACCTAATGTTCATCGAAATAATATTTGATGTAAATTGAATCCAAGAGACACATAGTTTTATTCCTTTCCCAATAGTTTCATCACATGAACATACGGAAAGGGTTCACCTTGTAAAAATAGGATATGAAGAGGGAAAGATAATAAGTAATCAGAGAGCCTCCATATTTCAAACATGTGTAAGCTTAATCCCATATATGTTCCACATGTTTCTCATGGATAACACTTGTATGTAAGACACGACTCATAGATGGACATGTCTCACAACAATTGTAACCTCATGATTAAGGTTTGTGTTTTAATTTATTTGAAGAGAATTTCATGAGTGGAACTTTTCATCTCGACTATGAGGCAAAATATGCTCCTATTCATCCTAAATCTTTCTATGCTTCCAATAAAAAACACATACACACTTCTCTTCCATAAAACTAACCCAATCAAACTTTTTCTATGCTCGAGGGAAACAGAGAAACTTGTCATTGGTTCTCATTGACTTCTATAAATTATTTGTTTGGTTATGGATGAAATGAATGCATTATTGATCTATTTTAATGGATTATTGAGGAAACATATAAGCTACACTTATGGAATAAATTGAAAATGCCAAAGTGTGATGCAATAATATATATTCATTTTCAAATGGTAATGAGAAAATGGAAACAACATGAAACAAAACAATGATTTTAGATTTATGTAAATACGAGTAATATAATCACTTGGTGTATAATTGATAAATAGTGACTACACTGTTTATTTTTTAGATCTAGATTATTATTTTCTATTGTAATTGAATTTTTAAACATTCACCCCACAACATATTCAATTATTAGCAATTGTGTAGAAAGAACAATAACTTCAACATTACAACGAAACATAAACAAACATTAGAAGAAAAGCATGCACAAAAGAGACATCAATATTTTTGTCAGAAACTCAGCAAAACCCTACAAAGGGGTAAACCCATCCAAATTATTCTTCTATTGGATATTCATTAATTTTTTATTTGAGACACAAAGCACATCCATAATGAGATGCATTTAACCTGTGTTGTAAGAAACAACCCCCGAGGTGGCGTCTTGACTTATCCTTTAACTTCGTACCCAAAACTCATCGCAACACAGAGGAAAACAAAAGACGCCACTAAAAGAGAAAATAAAAGCTGAAACATTTGGGTGGAGTATCCTGATTTGGATATTCCAATGAAACGTCGTTGCTAGGTTTCTATGGAGTTTCATCCTAATTCCGCCCCATTTTCGACTAATTTTGACCCATTTCCATGACTTTTTTCCTTTTGCGGGCTCACTCAAGCACCGAAGAAGGTTGTGGGGCACTTCTATGGCCAAAATAGATTCAATATAGCGCATAAATTTTATGTGTAAAAACTCCACACACTAATCTATCTCTAATCAATCCACGCTCTTAAAAGTCGCTTGTTCTAATTTTGTTAATGAAGATAGCGATTAGGATTATAATATATTTAATTGTACTTTTCATTACCATATGTTATGCCTCATTTTCAGCACATATAACCATGTATAAAAGATAATTTTAGATGTAAAGCCTCATGTGTATAGGTTAATATTATAATCTTGGATGTACAACCTCCTTTATAAATTATAATATTGGATTTCAAATGATTTAATGATTTATGAGAGTTAACATAGACCGGGTTTTACACGTCTCATTCTTTTTTTCTTGCAAGTTGTGTTTTAACTTATTTTTAAAAGAATTATATATATATATATATATATATATATAACATTTCCATTTTTGGGCGGTCACGTTCCCAACCATACCCATTTCATAAACTTCCAAAGTTTTCAGCACTTCTTGCAACTTAGCATTTAACATATCAGGTCTTTTAGGGCCCACCAAAGTTAGTTCACAATGACGTTTGTAAATTGAACAATTTGATATCTAGAGAGTTATTTCAATATCATTGTATGTTGTTATCATCATTGTTATACAATTTCGTCATTGTCTCACTGTAATATAGATCAACATTGTCATTAAGGTCACCAGCTTTTTTTCCTATATATTTTCACCTTATCATTGTATTGTTTGGAGACTCATTGTCCTTGCACCATGGTTACTGTCATGAAGAAGGTTATTATTACCTTCCTCCTCCTCCTCCTCCTCCCTCTCACTCGTCGCCGCCTCCTCCTCCCTTTCTATATCTCCCCTCTCCCCCTCCCTCTCACTCTCCCTCACCCACTATCCCCCTCCTCCTCCCCCTCCCTCCTTCTCTCTCTGCCTCCCTCTCTCCCCTTCCCCCTCCCCCTCCACCTCCTCCCCTACCTCTCCCTCTCTCCCACCTCCCTCTCCCTATCCCTCTCCCTCTAACCTTCCCCCTCCACCTCCTCCCCTACCTCTCCCTCTCTCTCCCCTCCTCATCCTCCCTCTCTCCTTCTTCCTCTCCCCGTCCCTCTCCCTCTCTCTCCCCTCACCCTCTCTCTCCCTCTCTCCCTCCCCCCTCTCTCTCTCTCTCTTTCTCCTCCTCCCCCCCTATCTCTCTCCTCCGCCTACCACTCTCCCTCTCTCCCCCCTCCCTCTCCCTCTCACCTTCCTCCTCCTCCTCCTCCCTCTCACTCGTTGCCCCCTCCCCGTCCCTCTCCCTCTCCCCCACCTCCCCCAACCTCTCCCTCTCCCTCTCTCCTCTTCCCTCACCCTCACACCTTCCTCCACCTCCTCCTCCCTCTCACTCGCTGCCCCCTCCTCCTACCCTTCTCTCCCTCCCCCCCCTCTCTCTCTCTCTTTATCCTCCTCCCCCTTTGTCTCTCCCCTCTCCCCCAATCTCTCCCTCTCTCCCTTTCACTCGCTGTTTCCTCCCTCTCCCTCCCCTGCCCCTCCTCCTCCCCCTCCCTCCTTCTCCCTCCTCCTCTCCCTTCCTCCGCCTCCCTCTCTCCCGCTCCCCTTCTCCCTCCCCCTCCACCCCAACCTCTCCCTCTCTCCCCTCTCCCTCTCCCTCTCCCTCTCCCTCTCCCTCCTCCTCCTCCTGCCTCTAACTCGCTATCGCCTCCCTCTCCCTCACCTCCCCCTCCCTCCTTCTTTCTCTGCCTCCCTCTCCCTCTCACCTCTCTTCCCCTCCCTCTCATTCGCTGCCCCCTCCTACTCCCCTTCTCTCTCTCCCCTCTCCCCCTCCCTCTCCCCTTCCCCCCCTCTCTCTCTCTCTCCCCTCTGCCTCCCTCTCTCCCACCTCCCCCTCCACAGCCTCCCCCCCCCTCTCTCTCTCTCCTCACTGCCCATCTCTCTACCTTTGTCCCTCTCACTTCCTCTCCTACTATCCTTACTTACCTTGCTTAATATGTCTTTCAAAAATTCCATCTCAAGCTCTCTCTCCTCCGCCTGCCCCTCCCCGTCCTCCCCTACCTCTCCCTCTCCCTCTCACCTTCCTCCGCCTCCTCCTCCCTCTCACTCGTTGCCCCCTCCTCCTCCCCTTCCCTCTCCCCCCCTCTCTCTCTCTTTCTCCTCCTCCCTCTCTCTCTCCCTCTCTCTCTCCTCAGTGCCCATCTATCTACCTTTGTCCCTCTCACTTCCTCTCCTACTATCCTTACTTACTTTTCTTAATATGTCTTTCAAAAATTCCATCTCAAGCTCTATCTCTCTGCCTCCCTACCCAATCTCTCTGCCCCTCACTCCCTCTTTTTCTCCATCTTCCCCTCTGTCTTTGACATCTCTTTCTCACTCTACTAATCTCTCTTTTTGCCTCTCTCTCCCACTAGAGCTATCCTTTTCTACATCTCTCACCCTATCACTCATCTCCTTCTCTCCCTCAATCTCTCACACATGTAGACCCACTTGCTCACTCTCTCCTCTTGTCTCCCTCTTCCTATCTCTTCCCACTTTCCTATTCTCACTATCTACCCACATTTCCCCTCTTCACATTTATCTTCTTTCATCTTAATATCACTATCTCCTTCTCTCCCTCTCTCGCACACACATGTACACCCACTAACTCACTCTCTCCTCTTGTCTTCTCTTCCTATCTCTTGCCTTTCCTATCCTCACTATTTACCCATTCCCATCTTCAAATTTATCTTCATTCATCTTCCTCTCTACCTCTTTGCTCTAAAATACACTAAAATATTAAAAGCTTTACTTTATAAAATTCATATGAGAAAAAATACAACAAAATAATGAAAGCTAATATATGCAATATATAATAAAGTACAAACAAATTTACATCGAGAATAGTATCAAATTAAAATTGAAATTTTCAATCAAAATATACTATTTTTCATAATCATTTTCGGTCTACTAACTACTATTTATTTACTTTGAATAAACTTTAATATTCTTTTTAAATCTGAAAATATAGTATATATCTCAAATATATTTCTAAAAATTAAAAACCCAAAAATACATCTACTTCATATTCAAAACAATTCAATGAAATTTCCTCAAAATATTGTTTCTCCCTAATCTAATTAATACAAATGCACAAAATATGATTTAAATATATCAATAATAAATATTACTTACAATTTAATTTAATTGTGACTAAAAAAATAACAATACTTTATAATAAAAAATTACCCAAATTGATCGTGAATAAGCATTTACTTTAAACAGAGTAAGATCTCACCATAAAATCTCATCTGCATAGTGATTGTGAAAAGACAAATTACAAACAAAAACAAATATGTTGAAACTATGATGTTTCTTTCTCTAATAAAATAGCACTTTCTTAAGGTCACTTTCTTGATTGTTAAAAAAAACACAATACAATTTTATCATCCAGCCTCAAATAAATATAAAATATTTGTGTATATCTAATTACTGACCTTTCAAATATAACGATTACTTTAATAAGTATTGATATTTGGAGATTGAAATGGATCAACAAAATTCTCAATAAGCTGACGAAAACGTAAACGAAGGAAAGAATCAGCATACAAGGTTATTGTCCCCGAACCAGAAGCCATGGAGCTTTTATCCCTTTACTTAGGAAGGCGTGCGGCGTTGATTATGTGAATTGTTTCTACAATAACAATTAACAACTTATAAAAGTGATAGTGGTGCGGTCTTGGTTTTATTTTTTCTTAATCAGTTTCGACTTTTGAATGCTTGTTTCACCCATAAGTTGCCTCAATACGGGGACATGCTCATCATCTCCAGGCTCTCCATGGAATATAAGGTTTTCATCAAAAAATTAAAATAAATCCTGAACTTATTGAGAGAGAATATCATGTCAAGTAGTCGCGAATGTGGAATACTGTTGGGAAATGTGATTTAAAATTTTCTTACGAGAGAGCGAAGCTTACTTAGGTTTTCGTTAAGAATCCAAGTAGAAAACAGTGAAAAAACATTCAAGAGGGAGAATCCAACAAAGAAAGATGGTTTTAATTTATTTTCGTAACTTGTGTTGAGTGCTATAACAACCCGCCTCATACATTCTTAATTTACTTTAGAATATTTTACGACCATAACAATGATTATGTAAACATATCTATGAAAGTAAATGATTATGTAAAGATATCTAGGAAATTAAAGTTAATGTGAGCTATAAAACATTAGTAGGAGTTTCAACTATTGTATAATTCTCATAAATAATCTAAATTGGTAATTGGAGCAACTAGTTAGAATCCAATCAAAATGATATTCTAACATGATATCATTTTTTAACTTTTTATCTTTTTTCAGGAATAAATTATCTAATCAAGAAAACTTTTTATCCTTGGAAGAAATGATCTAATTAAGAAATTAACATAAATTTAGATTTTCAAAAGCATATTGTTGGTGAAATTTCAAAGAGTGAAATCAACGTTAAAGTTAGTCATATATTTTTATTATATTTTATTTCAAATTTTTTTTTGGTATCCTATTTGATATTTTTCTCTCATTCTTTGAAAATTCAACAGCAAAACTATATATCCAACAAAACTATATATCAAGTTATTAATATTGTATTTGTATATTTTATAAGGTGTATTTTCATTCCCATACTCTCTTGGGGTCATCTTCATGTTGATTTCATAATTTATGGATTCAATAGACATCATGAAAATTAAATACCAACTAGATATCCAAATTTACACTAGATATAAGTAGTTTCCAAATATTTCACAACCCGCCCTTCCTCTTTATGATGACCTAATGTTCATCGAAATAATATTTGATGTAAATTGAATCCAGGAGACACATAGTTTTATTCCTTTCCCAACAATTTCATCGCATGAACATACGGAATGGGTTCACCTTGTAAAAATAGGATATGAAGAGGGAAAGATAATAAGTAATCAGAGAGCCTCCATCTTTCAAACATGTGTAAGCTTAATCCCATATATATTCCACATGTTTCTCATGGATAACACTTGTATGTAAGACATGAATCATAGATGGACATGTCTCACAACAATTGTAACCTCATGATCAAGGTTTGTGTTTTAATTTATTTCAATACAATTTCATCAGTGGAACTTTCCATCCCAACTATGAAGCAAAAGATGCTCCTATTCATCCTAAATCTGTCTATGCCTCCAATAAAAAACACATACACACTTCTCTTCCATAAAACTAACCCAATCAAACCTTTTCTATAAAATCTCGTCAAAATTTATTTTTGTTGCACAATGGACGAAATGAATGCATTATTGATCTATTTTAATGGATTATTGAGGAAACATATAAGCTACAATTATGGAATAAATTGAAAACGCCAAAGTGTGATGCAATAATGTACATTCATTTTCAAATGGTAACGATAAAATGGAAACGACACGAAACAAAACAATGATTTCAGACTTATGTAAATACGAGTAATATAATCGCTTGGTGTATAATTGATAAATAGTGACTCAACTGTTTATTTTTTAGGTCTAATTATTATTTTCTATTGATAATTGAATTTTTAAACATTCACCCCACAACATATTCAATTATTAGCAATTGTGTAGAAAGAACAATAAATTCAACATTACAACGAAACATAAAAACGAACATTAGAAGAAAAGCATACAAAGAACATCAATATTTTTGTCGAACCTCGTGAAACCCTACCAAAGGGAAAACCCATCCAAATTATTCTTCTATTGGATATTCATTAATTTTTTCCTTGAGACACAAAGCATCCATCATGAGATGCATTTTAACTTTTGTGTTGTAAGAAAAAACCACTTAGAGGTGGCGTCTTGAATCTTCGTACCGAAACTCATCGCAACAACAGAAACACCACTAAACATATGAAATGAAGAGTGAAACATTTGGGTGAGTTTCCTAATGGAAATTCCAATGAAACGTCGTTGATAGGTTTCTATGGAGTTTCATCCTAATTCTGCCCTATTTTTGACTAATTTTGACCCATTTCCATGACTTTTTTCCTTTTGCGGGCTCACTCAAGCACCGAAGAAGGTTGTGGGGCCCTTCTATGGCCAAAATAGATTCGATATAACACTAAATTTTATGTGTAATAACTCCACACACTAATCTATCTCTAATCAATCCACGCTCTTAAAAATTCACTTGTTCTAATTTTGTTAATGAAGATGACGATTAGGATTATAATATATTTAATTGTACTTTTCATTACCGTATGTTATGCCTCATTTTCAGCAGATATAACCATGTATAAAACATAATTTTAGATGTAAAGGCTCATGTGTATAGGTTAATATTATAATCTTGGATGTAAAACCTCCTTTATAAATGATAATATTGGATTTCAAATGATTTAATGATTTATGAGAGTTAACATAGACCGGGTTTTACACGTCTCATTCTTTTTTTCTTGCAAGTTGTGTTTTAACTTATTTTTAAAAGAATTATATATATATATATATATATATATATATATATATATATATATATAACATTTCCATTTTTGGCCGGTCACGTTTCCAACCATACCCATTTCATTAACTTCCAAAGGTTTCAGCACTTCGTGCAACTTAGCATTTAACATATCAGGTCTTTTAGGGCCCACCAAAGTTAGTTCACAATGACATTTGTAAATTGAACAATTTGATATCTAGAGAGTTATTTCAATATCATTGTATGTTGTCATCATCATTGTTATACAATTTCGTCATTGTCTCACTGTAATATAGATCAACATTTTCATTAAGGTCACCAACTTTTTTTCTTATATATTTTCACCTTATCATTGTATTGTTTGGAGACTCATTGTCCTCGCACCAAGGTTACTGTCATGAAGAAGGTTATTATCACCTTCCTCCTCCTCCTCCTCCTCCCTCTCACTCGTCGCCCCCTCCTCCTCCCTTTCTCTCTCTCCCCTCTCCCCCTCCCTCTCACTCTCCCTCTCCCTCTATGCCCCTCTTCCTCCCCCTCCCTCCTTCTCTCTCTGCCTCCCTCTCTCCGCCTCCCCCTCCACCTCCACCTCCTCCCCTACCTCTCCCTCTCTCCCACCTCCCTCTCCCTATCCCTCTCCCTCCAACCTTCCCCCTCCACCTCCTCCCCTACCTCTCCCTCTCTCCCCCCTACTCATCCTCCCTCTCACTCGCTGCCCTCTCCCCGTCCCTCTCCCTCTCTCCACCTCTATCTCCCTCTCTCCCTCCCCCCCTCTCTCTCTCTCTTTCTCCTCCTCCCCCCCTCTCTCTCTCCACCGCCTACCTATCTCCCGCTCCCCCTCCACCTCCTCCCCTACCTCTCCCTCTCTCCCCCCTCCCTCTCCCTCTCACCTTCCTCCTCCTCCTCCTCCCTCTCACTCGCTGCCCCCTCCCTGTCCCTGTCCCTCTCCCCCACCTCCCCCAACCTCTCCCTCTCCCTCTCTCCCGCTCCCTCTCCCTCTCACCGTCCTCCACCTCCTCCTCGCTCTCACTTGCTGCCCCCTCCTCCTACCCTTCTCTCCCTCCCCCCCCCCTCTTTCTCTCTCTTTATCCTCCTCCCCCTCTGTCTCTCCCCTCTCACTCACTGTCTCCTCCCTCTCCCTGCCCTCCCCCTCCCTCCTCCTCTCTTTGCCTCCCTCTCTCCCACTCCCCTTCTCCCTCCCCCTCCACCCCAACCTCTCCCTCTCTCCCCTCTCCCTCTCCCTCTCCCTCCTCCTCCTCCTTCCTCTCACTCGCTGTCGCCTCCCTCTCCCTCACCTCCCCCTCCTCCTCCCCCTCCCTCCTTCTTTCTCTGCCTCCCTCTCCCTCTCACCTCTCTCCCCCTCCCTCTCATTCGCTGCCCCCTCCTACTCCCCTTCTCTCTCGCCCCTCTTCCCCTCCCTCTCCCTCTCTCCCTCCCCTTCCCCCCCCCTCTCTCTCTCTCCCCTCTGCCTCCCTCTCTCCTCCTCCCCTACTTCTCCCTCTCCCTCTCCTTCTCCCTCTCACCTTCCTCCTCCTCATCCTCCCTCTCACTCGCTGACCCCTCCCCATCCCTCTCCCTCTCCCTCTCCCTCTCTCTCCCCTCTCCCCCTCTCTCTCCCTCTCTCTCTCCTCCGCCTCCCTTTCTCCCCCTCCCCCTCCACCTCCTCCTCAACCTCCCCCTCTCTCCCCCCTCTCTCTCCCTCTCCCTCTCCCTCTCACCTTCCTCCTCCTCCTCCTCCCTCTCACTCGCTGCCCCCTTCCCGTCCCTCTCCCTCTCTCCCACCTCCGCCTCCACACCCTCCCCCCCCCCCCTCTCTCTCTCTCCTCACTGCCCATCTCTCTACCTTTGTCACTCTCACTTCCTCTCCTACTATCCTTACTTACCTTGCTTAATATGTCTTTCAAAAATTCCATCTCAAGCTCTCTCTCCTCTGCCTTCCCCTCCCCGTCCTCCCCTACCTCTCCCTCTCCCTCTCACCTTCCTCTGCCTCCTCATCCCTCTCACTCGCTGCCCCATCCTCCTCCCTTTCCCTCTCCCCCCCTCTCTCTCTCTTTCTCCTCCTCCCTCTCTCTCTCCTCAGTGCCCATCTATCTACCTTTGTCCCTCTCACTTCCTCTCCTACTATCCTTACTTACCTTGCTTAATATGTCTTTCAAAAATTCCATCTCAAGCTCTATCTATCTGCCTCCCTACCCACATCTCTCTACCCCTCACTCCCTCTTTTTCTCCATCTTCCCCTCTGTCTTTGACATCTCTTTCTCACTCTACTAATCTATCTTTTTACCTCTCTCTCCCACTAGAGCTATCCTTTTCTACATCTCTCACCCTATCACTCATCTCCTTCTCTCCCTCAATCTCTCACACATGTAGACCAACTTACTCACTCTCTCCTCTGGTCTCCCTCTTCTTATCTCTTCCCCACTTTCCCATTCTTACTATCTACCCACATTTCCCTCTTCACATTTATCTTATTTCATCTTATTATCACTCATCTCCTTCTCTCCCTCTCTCTCACACACATGTACACCCACTAACTCACTCTCTCCTCTTGTCTTCCTCTTCCTATCTGTTCCCCACTTTCCCATCCTCACTATTTACCCACATTCCCATCTTCAGGTTTATCTTCTTTCATCTTTCTCTCTACCTCTTTGCTCTAAAATACACTAAAATATTAAAATCTTTACTTTAATAAAATTCATATGAAAAAATACACTAAAATATTGAAAGCTAATATGTATAATATATAAGAAAGTACAAACAAATTTACATAAAAATAAAATCAAATTGAAATTTTCAATCAAAATATACTATTTTTCATAATCATTTTCTGTCTACTAACTACTATTGAATAAACTTTAATTTTCCTTTTAAATCTGAAAATATAGTATATATCTCAAATATATTTCTAAAAAATAAAAACCAAAAAATACATCTACTTCATATTCAAAACAATTCAATGAAATTTACTCAAAATATTGTTTCTCCCCAATCTAATAGATACAAATGCACAAAATATCATTTAAATATATCAATAATAAATATTATTTACAATTTAATTTAATTGTGACTAAAAAAATAACAATACTTTATAATAAAAATTATCCAAACTGATCGTGAATAAACATTTACTTTAAACAGAGTAAGATCTCACCATAAAATCTCATCTGCATAGTGATTGTGAAAAGCCAAATTACAAACAACAACAAATACAAATATGTTGAAACTATGTTGTTTCTTCCTCTAATAAAATAACACTTTCTTAAGGTCACTTTCTTGATTGTTAAAAAAACACAATACAATTTGATCATCCAGCCTCAAATAAATATAAAATATTTATGTATATATAATTACTGACCTTTGAAATATAACGATATATGTGTAATAACTATTGATATTTGGAGATTGAAATGGATCAACGAAATTCTCAATAAGCTGACGAAAACATAAACGAAGGAAAGAATCAGCATACAAGGTTATTTTCCCCGAACCAGAAGCCATGGAGCTTTTATCCTTTTACTTAGGAAGGCGTTCGGTGTTGATTATGTGAATTGTTGCTACAATAACAATTAACAACTTATAAAAATGATAGTGGTGCGGTCTTGGTTTTATTTTTTCTTAATCAGTTTCGACTTTTGAATGCTTGTTTCACCCATAAGTTGCCTCAATACGGGGACATGCTCATCATCTCGAGGCTCTCCATGGAATATAAGGTTTTCATCAAAAAATTAAAATAAAGCCTGAACTTCTTAAGAGAGAATATCATGTCAAGTAGTCACGAATGTGGAATACTGTTGGGAAAGGTGATTTAAAATTTGGTTATGAGAGAGGGAAGCTGACTTAGGATTTAGTTAAGAATCCAAGTAGAAAATAGTCAAAAAACATTCAACAAAGAAAGATGGTTTTAATTTATTTTCGTAACTTGGTTTCCAGAATAGCTTACCTAATTTTTGATTGAAAAGACAACATAAATTATTTAGAAACTAGAGTAGAGCTCAGTGTAAAGTATATGAGAAATAACTCGAATAAGTATCCTTTTGAGTTGAGTATTAACATTATGGTAGTCCAACGTTTACACTAGAGCTCCTCAGCAATCTTTTCTAAGCCTGCACATGAACAAAAAAATATACCCAAAATAAACAGTGCATGTGGGATGTGCAAAATAAACGGTTACACAATATGTGCTATGTACAATAACCATGGCTATAGGGAGTAAGAAGGCCAACCACCCATCTCCCAGACAGAAGCAAATCTAAACTATAAAATAAAAGAAAATCCCACAAATATACTATGATCAAGAACTGAGAAATAACGATGGATATTGCTAAAGCATTCACAGACTAAGAAAAAAGAAGAAGAAATAAAAAACGAAAAAGGACAAATCAACAAGGTGCACTGCATCAGCACAAAATCAACAACCCACCACCCTCTATGCCGTGCTCTGTAATAGTCTTTTGTGCTCTGCTCAGCAACCTACCACCCTTTATGTCATTCTCTATAGCATTCTACTGTGCTCTGCTCAGCCCAACCGAACACAACAACCCACCATCCTCTATGCACTGTTGTGTAGTGGAATTCTACTCAGTTTGAATGCAGAAGGGATTAGCAGTATACAAAATTGATGAAGATAGATACATATCTATTTTCATGAATAGAGATAATCCATATGTATATATACCATTAATGGAATCAGAGCTTGATTACATAACTCCTATGCCGATCTCGATCACCTGGATGAAATGAACCACCATGCTCCCAATTTACATAAATTTCCTTTGAATTGCTCCGACATGCATGGTGAGGATTGTGAGGATTCTATGTACTCCATTCGCATTGGTGTCACAAAGGCTTTGCATTCTCCTTCTCGATGCCAAGAGATTAACCATCAGCTCTAACTCATATGTGCACCAAACCACATCATAATCATTTTAATGCCCAGTCATTTATTCATAATTGTTTTAATGCCCATAATCGTTTTCTCAATATTTTAAATGGAAAAATATTACTCATTGCCTCAGCACTTTATTAGCTTCCTAACTTTGATTCCAACTATAAAATCATTACTTTACTTTACAATTTTTTACGACGATAACAATGATTATGTAAAAATATCTATGAAAGTAAATGATTATGTAAAGATATCCAGGAAATTAAAGTTAATGTGAGATATAAAACGTGACTAGGAGTTTCAACTATTGTCTAACTCTCATAAATAATCTAAATTGGTAATTGGAGCAACTAGTTAGAATCCAATCAAAATAATATTCTAACATGCTATCATTTTTAAAATTTTTATTTTGATATTCTAGCATGCTATCATTTTTTAACTTTTTGTCTTTTTCAGGAATAAATTATCCAATCAAGAAAACTTTTTATCCTTTTCAAGAAGAAATGATCTAATTAATAAATTAGAAACTAACTCTTAGAGTACATTTTCAAAAGCATATTGTTTAAAAAAATAAAAAATAATCTATATCTAACGACTTTTTTTGAAAAAAAATTGATTTATAATAAACAATTTATTTATCAAAATTTCAAAGTGAAATCAATGTGAAAGTTAGTCATATATTTTTATTATATTTTATTTCAAAATTTTTTAGGTATCCTATTTGATATTTTCCTCTATTCTTTAAAAAATTCAACAACAAAACTATATATCAAGTTATTAATATTGTATTTGTATATTGGGTGAAAATGTGAAGCTGGGTTACACTTTTTGCCCTTTTTTGAGAAAAAAATTTCATTTTTTTCGGTTCTTCAACTTTCTGCGAACTATAACAATTGTTCTGTGTAGAATTTCATTTTGCGATAAGAATAAAAGTTGTGAGAAATTTTGTTAGCTTTCTATTAATTATTTTTTCAAATTTTTTTATGCAGATTTCATGTGTCAACCTAGCGTTTCTTTGAGTGTGTGTTTCTTAACAATCAAAGGATTCATAAGAAATCATGTTATGACGTAATGTTGTATTCATTGAAAATTTGTGTTTTTGAAAAAAAAAAATGTGTTACAACAATCTAGACAGAGTCTACTTTTTTTTCGTCATATTTACAAAGCCAAGGGATGCATATCATAATTACTAGAATTTTTTGAACTGGTCCAATACGAAAAACTACATATTTTGGATATGTTTCACGTCGCAAGAAATTTCTTAACATATTAGTTATAAACTAAAAATCTAAAAGCTACCCATTCGAGACGATGGACCAATGTAATGCCCCATAATTTTTTCAATTTTTTTTACAATGTATTTTGGGAGATACAAAATTTTGATTTCACTGAATCACAATGACCCTCAGAAATTGTTTGCACCCATTTTATTAGAAAATAATTAAAATTAATAAATGTTTATGAAATTCCATAAAAGTTATATTTCCTGAAAGTAGATTCAATTCTGAAAATGCTTGTGTTGGTTCCGACAGTTAATTAACAACCTTTCATGGAGTTTAATCAGTCCAAAGTTGCAGAACTGTTTTCAGAGCCTGGTTTTCGCGTAATTGGTGGCGCGTTAGTTCGGCCGAAATTTTAGTCCAAGTTTGGCCAAACTATGTTTTCCGCTTAAGTCTCGTTAAATATAACCTCTTAATAGTTCGGCCGAACTTTTGATCAAAAGTTCGGCCGAAGTATTGTAGAACTCTCCGTCGGCCGGAAAGTTTTGCGGAGCCCCCTACTAAAACACTTTTCGCGTCAATATAAATTGCCACGAAATGATTCATAATTTTCGCACATTTCACACACTTCATCTCATTTTACAAAGATCTTGGTTTGGGTTCAAAAACTTTTCTTCAAAGTTTGGGTTTAAAAGCATTTCTTGGAAGAAAATTGATTTTACAATTTTGGGTTTAAAGAATTTTTTTGGAAGACATTTCTTGGAGGCGGCGTGATTTTGGAAAAAATTGTAAAAAATTTCTTGGACGTACATTCAAAAGACATTTCTTGGAGGTATGTACGTGTTTTGAGCTGAGGTAAATCTTTTGAGCTTCGTTGCATTTTTATAACACATTTTTCTCTCGAATTTTTTAAAGTGTGTGTTTTGGATTGGAGTATGTATTTTTTACAAAAAATTTACACTGAATTTTTTTAAATTAAATATTTTGTGATATTTTTTGTAATTGAGTTATTGTGTAATTTTTTGAAGGAAATTTTTTGAACTTCATACCCTATTATCATGGGAAATCGAAGAACTTGTGCGAGAAAATATGATCGGAAAAGAGACCCTGAGGCACGTAGAGAAGAAACGAGACAATCTCGAAAAAGAAAGTTGGAAGCCCTCTCAAATATTGAAGAGGAAAATCAACCTCAAGCAGAAATTGAAGCAGGTATGTAAATGTAAATATTATGATCTATTGATATATTTTTAAAATTTTCCCAATGTGAAATGTGAAGCTTAATTTTTATTTGATGAACTAGTTTGAAAAATATTTTGTTTAATGTAAACAGACAGAGATATTCCTCAAAATATTGAAGAAGAAAATCAACCTCAAACAGAAATTGAAGCAGGTATGTAAATGTAAATATTATGATCTATTGATATATTTTTAAAATTTTCCCAATGTAAAATGTGAAGCTTAATTTTTATTTGATGAACTAGTTTGAAAAATATTTTGTTTAATGTAAAAAGACAAAGATATTACTCAAAATATTGAAGAAGAAAATCAACCTCAAGCAGAAATTGAAGCAGGTATGTAAATGTAAATATTATGATCTATTGATATATTTAAATTTTTCCTAATGTAAAATGTGAAGCTTAATTTTTATTTGATGAACTAGTTTGAAAAATATTTTGTTTAATGTAAACAGACAGAGATACTCCTCAAAATATTGAAGAAGAAAATCAACCTCAAGCAGAAATTGAAGCGGGTATGTAAATGTAAATATTATGATCTATTGATATATTTAAAATTTTCCTAATATTTATTGACATTTATTAATTTAGTTATTTATTGAATATGTACTATTTTTTCGAATATGTACAGATGAAATCACTATCGATAATGAGATGTTAGAAAATGTTGACACTCACACATATGGAGATGAAAAACCTGACCATGTTATACGATATCGTGTCAACAACATTTTTGAAGAGTATTTCTTAAATGTGCGAGTGACAGTTCAGGCTCAAATGTTGAAAGGTCTCCTATCATCAAGGAAATTAAAAGAAGCGACGACACTATTGGGTATTTGAAAATCAACCAAAGATAAAAAAATGAATGAAGAGGTGATAAAAAATATGAGTAGTGTTATAAAGTCAATTAAGAGATCTAGAGATAAATATGTTTCAAATATACGTAGAGGAATATAGATGGCGATAGTTTCACCAAGTACTCAAGAGAATCGTTTGATAACATCTATGGCACGAGCACTGGGAACCTCGTGAAAAAATCTGCACAAAAGTTCAAAAATTTCAACTGCAAATGGATGTAAATGATGAACTCGCTTGTTAGAGAGCTATTTGTAGGCAACCATACAAAGATAGACTTGGAGAAAATGTTAAAAAAATAATAAATGAATATTGGAAGAACAATTTGCATGTTTCACCAACTGCAAGACATGTGATGCGAAGAAGAATAACACGAAATCAGTAAGAAGAACATGTAAAACATCTGTTGGAAACCACTCAGATAGATTTATTCAAAACATTCAAAAAAGAGAATCGTCAAATTCATGTTTCACTCAATGCTTTTTTTCAACAAAAACCATGGTATGTAAAACCTATCACCGTACGTGACACTTGTTGCTACCGTTATCATGTGGAATTTGAGTTATGTTATGACACATTCCTTGATTTCGGCGGAACATTATGGAAGGATTCACCTCCTCCTTCCACTATTCGTGAATTCATCTCTCAAATTCTATGTGAAAGAGAAAGTGATGAACTATTTTACAAAAAAAAATGTGTTGGTGGTAAAAATTGCGATGATTGTGGAAATTTGACTAAATTTCAAAACAAATATCGTATTGATATAAATGATCAATCATTGTCCAACATGAAAGTGAAATGGAAGAGATATGAATATATTGGTACATCGATTCAAGGTGCAAATAGTGTTAAAAGAATCAAATTACGAGAAGACAAAATTTTTCTGATAGCCATTTTGAGAAAGTTTGAGGCAGAAATTTACAAATACGCCAAGCATTCCCATAGAGCTCGATGGCAAGACTTGCAATTCAAAAAATCTCGTGAATTTTTTCCACCGAGGACCATTTTGTCAGTGATTGATTTTGCAGAAAACTACACATTTTTTCCACAAAAAGAAATTCAGAGTGAATAATATCATTGTTACCAAGTCTCCATCCTCGTCCATATTATATATAGACATGCTAAGAAAAATGTCGATCATATAGAAATCACGAGTGAAAATTGACATATCATTAAAGAATATCACTTTTATATCAGCAAGGTCGTACACATGATACATGTTTTGTACAACATTGTTTTGGAAGAATTTATGATTCATTGAAAGATCGTGGAATAACATTCAATGAACATTGGATATGGTTAGATGGATGCACAGGTCAATTCAAATCTGCACGATCATTCTTTTGGCTGTTTTGTCTTCATAAGAAAACCTGCATTAAACATTGCTAGAATTTCTTTGAGACTGGCCATGGAAAAGGAGAACATGACGGTGCAGGAGCATGCATAAAATGAGTACTTCGAAGATATCAAATGAACCACTCTGCACGCCGACTTGTGAACGCTGAAGAAGTTGTTCAATGGTGCATCGCTACTCTAAGCCATGAGAAAAACCCATCAAGAGAAGTGCGAAGGTACATTCAATTTAATTTATATTGGAAATCTATTTTTAAACATTGTACATTTATAAGGCAATGATTATTTTTAATTGTATTTTGATATCATATTTACAAGTTATTTTTCTAATTTTCCATATAAAGGTTTTTCTGGCATATTGGAATTGAAGACGTAGATAGATCAATTAGAAATGACGTTGAAACAATAAAAGGGACTCGAAAATTGCATTCAATTCAAACAAATTTGTCCACATGTGTTTGCATTGGATACAAGAAAATATTCTTGTTTTTGTGATGTTTGCATAAACAACACAAAATCCAATGACGTTTGTGAAAACAAAATGTATGTGAACGATTGGAAACATACAGATCTAAATACAAAGGGCAAAATGTCTGTTGCAATGTTTGAAGAAATGCAATTAGAGGAAACTACAATATCATCCGATGGTGATCGAGTTTCTGATCTTGTTAGAGAAGGTAACATTTGAATTACTTTCGAATGATTTAAAGATCTAGAAATAAATTTAAATATGCATAATTAAATGTTAAATTTATTTTATTGTGCAAGAGATGTTTTTGTTGTAATTGCACCCATTGACAACGATGAAAATGTGAAGTATTATTTGATGCGTTGCACTGAATGAAAAATGAAATTATTACAAGACTATAATGATCACGGATTTCAGTATGACAAAGGGTCTATTATACTGAAAAGTTATTTTTTCAGACAAAATCATCAAAGTGGAGACTTTGTTTACTTTGAAGACTATGAACCTGATTCCATAAGTTTTCAACATAGTCACTTGGTGTGTGTAGCACGCATAAATTTGATAGAAGTTCAATCAAAGAAAAAATCGAAAATTAAGAAAGAGAAAATGTCAAAATTCGATCATGAACGGATTATTGAAGATGGAATTCCATTAGAATTTTTTTGAGTGAAGTGTCCAACAATTTATTATATTTGGATTAAATATGTTTTAGAACTTCCAGTACTCAACTAAAAATTGAGTTGCTTATGTTATTTGTGGTTTGCACATGTTACAAATTGTTTGGGTACAAGCACGTGCTCTAGTATCAACTGAAAGTAGTTTTTCTATACATGTGCATTGATGAAAAATGTTATATGTATTGGATATATATATATATATAGAGAGAGAGAGAGAGATATATATTCTAGAATGAAATTAATTGTTCTTGTATATTAATTGTTCTTGTATATGTTTTCCGACCATATGGTACAAATTATTTCACTTTATTTTGTAAGGTCAGATTTGGTCCCCATATGGCCTAGCCTCCAAGGGACGAGATAACAAGTGGTTGTCCCCACTTGCCCGAATCTCAGCTTTTAAGTACAATTTTACTGTTTATGGCAGGCATCTTACATGATGTCCTAGCCAAGGATAGATTCTCTTTGTTTCAAGTTTCCTGTAAAAGTTGTCACCGAATGACCTACTAGGATATTATAAATACTAGCTTTGTAAGATCATTTGGCATTCGGAAAAATTCAAAAGTCTTAGACTATCAATCAATTTAAAGTATCATTCACCCTAGGGAGTGTAAAATATTCAATTTAGGTTTGTGACGATGCTCACTCCTAGCTTGAAGCAGCTCCAATGACCAATTCTTTAATGAATTCCAATGCACTAGACCAAAGTAGGTGACCTACTTGGTTTTTCACACAAGAAATTCCAAGGTACTCTTCTTACCTTTGGCCCCCAAAGCTACAATGGAGTTATAGGAAGGTGAAGAATTTTTTTTTCACTGATAGGAATTTGGTCACATCCCTAATCTCCCCTTATCAAAAAGTTCCTATCTACTACATTATCCAGCATGTACTCAAGATCACTATTTCGTAATTAGAATATCACAATATCATAAGTTCTCACAAAAATACATGGAATGCCATTACGAAACTCATCTAAAAATGGGGAGCTCAAAACCTAGAAAGCTCCTCGTCCCCTTAATAATAATGTGTTTAATTTAGTCTTTTAGGTGAGGATTAGGTGTGAATATTGTTTTCACATACAAAAATAATTAATTGTTTAATTCCATAAATTTGATTATTCACCAAAATACATGTCATATCCACTATTTGTCTCTCCTACAAATTCCCATTATTTTATTAAAATATGATTTTATCTCAATCAACTATCACATGTTCTATCAGAGAACTAACTTCCCGGAACAGCCAGGAAGGCGAAGGTTCTGGAAAGAGGAATATGGATGAGTCTGATGATGATGATGCAGCTAGACATCAACACAAGCAGAAAAGAGAATTGCAGGGAGAATTTCGAAAGATCAAACCTCCCTCCTATGATGGGGAGAAGGAAGAAGATGCTGAAGCTTGGTTGCTGAACATGATTAATTATTTCCAAGTTTATGAATATGAAAGCAATCTGAAGGCCAGACTAGCTGTGTATCATCTACAAGGAAAAGCTACACTGTGGTGGGAAGAGACAAAAATGGTGCACGCCATTGATGAAAAGACAGTTACTTGGGAGGATTTCCAGGTTAAGTTCAAGAATATCTACTTGAATGAGCGTTACTATGACGAAAAAGCTAAAGAATTTCATGAACTTAGGCTGGGACAACTCACCATTGATGAGTTTGTCACTAAGTTTACCAATTTATTGAGATATGTCCATTACATTAGGGAAGAAAAGGCAAAGGTACAAAGGTTTTTGAATTGTTTTCCTACTGTGTACAAGGAGAAAATTGAGTTTGACAACCCAAAGACAATGGACGAAGCTGTTAGAAAAGCAAGATTATGCTATCAGCAGTTTAAAGGTAAGGCTAAATAAGGGAAGAGCTGGTTGAACAAGGGTGAGTTCAAAGGGAAAAGACAAAAACCAGCATATCTAAGGAATTTTGGCAGAGATCATCAGCGGAAAAAATTCAATAAACCAAAAGAAAGCCAAACTGCCCAGTCCCAAGTGGCTTCAAAACAAGTAGAGGGGAACAATAAAAAGGAAGGTACAGTTAGAATGAAGGAACCGTTGAAATGTTGGGGCTGTGGAGAACCCCATATGATGAGGGACTGCCCCCATCGAAATATTCATATGATCAGCAGAGAGCAAGAGGCAACAACAGTAAATGACATAGCCAGAAATATACCAACTATCAGTGCAGCATTGGAAAATCGGCAAGCAGAACATCAAGCAACCATGGTGGAAATGGAGGGTAAGATTTCTGACCTACCTGTTATTATTTTGATTGATCCAGGTGCTTCTTTGAGTTACATTAGTCCTGGAATTGTAGAAAAATGTAAAATTAAACCTGAAAAGTTTCAGCAGTCATGGTTGGTACAGCTGGACACTGGAACTAAGAGAAAAGTCACACATAAATTGCCCAAAATAGCAATACAATTAAATGGCTTTCCAACAGAAGTAAATTTGAACATATTTCCATTAGGATCCTATGACTTGCTGATAGGAATGGATTGGTTGGAAAAGAAGAAAGCTCTGATGAACTGCTGGGATAAAACCCTGCATTGTGTGGATGAAGAAGGGAAACCTTTTACACTAAAAGGGAAACCAAAATCCATTTCAATAAGACAAATATCAGCCTTACAATTAAAAAGAACAGGATACCAAGTTTATGCAGTACATGTGGAAGAAGTAGCACAGAGGACTGAAGAAAATCTGTTGAAGGAATTACCGGTGGTAAGGGAATTTAAAGAAGTTTTCCCAGATGAGATTCCTCATCTTCCCCCCAAAAGAGAAATTGACTTTTCCATAGATCTGGTGCCGGGAGCCACACCTGTTTTCCGAGCCCCCTATCGAATGAGTCCGCCAGAACTGATGGCGCTGAAGATGCAGCTGCAAGAACTACTGGATAAAGGTTACATTAGACCAAGTGTGTCTCCGTGGGGAGCACCTGTTTTGTTTGTTAAAAAGAAGGATGGAACTTTTAGGATGTGCATTGATTATCGTCAACTGAACAAGTTGACCATTAAGAATAGATATCCACTTCCTAAATTGATGATATTTTTGATCAAGTGAGAGGGGCCTCAGTCTTTTCAAAGATTGACTTAAGAACTCGGTATCACCAGCTCAGAATTAAGGAAGAAGACATTAGCAAAACAACTTTTCGAACCCGGTATGGACACTACGAATTTGTAGTCCTACCTTTTGGACTGACAAATGCCCCTGCCACCTTTATGTGCCTGATGAACAGTGTGTTAAATAAGTATTTGGATAAATTTGTTCTGGTGTTTATATATGATATTTTGGTTTACTCCAAAAACAAAGAGGAACATAAAGAGCATTTGCGGATAGTGTTACAAACTCTGAAAGAAAATCAGCTATATGCTAAGTTCAGTAAATGTGAATTTTACAAGGATACGATTCAATATTTGGGTCATATTATTTCTGAAAAAGTCCTTGCAGTTGACCCTCAAAAGATAAAAGCAATTAAAGAATGGCCAGTCCCGACTGATGTTTCAGCAGTAAGGTCATTCATGGGGATGGCAGGCTATTATCGTAGATTTGTGGAGAGATTTTCTGCCATAGCACACCCCATTACTTCATTGCAAAGAAAGGGTGTCAAGTTCGTATGGACTGAGAAATGTCAGATCAGTTTTGAACAATTAAAACAAAAACTTATTTCAGCACCTATACTAAAAATTGTTGATCCTGATAAAGAGTTTGTTGTATGTACAGATGCTTGCAGAGAGGGACTAGGAGGAGTACTATTGCAGGAAAATTCAGTTATTGCCTATGAATCTAGAAAACTGAAAATCCATGAACAGAATTATAGTGCTTATGATTTAGAATTTGCAGCTGTTATACATGCTTTGAAAATGTGGCGGCACTATCTTCTTGGGAAAAAGTTCACATTGATGACTGATCACATTAGTCTTAAATATTTCTTTTCGCAAACTGATCTGAATGCAAGACAAGCTAGATGGCTATCTTTTCTAAGTGAATTTGATATGGACATAAAGCATATCAAGGGAAAATAAAATAAAGTGGCTGATGCGTTAAGTAGAAATGCTTGTCAAAATTTAAATAGCATTGGGAGTAGTGGCCAGATTGACGTGGAAGAGTTGGTGAAACAAGCAGCAAGCCAAGATCCCCACTATGAAACACTCTTGGCGAAACTACAAAAAAGGGATAAAACTGATTTCACACAAAACCAAAAAGGGTTACTCTATTACAAAAACAGATTGTATATTCCAAATGTAGAGTCACTAAAAAGAGAAATTTTAGATGAATATCATAAACAGCCTTATGTAGGGCATCCAGGGTACCAAAATATGTTAACAACCTTGAAAAAGAAGTTGTTCTGGCCAGGAATGAAGAGAGATGTGGCAGAATATTTAAGTAGATGCATGGAATGTCAACTAGTCAAAGTTGAACATCAGCATCCAGCGGGTCTTCTAAATCCCTTGCCAATTGCAGAATGGAAATGGGACACAGTTTCGATGGATTTTATAACAGGACTACCCAAAACCAAATACCAACATGATTCTGTAATGGTGGTAGTAGACACTTTAACCAAAGCTGCCCACTTTATACCAGTGAAATCTACGTTCGGAACAGCTCAAGTAGCAAATGTTTTCCTGAAGGAGATAGTAAGGCTTCATGGAGTTCCCAAAGTAATTGTTTCAGATCGAGATGCTAAGTTCACAACAGCATTTTGGAAAGGATTGTTTGGAGGGATGGGTACTAAGCTGAATTTTAGTACTGCCTATCACCCTCAAACTGATGGGAAAACAGAAAGGACGAATCAAATTTTGGAGGATATGTTGAGAATGTATGTGATGGATAGACCATCAAAGTGGGAGGAGTATCTGCATTTAGCTGAATTTGCCTATAATAACAGTTACCAATCTTCTATTAAAATGAGTTCGTTTGAGGCATTATATGGAAGGAAGTGTCGTACTCCTTTGAGCTGGAGCCAACCAGAAGATAAATTAATGCTGGGGCCTGAGGCCTTACAAGAGATGGAAAGAATTGTTAAACAGATACAAAGAAATATCAAGACAGCACAAGATCGTCAGAAAAGCTATGCTGATAAGAAAAGAGTGCATCGAGAATTCAAAGTGGGGGATCATGTGTATTTGCGCATCAAACCCAAAAAGAGCACACTTTATGCTGGAAGTTGTGCAAAACTTGCTCCTAGATATTGTGGGCCTTTTGAAATTTTAGAAAGGGTGGGACCAGTGGCTTACAAGCTGGCCTTACCACCCCATGTTAAAGTGCATGATGTGTTTCATATTTCATTACTAAAAATATATGTGCATGATGCTTCTCACATAGTTGAATGGAATGTTGTACAGGTGGAACCAGAAGGAAAGTTTCTGCCAGAACTGCTTCAAATATTGGAGCGGGAAGAAATTGAATTGAGGAACAGAACAATGGCCAGAGTAAAAGTGCAATGGAAGCACTTTACTACTAAAGAAGCTACCTGGGAAAGGGAATCTGAAATGATGGAGAAATATCCAATTTTGTTTAAGTGAACTCTAGTAGTTGAATAACAACACCGAGGACGGTGTTTATTTTCAGAGGGGGGATATGTAACACCCCCAATTTCTGTGTTGAATTTGAAAAAACTAGACATTTGAACTTTAAATCCCAAGGGGAGTGGACCCCAAAGGATAAGTATGGTGTGAATGTACTTGAATATTTAATTTGAGGAAATAAATAAAATGATTGTGCATTTTGACCAAGATGAGAATTAGAGATCACTTGCCAAATCCATGAGGATGGATAAGGCAACAAATCCCCACAATCTTTCAAAAATTCTTGAAAGAAATTAATTTAGATTTTGAGGAGGAATCTAAATTTCCCCAATGAAGAGGAAGTAGTTGGGAAGAGGTAAGAAAAGCTGGAAAAGCTGAGGAAAAGCATAAAACAGCTTTAAAGAGTCCCAAAATGGGAAGCCTAGGCTAAACAGGAAAGAAAGCATCCTGCTATTTTGGACGGAGAATTAGAAACATGATTTGGGGAAACATGAGCTTAAATAAGCTGCTCCTAAGCAGATCAGAGGTGGATCTGTGATGGAGGTGATCTCAGCTCGGGGGTGAGTTCTGGGAGACAAAGAGGACTCTAAGGCTGGGAGGTTGGTCATTTGAAATAGTGGTATGTTCTGAAATGCTTGCTATTTTGATTTATTATGGTATGAATTGGCTACATATAAAATTAATTTGAATGGTATGATTGATTTTAGTACTACATTTAACAGAACCCTTCTTAAGGCATTCACCTTCCAGATTCTGTTTAGTTGTAGACCAGAAATCCATAAAGTAGAAACCACAGAAACTCTAAACCAAGGTCGGTTTAAATCTGAAGTTACTTAATCTCCACAGATAAATAAATATTATCTTGGTTTATGTAGATACAAAGGTGACATTATACTCTCATATGTATGCTAGAAAAATATTGTAGCAGAACTGAAGTTTGCATGGTACAAAAAAGAAAAGAAAGCCAAGACATTAGAATATGATACTCGAAATTTTCTAGATAAAGAAGTAACTCTACTCTATAGGAGTATTATAGCATTTATAACAATTATTGTAATATACCTCTAAAAACCTTGAAATAAATATCATAGTCAAGAGACTTAATCTATGTCTAAGGTATACTACCAAATGAACTACCGAATAAATGTAGATGCTTTCAAAACACTAAATAAGTATCTAGCGCTAAACCAATAGATCCTTTTCACATTGATTACAAATGCAATATGGATATACGACTCCTATGTATATATATATAGGAACGAACCATACATGTAAACAGGAAATATATGAATCAAAAGAAATATAGAACATAAGATCCATGAACTAAAACAATAACAATACATATATATATGCATTAAAACCAAACTATAAAACCCATGAGTTAAACCAATAACTCTTTGTAATAACGATTATAAAAGAATAGTTTGGCGAGGAAAATATATATGTAATCTTCGAATATACGAGAGTATTTATATGTAGGTGTGTATATGTAACACGAAATATACAAGGATACACATAGACAGTCCATTATAACATGGATGGAAAAAAATTGATCGGAACAAGTATACTCGCACCATGTACGTATGTTGGTTAGTTTAAAGAGTATCTACATTTAATTACTGGTGCTATCAAATCTGTCAGGTATAAATTCTACTCCAAGAATTCGCCTCGGTTAAACCAACATTCATAATCTCTATATTTACGTTCTGCGTAAAATTAGACGAAAAGGAAAATGCCATGAATTACAGTGGGAAGACAAGCAATACGTAACCCTTAAATCTTCGTTAACCGGATTAGTATAAGTTAATATAACATGAAAAATTTCCATGCGCATAAGATGCGTATCGGTACCATCTAGGTGTAAAAGAGCGTAGCCATGTCTGCGCAATATAAAAAACAAAATTTTTCCTCATACCGGATAGACGCCGGGGGATCGGCTAGTTTTGACAGAGAAGAAGAAATCCATTTCTCAGTTAGTGCGGCAAATATAATTCGGCTGCATGCAGTTAGAAACGAGAAGATAGTCCCGAAATTTTCAATTCCAGAGTATATAATCAATTCAGTTACGAACATGGCCGCCTGGAGTTGCTTCGTAACGCGGCAGGATAAAAATTTCACTGTGTTAGATTTCATAGTTGCCAACCGATCAGAGTATGTAAAACAGAAAAAAAAAAAAAAACAAATAGAGAGTACCTGTAATTTTAATAAAAGTCGGAACCGTTAGCTAAGTAGGATTGAGACGAGGCGGCTCTTAATCGCACAGTCGAAATCTAAACAGGGTTGTCCACAGAGTAACCTACTTCGCATTCCTTTCATAAACTGGGAAATAATATCATTTCCGAAAAAAGAAATATAAACGCATGGCCTAACCATGCTGATCCTATGCGAATGTAATCATAGGGTTTGCCGCCTAATTGCAAACCTGAAATACCATTTAATTCCAAAGGACACGAATTCAATGAGGGTGTAACAATGATTGAAAATCAAAGAAAATTAAACAAATTTCACAAGACTTTAATCAGCAAGAACTGAGCGGAATAGAGAAAGGCGCGGCATGTAAATTGCCCCACGATCTTTACGTCTTCATGCAGACGAGGTTGCATTCGCCGAACGAGCCTGATGGGAACCGAGAGTAAACCATAAGGTCCTGACAATCGGCCCTACGTCTCCGGCACTCGGTAGGATAAGTCCGGAGGGTAGGAACCTCTGGCATCAATTCCTTCGAGAACAGGAGCTAGCTGAAGGAAAACCATGGATGGGGAAGCCGTGGCGTAATACCTATAAACAAAAAAAAAACACAAACTGGATAAGGTTAAGCGTAGTGAAGAAATTCAGGATGAAAAAATATACAACACGAATAACCTAAATAGACTTTCAGTCCTGAACCCATGAAAAGAAATAAACAACACGACCCTGTGGAAAAATCAAGGAATACTCGGCTACCAAACTGCTGAGGATCAACACGCTCGCCTCTGGCATCCCTGCCAAGCGATTTCGATCTGGAAGCTGCGGGAGGAAAAAAAAAAAACCAGTGGACGAGAAATGCAAATGAAAACGAAGACCGGGAAAATAGAATACCAATGGGCAGACGGGGTTTTAATAAGGTGAACCGCCATCCAAATTCCTCTACCCCACAGCTGTACAGGCGGCAGCAATTGCTGGTTGAGTGTATAAAAAAAAAAAAAAACCCGTAACCCTAAATGCAATGGCCAGGTGTTGCACAAAATCCCGAGGGGGATTTGACAAATCGTGGCGTGCAGAACAAGCGGTACCAGGGCAGCGTAGTTGTTGTTCTTTAACCCTAAAATTCTAGGTACAGCACAGGTGTAATTCGGCTGAGGCGCTGCGATCTGTCCTCGCCGAGGTGAACCATATCAATGGGCCTCCTAACCTGTATTGACACCCGCCGAGTTCATCAAGCCAAAGTACCATAGTTGGAAACCCCAACCTGTACCTGGAAAATCTCGGCGTATTAGAAGGAGACACGTATAGCTTCCTACCTCCCGAGACTGCTTGATGGGTGGTGGTGTGTACTCGCACCACTGAATGCGAAACTCTGCCGTGGCGGGTTCACCCATCCAAACACTCCAATAAAACGAAAACGCGTTAGTACCTGCCATACGAACAAGTGAGAATTGTTAATAATGGCGGTTAAGAAATTTGAAATGAGCCTATTGCCGATTGAGTTCATGTTATCGTAGATGTTCATGAAATATAGATTGTGAAATTTTAAGCCGATGGGGGGGGGGGGGTTTAATTAACGTTGATTATATATGGTGGGAGCATATCAAAATAAACCGTAATATGTGTTGTATGTTTTATATGACCATTTTGTATAACGTCCCTATTATACTATGAGGATTTAAATGATGATACAATAATTCTATTCGATGGGAATATAATTGGCCGTTTACCAAGTTTTACCTTTATGTGTAGTTAAAGAGTAGTGGTATGATTTTATATTATGGGAAGTGGAAAGGGTAATATATCCACCTTAGGATAGGTAGATGTAAATAGAAATGAAATAACCTTAGAAGATGTAGATTTCAATTAAGTGGAAAAATATTTATACATAAAGGGTGGGAGTGAGTAGGACAACACCTATATGTATATGTATATGGATTTTAATTAAGTGGAATAATAATTATACATAAATGGTTGGAGTGAACATGACAACACCTATATATATATATATATATAAATATATAGGTATATAATTGGAGTTAAAATAAAAGATTGGTAAGGGGTATTATCACAAATAGAGATCAAAGAGGATACAATACGTTGGGATCCTGAGAAAAAAAAAAAAAAATTGGAGGCGTGACATGCATTGTGTATGTAGGTTTCGTATTCACAGGATAGGGCACAGACTGAGACCCTAGTAGGGAAGACGCTAGATCCTCCATTTGATGGACATGATTTACAGTATATTTGATTTAAAAATTTAGATGGTTTTAAAATTTGTTAAACTTGATACAGTTTGATACTTGTGAGATTTACAATTTTTGGACATATTTTATTACATTGTTATTATATAATTTGTTTTATTTAATTTTTTGGATGGTTTTAGTACTTTTGGCATGTGAATGTGAAGTAATGTTGTCATCCGAACTACATTTGGCATGTGATATTTAATGTTAAATGTTTTTGTTGGATAGTTGAATTATAATTGGCATGGCATGTGAAGTTTTTAAAACTCAAGTTTTGGATGGTTTCAATCTACATTTTGGATGTGATATTTAATGAAATTTAAATGTTTAATGTTTTAATGTTGCACAATATATAATCAAAAGGGTTTTAAAACTTAAAGTTTTGGATGGTTTCAATCTACAACTTAAAGTTTTGGATAGTTTCAACCTACATTTGCACATGTGGTAAATTGAAATGTTACTTGTAACAATACAATCCCCGTTGATTTAATTGTATATGTTGATTTCTGATTTGATATAATTGCATGTATGATGGTACATTACTTGTAAAGTCATTGGATTAATAGTGTTCATTGATTTTAGTGTAAGCGCAAAAAATTATTGACAATGTAGAACAATTTTTGTGTTATAATAATTAAACCTAATAATATTGGAGAGCAAGAGAGACAAGGTATGGTGTTTACTACAAGAGTTCGAGCTGAATATTTAAATGGTTTATTATTTATGATTTTTACTTTCTTTTTAATATAATCGATACGGAAAGATGACAAAACTAATAAGGGTGACAATAAGAATAGAAGAAGAAAATAGTTTAAGATTGATCACAATAAATGCTATTTGTAATTGATTACATTCTAATTATTCACATTCTATCATTCAATATTATTACATTGTCACTTTGAATTCAAAAATTTTATTTGATCATTTTCCATTATTAAAGTTATTCTACAATATTTATCATCTCAACAAATTGAGGTAACTAAGAAAATTTAAAATTAAAATGACTTGATAAATCTCAAACATATTTAGCATATTTAAAATGGTTATATTAATATTATATGTATTTACATATTATTGATAAAATTAATCATATGTTCCTCATATTATCGATAGTTTTTCCTTGGTTGCACATGACTGAAACCAACCTAGATCCATCTTAACTACGGATCTATCAAGCGCCAAGAGGGATCAAATCTCTCGAAGTGCAAACCTTCCCTCAAGTTTTGCACTCGAAAAAGAGGTTTGCACCTCTAGATATTTGATCCCTCTCGGCGCTTGATAGATCCATAGTTATGATGGATCTAGGAAAATAAATTTCTAAAAATAAGTAAGGGAAATGCAGCATAGGGAACAATTAGGAGTAGATTTAGGGCATAGGGAACAATTAGGAGTAAATTTAGGAACATCTAATAGTTGGGTGAGATAAAATCATATTTTAATAAAATAATGGGAATTTGTAGGAGAGACAAATAGTGGATATGACATGTATTTTAGTGAATAATCAAATTTATGGAATTAAACAATTAATTATTTTTGTATGTGAAAACAAGATTCACACCTAATCCTCACCTAAAAGACTAAATTAAACACATTATTATTAAGGGGACAAGGAGCTTTCTAGGTTTTGAGCTCCCCATTGTTAGATGAGTGTCGTAATGGAATTCCATGTATTTTTGTGAGAACTTATGATATTGTGATATTCTAATTACGAAATAGTGATCTTGAGTACATGCTGGATAATGTAGTAGATAAGAACTTTTTGATAAGGGGAGATTAGGGATGTGACCAAATTCCTATCAGTGAAGAAATTTTTCCTCACCTTCCTATAACTCCATTGTAGCTTTGGGGGCCAAAGGTAAGAAGAGTACCTTGGAATTTCTTGGGTGAAAAACCAAGTAGGTCACCAACTTTGGTCTTGTGCATTGGAATTCATTAAAGAATTGGTCATTGGAGCTACTTCAAGCTAGGAGTGAGCATCGTCACGAACCTACATTGAATATTTTACACTCCCTAGGGTGAATGATAGTTTAAATTGATTGACAGTCCAAGACATTCGAATTTTTCCGAATGCCAAATGATCTTACAAAGCTAGTATTTATAATATCCTAGTAGGTCATTTGGTGACAACTTTTACCGGAAACTTGAAACAAAGAGAATCTATCCTTGGCTAGGACATCATGATGTAAGATGCCTGCCATAAAAAGTAAAATTGTACTTAAAAGTTGAGATTTGAGCAAGTGAGGACAACCACTTGTTATCTCGTCCCTTGGAGGCTAGGCGATATGGGGACCGAATCTGACCTTACAAAATAAAGTGAAATAATTTGTACCATACGGTCAGAAAACATATACAAGAACAATTAATTTCATTCTAGAATATATATATATATATATATCCAATACATATAACATTTTTCATCAATGCACATGTATAGAAAAACTAATTTCAGGTTATACTAGAGCACGTGCTTGTACCCAAAAAATTTTTAACATGTGCAAACCAGAAATAACATAAGCAGCTCAGTTTTTAGTTGAGTACTAGAAGTTCTAAAACATATTTAATCCAAAGATAATAAATTGTTGGACACTTCACTCAAAAAAATTCTAATGGAATTCCATCTTCAATAATCTGTTCATGATCGGATTTTGACATTTTCCATTTCTTAATTTTCGATTTTTTCTTTGATTGAACTTCTATCAACTTTATGCGTGCTGCACACACCAAGTGACTATATTGACAACTTATGGAATCATGTTCATAGTCTTCAAAGTAAACAAAGTCTCCACTTTGATGAGTTTGTCTGAAAAAATAACCTTTCAGTATAATAGACCCTCTGTCATACTGAAATCCGTGATCATTATAGTCTTGTAATAATTTCATTTTTCGTTCATTGCAACGCATCAAATAATACTTCACATTTTCATCGTTGTCAATAGGTGCAATTACAGCAAAAACATCTCCTGCACAATAAAATAAATTTAACATTTAATTATGCATATTTAAATTTATTTCTAGATCTTTAAATCATTAGAAAGTAATTCAAATGTTAACTTCTCTAACAAGATCAGAAACTCGATCACCATCAGATGATATTGTAGTTTCCTCTGATTTCATTTCTTCAAACATTGCAACAGACATTTTTCCCTTTGTATTTAGCTCTGTATGTTTCCAATCGTTCACATACATTTTGTTTTCACAAACGTCATTGGATTTTGTGTTGTCTATGCAAACATCACAAAAATAGCAATATTTTCTTTTATCCAATGCAAACACATTTGTGGAAAACTTTTTTTGAATTGAATGCAATTTTCGAGTCCCTTTTATTTTTTCAACATCATTTCCAATTGATCTATCTACGTCTTCGAATCCAATATGCCAGAAAAATCTTTATATGGAAAATTAGAAAAAGAATTTGTAAATATGATATCAAAATACAATTAAAAATAATCATTGCATGATAAATGTACAATGTTTAAAATTATATTTCCAATATAAATTAAATTGAATGTACCTTCGCACTTCTCTTGATGGGTTTTTCTCATGGCTTAGAGCAGCGATGCACCATTGAACAACTTATTCAGCGTTCACAAGTCGGCGTGCAGAGTGGTTCATTTGATATCTTCGAAGTACTCGTTTTATGCATGCTCCTGCACCATCATGTTCTCCTTTACAACCCGCCTCATACATTCTCAATATTTTAAATGGAAAAATATTACTCATTGTCTCAGCACTTCATTAGCTTCCTAACTTTGATTCCAACTATAGAATCATTAATTTACTTTAGAATTTTTTACGACCATAACAATGATTATGTAAACATATCTATGAAAGTAAATGATTATGTAAAATGATATTCTAACATGCTATCATTTTTTAACTTTTTATCTTTTTCAGGAATAAATTATCTAATCAAGAAAACTTTTTATCCTTTTCAGGAAGAAATGATCTAATTAAGAAATTAGAAACTAACACTTACAGTAGATTTTCAAAAGCATATTGTTAGTGAAATTTCAAAGTGAAATCAATGTTAAAGTTAGTCATGTATTTTTATTATATTTTATTTCAAATTTTTTTAGGTATCCTATTTGATATTTTCCTCCTCTATTCTTTGAAAAATTCAACAACAAAACTATATATCAAGTTATTAATATTTTATTTGTATATTTTATAAGGTGTATTTTTCATTCCCATACTCTCTTGGGGTCATCTTCATGTTGATTTCATATTTTATGGATTCAATAGACATGATGAAAATTAAATACCAACTAGATATCCAAATTTACACTAGATATAAGTAGTTTCCAAATATTTCACAACCCGCCCTTCCTCTTTATGATGACCTAATGTTCATCGAAATAATATTTGATGTAATTTGAATCCAAGAGACACATAGTTTTATTCCTTTCCCAACAGTTTCATCGCATGAACATACGGAATGGGTTCACCTTGTAAAAATAGGATATGAAGAGGGAAAGATAATAAGTAATCAGAGAGCCTCCATCTTTCAAACATGTGTAAGCTT
The DNA here is from genome assembly GCA_034641835.2 of Pinus albicaulis. Classification (NCBI taxonomy): domain Eukaryota; kingdom Viridiplantae; phylum Streptophyta; class Pinopsida; order Pinales; family Pinaceae; genus Pinus; species Pinus albicaulis. The sequence goes on from JAXQQM020071535.1 coordinate 71,889, forward strand.
AATCCCATATATGTTCCACATGTTTCTCATGGATAACACTTGTATGTAAGACATGAATCATATATGGACATGTCTCACAACAATTGTAACCTCATGATAAGGGTTTGTGTTTTAATTTATTTGAATACAATTTCATCAGTGCAACTTTCCATCCCAACTATGAAGCAAAAGATGCTCCTATTCATCCTATATCTTTCTATGCCTCCAATAAAAAACACATACACACTTCTCTTCCATAAAACTAACCCAATCAAAGTTTTTCTATAAAATCTCTTCAAAATTCATTTTTGTTGCACAATGGATGAAATGAATGCATTATTGATCTATTTTAATGGATTATTGAGGAAACATATAAGCTACGCTTATGGAATAAATTGAAAACGCCAAAGTGTGATGCAATTATGTACATTCATTTTCAAATGGTAATGAGAAAATGGAAACAACATGAAACAAAACAATGATTTTAGATTTATGTAAATACGAGTAATATAATCACTTGGTGTATAATTGATAAATAGTGACTCAACTCTTTATTTTTTAGGTCTAGATTATTATTTTCTATTGATAATTGAATTTTTAAACATTCACCCCACAACATATTCAATTATTAGCAATTGTGTAGAAAGAACAATAACTTCAACATTACAATGAAACATAAACGAACATTAGAAGAAAAGCATGCACAAAAGAGACATCAATATTTTTGTCAGAACCTCAGCAAAACCCTACAAAGCGGAAAACCCATCCAAATTATTCTTCTATTGGATATTGATTAATTTTTTAGTTGAGACACAAAGCACATCCATAATGAGATGCATTTAACCTGTGTTGTAAGAAACAACCCCCGAGGTGGCGTCTTGACTCTTCGTACCCGAAACTCATCGCAACACTGAAACACCACTAAAACGCCACTGAAATGAAGCTGAAACATTTGGGTGGAGTTTCCTGATTTGGAAATTCAAATGAAACGTCGTTGATAGGTTTCTATGGAGTTTCATCCTAATTCTGCCCCATTTTCGACTAATTTTGACCCATTTCCATGACTTTTTTCCTTTTGCGAGCTCACTCAAGCACCGAAGAAGGTTGTGGGGCCCTTCTATGGCCAAAATAGATTCAATATAGCACTAACTCTTATGTATACCTACATACTAATCTATCTCTCATTCAATTCACGCTCTGTACCGCTGTTCTAATTTTGTTAATGAAGATGACAATTAGGATTATAATATATGTAATTGTACTTGTCATTGCCATATGTTATGCTTCATTTTCAGCACATATAACCAGGTATAAAAGATAATTTTAGATGTAAAGCCTCATGTGTATAGATTAATATTATACCCTGATGCCAACTTCCTTTGTTAAATGATAATATTGATTTAAATATTTAATTATCATGAGAGTTGGCTGATAGACCGGGTTTTACACGCCTCATTTTTTGCAAGTTGTTTTTTAACTTATTTTTAAAAGAATTATATATATATATATATATATATATATATATATATATATATATATATATATATATATATATATATATATATATATATATATATATATATATATATATATTAACATTTCCATTTTTGGGCGGTCACGTTTCCAACCATACCCATTTCATAAACTTCTAGTATATTTATTCGTGCAACTTAGCATTTAACATATCAAATCTTAGGCCCACTCAAGAAATAGTTCACAATGACATTTCAAATTTGAACACTGATATTCAGAGAGTTATTTCAATATCATTGTATGTTGTCATCATCATTGTTATACAATTTCGTGATTGTCTCACTGTAATATAGATCAACATTGTCATTAAGGTCACCAACTTTTTTTCCTATATATTTTCACCTTATCATTGTATTGTTTGGAGACTCATTGTCCTTGCACCAAGGTTATTGTCATGAAGAAGGTTATTATCACCTTCCTCCTCCTCCTCCTCCTCCCTCTCACTCGTCGCCCCCTCCTCCTCCCTTTCTCTCTCTCCCCTCTCCCCCTCCCTCTCACTCTCCCACACCCTCTATCCCCCTCCTCCTCCCCCTCCCTCCTTCTCTCTCTCTCTCCCTCTCCACCTCCCCCTCCACCTACCCCCCTACCTCTCCCTCTCTCCCACCTCCCTCCCTATCCCCCCAACCTTCCACCTCCTCCCCTACCTCTCCCTCTCTCTCCCCTCCTCATCCTCCCTCTCACTCGCTGCCCTCTCCCCGTCCCTCTCCCTCTCTCTCCCCTCACACCCTCTCTCTCCCTCTCTCCCTCCCCCCTCTCTCTCTCTCTCTTTCTCCTCCTCCCCCCCTATCTCTCTCCTCCGCCTACCACTCTCCCTCTCCCCCTCCACCTCCTCCCCTACCTCTCCCTCTCCCTCTCTCCCCCCTCCCTCTCCCTCTCACCTTCCTCCTCCTCCTCCTCCCTCTCACTCTTTGCCCCCTCCCCGTCCCTCTCCCTCTCCCCCACCTCCCCCAACCTCTCCCTCTCCCTCTCTCCTCTTCCCTCACCCTCACACCTTCCTCCACCTCCTCCTCCCTCTCACTCGCTGCCCCCTCCTCCTACCCTTCTCTCCCTCCCCCCCCTCTCTCTCTCTCTTTATCCTCCTCCCCCTTTGTCTCTCCCCTCTCCCCCAATCTCTCCCTTTCACTTGCTGTTTCCTCCCTCTCCCTCCCCTGCCCCTCCTCCTCCCCCTCCCTCCTTCTCCCTCCTCCTCTCCCTTCCTCCGCCTCCCTCTCTCCCGCTCCCCTTCTCCCTCCCTCTCCACCCCAACCTCTCCCTCTCTCCCCTCTCCCTCTCCCTCTTCCTCTCCTTCTCCCTCCTCCTCCTCCTGCCTCTAACTCGCTATCGCCTCCCTCTCCCTCACCTCCCCCTCCCTCCTTCTTTCTCTGCCTCCCTCTCCCTCTCACCTCTCTTCCCCTCCCTCTCATTCGCTGCCCCCTCCTACTCCCCTTCTCTCTCTCCCCTCTCCCCCTCCCTCTCCCCTTCCCCCCCTCTCTCTCTCTCTCCCCTCTGCCTCCCTCTCTCCCACCTCCCCCTCCACAGCCTCCCCCCCCCTCTCTCTCTCTCCTCACTGCCCATCTCTCTACCTTTGTCCCTCTCACTTCCTCTCCTACTATCCTTACTTACCTTGCTTAATATGTCTTTCAAAAATTCCATCTTAAGCTCTCTCTCCTCCGCCTGCCCCTCCCCGTCCTCCCCTACCTCTCCCTCTCCCTCTCACCTTCCTCCGCCTCCTCCTCCCTCTCACTCGTTGCCCCCTCCTCCTCCCCTTCCCTCTCCCCCCCTCTCTCTCTCTTTCTCCTTCTCCTCCTCCCTCTCTCTCTCCCTCTCTCTCTCCTCACTGCCCATCTCTCTACCTTTGTCCCTCTCACTTCCTCTCCTACTATCCTTACTTACCTTGCTTAATATGTCTTTCAAAAATTCCATCTCAAGCTCTATCTCTCTGCCTCCCTACCCACATCTCTCTGCCCCTCACTCCCTCTTTTTCTCCATCTTCCCCTCTGTCTTTGAAATCTCTTTCTCACTCTACTAATCTCTCTTTTTGCCTCTCTCTCCCACTAGAGTTGTCCTTTTCTACATCTCTCACCCTATCACTCATCTCCTTCTCTCCCTCAAGCTCTCACACATGTAGACCCACTTGCTCACTCTCTCCTCTTGTCTCCCTCTTCCTATCTCTTCCCCACTTTCCCATTCTCACTATCTACCCACATTTCCCTCTTCACATTTATCTTCTTTCATCTTAATATCACTATCTCCTTCTCTCCCTCTCTCGCACACACATGTACACCCACTAACTCACTCTCTCCTCTTGTCTTCCTCTTCCTATCTCTTCCCCACTTTCCTATCCTCACTATTTACCCACATTCCCATCTTCAAATTTATCTTCTTTCATCTTCCTCTCTACCTCTTTGCTCTAAAATACACTAAAATATTAAAAGCTTTACTTTATAAAATTCATATGAAAAAATACAACAAAATATTGAAAGCTAATATGTACAATATATAATAAAGTACAAACAAATTTACATCAGAATAAAATCAAATTAAAATTGTAATTTTCAATCAAAATATACTATTTTTCATAATCATTTTCGGTCTACTAACTACTATTTATTTACTTTGAATAAACTTTAATATTCTTTTTATAGTATATATCTCAAATATATTTCTAAAAATTAAAAACCCAAAAATACATCTACTTCATATTCAAAACAATTCAATGAAATTTCCTCAAAATATTGTTTCTCCCTAATCTAATTAATACAAATGCACAAAAATATCATTTAAATATATCAATAATAAATATTACTTACAATTTAATTTAATTGTGACTAAAAAAATAACAATACTTTATAATAAAAAATTACCCAAATTGATCGTGAATAAACATTTACTTTAAATAGAGTAAGATCTCACCATAAAATCTCATCTGAATAGTGATTGTGAAAAGCCAAATTACAAACAAAAACAAATATGTTGAAACTATGCTGTTTCTTTCTCTAATAAAATAGCACTTTCTTAAGGTCACTTTCTTGATTGTTAAAAAAAACACAATACAATTTTATCATCCAGCCTAAAATAAATATAAAATATTTGTGTATATCTAATTACTGACCTTTCAAATATAACGATTACTTTAATAAGTATTGATATTTGGAGATTGAAATGGATCAACAAAATTCTCAATAAGCTGACGAAAACGTAAACGAAGGAAATAATCAGCATACAAGGTTATTGTCCCCGAACCAGAAGCCATGGAGCTTTTATCCCTTTACTTAGGAAGGCGTGCGGCGTTGATTATGTGAATTGTTTCTACAATAACAATTAACAACTTATAAAAGTGATAGTGGTGCGGTCTTGGTTTTATTTTTTCTTAATCAGTTTCGACTTTTGAATGCTTGTTTCACCCATAAGTTGCCTCAATACGGGGACATGCTCATCATCTCCAGGCTCTCCATGGAATATAAGGTTTTCATCAAAAAATTAAAATAAAGCCTGAACTTATTGAGAGAGAATATCATGTCAAGTAGTCGCTAATGTGGAATACTGTTGGGAAAGGTGATTTAAAATTTTCTTACGAGAGAGCGAAGCTTACATAGGTTTTCGTTAAGAATCCAAGTAGAAAACAGTGAAAAAACATTCAAGAGGGAGAATCCAACAAAGAAAGATGGTTTTAATTTATTTTCGTAACTTGTGTTGAGTGCTATAACAACCCGCCTCATACATTCTTAATTTACTTTAGAATATTTTACGACCATAACAATGATTATGTAAACATATCTATGAAAGTAAATGATTATGTAAAGATATCTAGGAAATTAAAGTTAATGTGAGCTATAAAACATTAGTAGGAGTTTCAACTATTGTATAATTCTCATAAATAATCTAAATTGGTAATTGGAGCAACTAGTTAGAATCCAATCAAAATGATATTCTAACATGATATCATTTTTTAACTTTTTATCTTTTTTCAGGAATAAATTATCTAATCAAGAAAACTTTTTATCCTTGGAAGAAATGATCTAATTAAGAAATTAGAAACTAACACTTATAGTAGATTTTCAAAAGCATATTGTTAGTGAAATTTCAAAGTGAAATCAACGTTAAAGTTAGTCATATATTTTTATTATATTTTATTTCAAATTTTTTTAGGTATCCTATTTGATATTTTCCTCTATTCTTTGAAAAATTCAACAACAAAACTATATATCAAGTTATTAATATTGTATTTGTATATTTTATAAGGTGTATTTTTCATTCCCATACTCTCTTGGGGTCATCTTCATGTTGATTTCATATTTTATGGATTCAATAGACATGATGAAAATTAAATACCAACTAGATATCCAAATTTACACTAGATATAAGTAGTTTCCAAATATTTCACAACCCGCCCTTCCTCTTTATGATGACCTAATGTTCATCGAAATAATATTTGATGTAAATTGAATCCAAGAGACACATAGTTTTATTCATTTCCCAACAGTTTCATTGCATGAACATACGGAATGGGTTCACCTTGTAAAAATAGGATATGAAGAGGGAAAGATAATAAGTAATCAGAGAGCCTCCATCTTTCAAACATGTGTAAGCTTAATCCCATATATATTCCACATGTTTCTCATGGATAACACTTGTATGTAAGACATGAATCATAGATGGACATGTCTCACAACAATTGTAACCTCATGATCAAGGTTTGTGTTTTAATTTATTTGAATACAATTTCATCATTGGAACTTTCCATCCCAACTATGAAGCAAAAGATGCTCCTATTCATCCTAAATCTTTCTATGCCTCCAATAAAAAACACATACACACTTCTCTTCCATAAAACTAACCCAATCAAACCTTTTCTATAAAATCTCGTCAAAATTCATTTTTGTTGCACAATGGATGAAATGAATGCATTATTGATCTATTTTAATGGATTATTGAGGAAACATATAAGCTACAATTATGGAATAAATTGAAAACGCCAAAGTGTGATGCAATAATGTACATTCATTTTCAAATGGTAACGATAAAATGGAAACGACATGAAACAAAACAATGATTTAAGATTTATGTAAATACGAGTAATATAATCGCTTGGTGTATAATTGATAAATAGTGACTCAACTGTTTATTTTTTAGGTCTAATTATTATTTTCCATTGATAATTGAATTTTTAAACATTCACCCCACAACATATTCAATTATTAGCAATTGTGTAGAAAGAACAATAAATTCAACATTACAACGAAACATAAACGAACATTAGAAGAAAAGCATGCACAAAAGAGACATCAATATTTTTGTCAGAACCTCAGCAAAACCCTACAAAGGGGAAAACCCATCCAAATTATTCTTCTATTGGATATTCATTAATTTTTTATTTGAGACACAAAGCACATCCATAATGAGATGCATTTAACCTGTGTTGTAAGAAACAACCACCGAGGTGGCGTCTTGACTCTTCGTACCCGAAACTCATCGCAACACTGAAACACCACTAAAACGCCACTAAAATGAAGCTGAAACATTTGGGTGGAGTTTCCTAATTTGGAAATTCCAATGAAACATCGTTGATAGGTTTCTATGGAGTTTCATCCTAATTCTGCCCTATTTTCGACTAATTTTGACCCATTTCCATGACTTTTTTCCTTTTGCGGGCTCACTCAAGCATCAAAGAAGGTTGTGGGGCCCTTCTATGGCCAAAATAGATTCAATATAGCACTAAATTTTATGTGTAATAACTCCACACACTAATCTATCTCTAATCAATCCACGCTCTTAAAAATTCACTTGTTCTAATTTTGTTAATGAAGATGACGATTAGGATTATAATATATTTAATTGTACTTGTCATTACCATATGTTATGCCTCATTTTCAGCACATATAACCATGTATAAAACATAATTTTAGATGTAAAGCCTCATGTGTATAGGTTAATATTATAATCTTGGATGTAAAACCTCCTTTATAAATGATAATATTGGATTTCAAATGATTTAATGATTTATGAGAGTTAACATAGACCGGGTTTTACACGTCTCATTCTTTTTTTCTTGCAAGTTGTGTTTTAACTTATTTTTAAAATATATATATATATATATATATATATATATATATATAACATTTCCATTTTTGGGCGGTCACGTTTCCAACCATACCCATTTCATAAACTTCAAAAGGTTTCAGCACTTCGTGCAACTTAGCATTTAACATATGAGGTCTTTTATGGCCCACCAAGGTTAGTTCACAATGACATTTGTAAATTGAACAATTTGATATCTAGAGAGTTATTTCAATATCATTGTATGTTGTCATCATCATTGTTATACAATTTCGTCATTGTCTCACTGTAATATAGATCAACATTGTCATTAAGGTCACCAACTTTTTTTCCTATATATTTTCACCTTATCATTGTATTGTTTGGAGACTCATTGTCCTTGCAAAAAGGTTACTGTCATGAAGAAGGTTATTATCACCTTCCTCCTCCTCCTCCTCCTCCCTCTGACTCGTCGCCCCCTCCTCCTCCCTTTCTCTCTCTCCCCTCTCCCCCTTCCTCTCACTCTCCCTCACCCTCTATCCCCCTCCTCCTCCCCCTCCCTCCTTTTCTCTCTGCCTCCCTATCTCCCCCTCCTCCTCCCCCTCCACCTCCTCCCCTACCTCTCCCTCTCTCCCACCTCCCTCTCCCTATCCCTCTCCCTCTAACGTTCCCCCTCCACCTCCTCCCCTACCTCTCCCTCTCTCCCCCCTCCTCATCCTGCCTCTCACTCGCTGCCCTCTCCCCGTCCCTCTCCCTCTCTCTCCCCTCTCCCCCTCTCTCTCCCTCTCTCCCTCCCCCCCCTCTCTCTCTCTATTTCTCCTCCTCCCCCCCTCTCTCTCTCCTCCGCCTCCCTCTCTCCCGCTCACCCTCCACCTCCTCCCCTACCTCTCCCTCTCTCCCCCCTCCCTCTCCCTCTCACCTTCCTCCTCCTCCTCCTCCCTCTCACTCGCTGCCCCCTACCCGTCCGTCTCCCTCTCCCCCACCTCCCCCAACCTCTCCCTCTCCCTCTCTCCCCCTCCCTCTCCCTCTCACCTTCATCCACCTCCTCCTCCCTCTCACTCGCTGCCCCCTCCTCCTACCCTTCTCTACCTCCCCCCCCCCCTCTCTCTCTCTCTTTATCCTCCTCCCCCTCTGTCTCTCCCCTCTCCCCCAATCTCTCCCTCTCTCCCTCTCACTCGCTGTCTCCTCCCTCTCCCTCCCGTCCCCCTCCTACTTCCCCTCCCTCCTCCTCTCTCTACCTCCCTCTCCTCTGCATCCCTCTCTCCTGCTCCCCTTCTCCCTCCCCCTCCACCCCAACCTCTCCCTCTCCCTCTCCCTCTCCCTCCCTCTCCCCTCTCTCTCCCCCCCCCCCCCCTCTCTCTCTCTCTCTCTCTCTCTCTCTCTCGCTCTCTCGCTCGCACTTCTCCCTCTCCCACACCTCCCCCTCCTCCCCCCCCCCCCCCCCCTCCCTTCTTCTTTCTCTTCCTCCCTCTCCCTCTCACCTCTCTCCCCCTCCTTCTCATTCGCTCTCTCGCCCTCCTACTCCCCCCTTCTCTCTCGCCCTCTTCCCTCCCTCTCCTCTCTCCCTCCCCCTTCCCCCCCCCCCTCTCTCTCTCTCTCTCTCCCTCCGCTCTCTCTCTCTCCCTCCCTACTTCTCCCTCTCCCACTCCTTCTCCTCTCACCTTCCTCCTCCTCATCTCCTCTCACTCGCTTTCGGGACCCCTCCCCATCCCTCTCCCTCTCCCTCCCTCTCTTTCCCCTCTCTCTCCCCTCTCCCCCTCTCTCTCCCTCTCTCTCTCCTCTGCCTCCCTCTCTCCCGCTCCCCCTCCACCTCCTCCCCTACCTCTCCCTCCCTCCCCCCTCCCTCTCCCTCTCCCTCTCACCTTCCTCCTCCTCCTCCTCCTCCTCCCTCTCACTCGCTGCCCCCTCCCCGTCCCTGTCCCTCTCTCCCACCTCCCCCTCCACACCCCCCCCTCTCTCTCTCTCTCCTCACTGCCCATCTCTCTACCTTTGTCTCTCTCACTTCCTCTCCTACTATCCTTACTTACCTTGCTTAATATGTCTTTCAAAAATTCCATCTCAAGCTCTATCTCCTCCGCTTGCCCCTCCCCGTCCTCCCCTACCTCTCCCTCTCCCTCTCACCTTCCTCCGCCTCTTCCTCCCTCTCACTCGCTGCCCCCTCCTCCTCCCCTTCCTTCTCCCCCTATCTCCCTCTCTTTCTCCTCCTCCCTCTCTCTCTCCCTCTCTCTCTCCTCACTGCCCATCTATCTACCTTTGTCCCTCTCACTTCCTCTCCTACTATCCTTACTTACCTTGCTTAATATGTCTTTCAAAAATTCCATCTCAAGCTCTATCTCTCTGCCTCCCTACCCACATCTCTCTGCCCCTTACTCCCTCTTTTTCTCCATCTTCCCCTCTGTCTTTGACATCTCCTTCTCACTCTACTAATCTCTCTTTTTACCTCCCTCTCCCAATAGAGCTATCCTTTTCTACATCTCTCACCCTATCACCCATCTCCTTCTCTCCCTCAATCTCTCACACATGCAGACCGACTTGCTCACTCTCTCCTCTTGTCTCCCTCTTCCTATCTCTTCCCCACTTTCCCATTCTCACTATCTACCCACATTTCCCTCTTCACATTTATATTCTTTCATCTTAATATCACTATCTCCTTCTCTCCCTCTCTCTCACACACATGTAAACCCACTAACTCACTCTCTCCTCTTGTCTTCCTCTTCCTATCTCTTCCCCACTTTCCCATCCTCACTATTTACCCACATTCCCATCTTCACATTTATCTTCTTTCATCTTCCTCTCTACCTCTTTGCTCTAAAATACACTAAAATATTAAAAGCTTTACTTTATAAAATTCATATGAAAAAATACACCAAAATATTGAAAGCTAATATGTACAATATATAAGAAAGTACAAACAAATTTGCATGAAAATAAAATCAAATTAAAATTGAAATTTTCAATCAAAATATACTATTTTTCATAATCATTTTCGGTCTACTAACTACTATTTATTTACTTTGAATAAACTTTAATTTTCTTTTTAAATCTGAAAATATAGTATATATCTCAAATATATTTCTAAAAATTAAAAACCCAAAAATACATCTACTTCATATTCAAAACAATTCAATGAAATTTCCTCAAAATATTGTTTCTCCCCAATCTAATTAATACAAATGCACAAAATATCATTTAAATATATCAATAATAAATATTACTTACAATTTAATTTAATTGTGACTAGAAAAATAACAATACTTTATAATAAAAAATTACCCAAACTGATCGTGAATAAACATTACTTTAAATAGAGTAAGATCTCACCATAAAATCTCATCTGCATAGTGATTGTGAAAAGCCAAATTACAAACAAAAACAAATATGTTGAAACTATGTTGTTTCTTACTCTAAGGTCACTTTCTTGATTGTTAAAAAAAACACAATACAATTTTATCATCCAACCTCAAATAAATATAAAATATTCGTGTATATCTAATTACTGACCTTTCAAATATAACGATATATGTAATAACTATTGATATTTGGAGATTGAATGGACGATCTAAATTCTCAAAATAAGTTGACGAAAACATAAACGAAGGAAAGAACAAAGATAAGGCGTTATTTTCCCCGAACTTAAGCCATGGAGCTTTTATCCTTTTACTTAGAAGGCGATCGGTGTTGATTATGTGAATTGTTGCTACAATAACAATTAACAACTTATAAAAATGATAGTGGTGCGTCTTGGTTTTATTTTTCTAATCAGAAAACTTCTCAATGCTCGTTTCACCCATGTTGCCCCTAACACGGACATGCTCATCATCTCGAGGCTCTCCATGGAATATATGTTTTCATCAAAAAATTAAAATAAAGCTTGAACTTCTTAAGAGAGAATATCATGTCAAGTAGTCGCGAATGTGGAATACTGTTGGGAGAGGTGATTTAAAATTTGGTTAGGAGAGAGGGAAGCTTACTTAGGATTTCGTTAAGAATCCAAGTAGAAAACAGTGAAAAAACCTTCAAGAGGGAGAATTCAGCAAAGAAAGTTGGTTTTAATTTATTTTGGTAACTTGGTTTCTAGAATAGCGTACCTAATTTTTGATTGAAAATACAACATAAATTATTTAGAAACTAGAGTAGAGCTCAGTGTAATATGAGAAATACCTCGAATAATTATCCTTCAGAGTTGAGTATTAACATTATGGTAGTCCAGCGTTTCCACTGGAGCTCCTCAGCAATCTTTTCTAAGCATCGTACATGAATGTAAGGCAAATATACCCAAAAGAAACTGTGCATGTGGGATGTGCAAAATAAACAGTTACACAATATGTGCTATGTACAATAACCATGGCTATAGGGAGTAAGAAGGCCAACCACCCAAATCTAAGCAATAAAATAAAATAAAATAAAATAAAATACCACGAATATACTACGAGCAAGAACTGAGAAATAGCGATGGATATTGCTAAAGCATTCACAGACTAAGAAAAAATAAGAAGAAATAAAAAACGAAAAAGGACAAATCAACAAGGTGCACTGCATCAGCCCAAAATCAAAAACCCACCGCCCTCTATGCCGTGCTCTGTAGCAGTCTGTTGTGCTCTGCTCAGCAACCCACCGCACTCTATGTCATTCTCTATAGCATTCAACTGTGCTCTGCTCAGCCCAACCAAACACAACAACCCACCATCCTCTATGCATTGTTGTGTAGCGGAATTCTGCTCAGTTTGAATGCAGAAGCGATTAGCAGTACACAAAATTGATGAAGATAAATACATATCTATTTTCATGAATAGAGATAATCCATATGTATATATACCATTAATGGAATCGAGTGATTACATAACTCCTATGCCGATCTCGATCACCCGGATGAAATGAACCACCATGCTCCCAATTTACATAAATTTCAATTGCTCCGACATGCTGGTGAGGATTGTGAGGATTCTATGTACTCCATTCGCATTGGTGTCACAAAGGCTTTGTATTCTCCTTCTCATGCCAAGAGATTAACCATCACTTTAACCGCTTATGTGCACCAAAACTACCATAATCGTTTTAATGCCTAGTCATTTATTCATAATTGTTTTAATGCCCATAATCGTTTTCTCAATATTTTAAATGGAAAAATATTACTCATTGCCTCAGCACTTCATTAGCTTCCTAACTTTGATTCCAACTATAAAATCATTAATTTACTTTACAATTTTTTACGACCATAACAATGATTATGTAAAAATATCTATGAAATTAAATGATTATGTAAAGATATCCAGGAAAGTAAAGTTAATGTGAGCTATAAAACATGACTAGGAGTTTCAACTATTGTCTAACTCTCATAAATAATCTAAATTGGTAATTGGAGCAACTAGTTAGAATCCAATCAAAATGATATTCTAACATGCTATCATTTTTTAACTTTTTATTTTCGTATTCTAACATGCTATCATTTTTTAACTTTTTATCTTTTTAAGGAATAAATTATCCAATCAAGAAAACCTTTTATCCTTTTCAGGAAGAAATGATCTAATTAAGAAATTAGAAATTAACACTTAGAGTAGATTTTCAAAAGCATATTGTTTAAAAAAATAAAAAATAATCTATATCTAACGATTTTTTTTGAAATAAATTGATTTATAATAAACAATTTATTTATCAAAATTTCAAAGTGAAATCAATGTGAAAGTTAGTCATATATTTTTATTATATTTTATTTCAAAATTTTTTAGGTATCCTATTTGATATTTTCCTCCTCTATTCTTTAAAAAATTCAACAACAAAACTATATATCAATTTATTAATATTGTATTTGTATATTGGGTGAAAATGTGAAGCTGGGTTACACTTTTTGCCCTTTTTTGAGAAACAATTTTCATTTTTTCGGTTCTTCAACTTTCTACAAACTATAACAATTTTTCTGTGTAGAATTTCATTTTGCGATAAAAATAAAAGTTGTGAGAAATTTTGTTAGCTTTATATTAATTATTTTTTGAAATTTGTTTATGCAGCTTTGATATCTCAACTTAGCGTTTCTTTGAGTGTGTGTTTCTTAACAATCAAAGGATTCATAAGAATTCATGTTATGACGTAATGTTGTATTCATTG